>OAMR01000713.1:178564-208031 GCA_900205405.1 Echinochloa crus-galli
TTATTAGAACAGAAAAGCGAGAATTTAGTTCGAGCCCTGTGCGGTTTTATAGTAATATGTTTTCAGTTTTTCAAAATTGAAATCTTCTGTTAGCTTCGCAGTTCTATGTACGCCTCCATTTTTGATGAATGAATTGATGTTTAGGGACCAGTGGGCCGTGGAGCATAGATTAGGACTCCTCACCAAATGGAAGGTGACAGATCGACCTTAAATGAAACCAGGTTGTAAGTGGAACTTGTAGAAAGCTTTTATCCATATGGTTCAATTAAGCGTCTGGTTTCATGAAAAATAAAAGATACAGAGAGACGATATGTCAAGCTTTCAAACACAACTTCAGACTGTGAAGGGAGCTTTGGTTCAATCTATGTCATGCTTATTCTAGCTTTGTTGTCGGATGAATTTAGCTGGAGATGTGGCACATGTAGCCAACAAGATTAGGGGGACTCACACCAACCAAATATTGGTGATTTCTCTGTATATAAAACACCTGCCGTACTTCTAGATTTAAGACACGTATTTGGACCAATTGTGTACTGTTATAGAATGGAAGAAGTGTACTTTTCATCCTTCAACTATCGCGAGAATGTGATTTTCATCCCTCATGTTTCAGTTGATGCAGATCAATTCCTTAACTAACTAAATTATGTATAAATCATCCATGGCTCGAATATTTTATCATACATTCAATTAACCAATGATAACACCATCATTGTTAGAAAGTTTCTTCCTGCACTTATATATACTAAGATAATTCAAATATTTTGGATGATAGGTTTAAAAACTCACAACATTCACGTGGGAACCAATTTTCATAACTCTAGCCATCAAAATGTCATGCCACACTCAGCTTCAAGTCTGCAAAATTTTGTCATGAAGGTTAAACTTTATCGTGGCAGAATTTAATGACTGCATGGCCTAAACTGCTTCTAGATGGCACTAAGATAGTATTAAACTGGTGCATAGATGATTAGTGCACCGGTTTAGTTAGTTAAGGGGTTGGTGTGCACCAATTAAAACATAAGGGATGAAAGTTACACTTTCACGATACTTGAAGGGTGAAAAATACACTTTTTCCTTATAGAATTGTTTCAACCTCAAGACACTTTAGTCGTTATACATGATGTTGTCCTTACTAGTAGTCTTAGAACAAATCTATATATAATAATAATGAAATAAGAATTGATTCAGCGATACATCATAACTTTACAAAAAAAACCTGGTGTTTTTAGAAATCAACCCACAGTCTGTTGTTAGTCGTAAGTTTTTCAGAAAAAAAAACTCCCTTAGATTTTATTGAATCATTCCACATTTTTTCGCTTTCAGCAACACCCCTTCCGTCTTGTCCTGGAGTGCCTCCTCCCATCAACCCAAGTCTTGCCCTGCAGGTCACCTGCTCGTCAATGCCATCAGGGGCAGATCTAGGTGTGGGCCGTGTGGGCTCTAAGATCCAGACCAATAATCTTTCACCCTTAATTTTCCCCGCTACCGGCTCAGCCAGCCCAGGTAGCTCCTCCCAACCATGTACTGGTCCGCCCCTAGCTATAATAAGGCCGAGGTTGAGCCCATTTCTTCCATTTCAATGCACGGACAAATTTGCTAGGACCATGTAAAATAACTTCAGCGAATTGACTTGTAATCCAATGGTAGCACGGTCCAGTAGGACGTTAACCACCAGGGTTCAAATTCTGATGCTCGCACATTTTCCTGGGATTTACAAGGATTTACATGCGCTATGCGTTAAGTGGTATGCGGTGTTCCCGTCGACAACGATGCGTCAATGGTGACTTCGGAAATCTCCAGATCTGCCGGTGCTCTGCTCAGTCCTTCGGAGGTGCTCATAGGGGTAGGGTTTGCGTACATATATTCATAGGAGCGAGTGTGCGTGCGTGTGTGAGCGTCTGCGTTGTACTGTAATCTAAAAAATGTAAAATAACTTCAACCCCGATGCTGCTATGAAGTTTTCGGTGGTTACTAGAAACTACGGCGCGCGGACGTTGCCGCGCGCTTGCGCTGATGTGGCCAGTTGCGGCGGCTTCCGAGAGCGGCCGGTGGCCGTCGTGGTGGCGTCCGGTCCTCCTCGCAGTGGCGGCGCGTCGGCGGGGCGGGGCGGCGGACGAGCAGCGGGACGTAGAAGGGTGGGTTTTTTTGAGCTTGTGATGCCAAAGATGAAGCCAATCACAATGATATATATCTGAAGCAGTATAAATATTGTGCAATTTAAATATTTGAAATGTATTCATCAACTAAAATAGACTGCATTCAAAGCAGATCTGGGATTTGAGAGGTTTTTAGTGATGAACCAATCAATCAAATAGAGAAATAAGGGCGAAGCTTCTTGTCAATGCTCTGGACGATGACAATATAGAAATGCCCTGCAGCTTTGCTCGGACATGGTGGGTAGATCTTGATATAAGCATATAATGAGGTGTACTCAGACTGACTGCTATATTTGCCATGTCTAGCAACCCGATGTGCAACAGAATCATTTGATTAATAATACACTACACGCTGCAAGGGACTTTAATACACCACATACTGCAAGGCACCATGCTCAATGATAGCACCTTACAAGCTTAGTTTTTGGGAAAGAAAATAACCAGATGCTGGGGAACATTGTTGTTTACCACCAAATCAATTTCGCAGATTGCTCAACCACGTCAGCACTTTTCTCGTCTTGTGAGATAGCTAGCAAACCTTCACCAGCCTTCCATGAAGGACTTTTTGGCAGGGAAAGTAACACCTATTTCCTTGGGTCCTTCTGCATGGCCTCTGAAAGAAATTAACAAATTCAGATAGGTAAAGTGGAATCAAACAGACATGTTAACTAAATTATGCTACCACATTGAGATTTTTTTCACCAACTTTCTTCAACAATTGCAATTTACAATACAAACTTGCAATGTAATTGTTAATAAATCAGTACTTTTTTCTTTCGATTCTTGTAAGTAGCACCATGGCTGTCACAACATAGCATGATCATTATGTTTTTAGACGATACAATTTAATTTCTGAGCCCACACAGAAGACCTAGCCAAGTGCTATCTCATATTGTCCACAGAACAGGTCTACATCATCTCAATTGGAAGCACCTCGAGCATTTATAAAAAGAGGGCCAGGGTAAAGAACAGAAAAGTACAGCTACTTGCTATTCGTTACATGGAAGATTCTAGTGTTCAGTTTTTGCACTTATGAGTCTTGTTTATTACTCATGAATACTGAAGAGCAAGAAACGCATTGCTTGATTAATGGAACAAGCAAGTAGAAAAATTAATTAACTTGCAACCATGGCACCAACCTTTGATTTCAGATGGGACCTGCAGGGCAGAAGTATTATCTTATTGGGACATTTGTGCGTCTTCAGGGGCATTCCATCGAACGACTTATCTGCACATTCCAATGTGCCTTCGTGCTGCTTAGCCCAGGCCACCTTGCGCTCCTACCTCCGTGAGGTCGTTCTGTGCAGTGCATTCGATGGCCGCCCTGCCTCCCTGCAGTGTAGTGTCATAGGCCGCCGGCTTCGTCCTGCCCCCATGGCGCACTGCCGCCTAGCACCTAGGCCAAGCATGGCTGCGCCGTGCTCCTGAACCTGCGTCGGACGCCGCGTCGCTGAGCAAGGCCACCGGCCATGCGCTCTTTGGCGCGTGCTGCGATTGTCGCCTTGTCACCGACCTGCTGCGTGGCCCTGCGGACGGGTAGGCACGGGGTCACCTCGTAGAGGTTCTTCAAGATGGTGACGGCGGTACGGAGGTGGATGCGGAACAGCACGGCGCCACGGACGAACTCGATCTGGAAGGAATGGGAGCTGGACAACGCAAGGATGGCGCGGCTGCCTGTGTCGGAACATGGACGGTGCAGCCGGTCCGAGAGGCGGAGGGCAGCACGGCAGGCGAGCGGCATCGCGCCAGCGCCACCCCGCTGCACTGTCTCGCTCGGGCTTGGGCTTCGCTGCCGTCCGCCGCCGCTTCGGAGGGGTGGCCACGTGCTCGTGGCCGCCCGCCCGCCCGTCGCGCGGCGCACCGCCTGCGGCCTCCGCTACGCCGCCGATAGAAGAGAGGGAGGGGAGGGCGGCGGCACCGGGGAAGGGGAGAGAGCGGCGTGGAGGATTGGACCGTCGGCCGGAGGGGGAGGCGGCAGGCGGCGACTGCACGCGCGACGCGCGGCGGTGGCAGGCGACGGCGGCAGGAGCGGCACAGGCGACACGCGAAGGCGACCGGTGGGGGAAGGTGCCGGCGTGGAGAGACGGGGAGGCGGGGCGGCGGCGCGTGCGGCGGAGAGAGAGACAGAGAGAGGAGGAGGGGGGCAGGGGATGCGCCGGCGCGTGGAAAAGGTGCGAGCGAGAGAGGCAGAGAGAGAGAGAGGAGGAGGATGGCGGGTTGATTCCAAAAAACTCAGATGGGTTTTCTGTAAATTGATGTGAGTTCGCGCGATCTCGACCGTCGACGCACCCGATCAAACGGACGGGAATAGCGGGCGACGTGGCTCTATCCTTTGTGCCGAGCTTGGCTCAGGTTTCGAAGAGAAGAGAAGAGATATGTTATGCCCAAACTATATGTCCATAAGATGGTTTAACTTCCCCCCTCTCATCAATCTACTGCCAAATTACTCTCTCCGTATATCTTTCTAAGGTGTATACGGATATCAAGATTTAAACTTTACAATCTTTGACCAATAATTAAGCTAACAATTTTTAACTTTTATAATGCAAACTTGATATGCTTGAATTTGTTATCAAATATACTCTTTAATGATTATAAGTTTATAACTATAAATAGCATAATATAAGATAAATGAATGGTTAAAGTATAACTTATAAGACCGTGCCAAATCAAATCATGCCTTACAAAGATACTAGATAACCAAGCCAAGTTTTATGATGAAACTCCTGTCATGGCATGAAACTCTCTCCTATGCCATATTAGTATTTAATTCTATATATAAATTTTTTTATAAAACCCCACTGAGAGTATGAGTTTGGCCTAATATTTGGTGCCAATATGGTTTGCTAGGAGTGGAGATAACAATCCGTAAAATATGACTACTCTAGTAGTAGTTTGAAGATATTGTATTTCTTTTTCCCTTTTTATTTCTCTTGTACACTCAATGTGCTGGCTGCATGTTCTCTAGGACATGTGCTTTATTGATAACGGTGGCTGTTTCTCGGTAACAATTACTCGTACAGGGTATTATACGTAAAAAAAAGAGATACAGGAGCAAGGACCCGTGCAGCTGTGCTGTTTTCCTAAGACATGACATGACAATCGTAGTTTCTGCACAGCTTTTAAAGTGTGTGACTGCCAAGATGCTTTTGGGCCGGCCCACCAGCAAAGTGGAAATAGCACTGGGAGTCCCCTCCTCCAATTACAAACGGTTTACACCATTTTTAAAAGAAAAAAAATGCTGATGTGGCTATTTAGAAGAATTTGATATGGTTATTTAGGATTTTTTTTGGCCATGAAATCTCCTTCTTGATTGGCGCCTTTGCCCCCCCCTCTTTTTTTTCTTTCACCACCGTCGATCAGCACATCTTTTCTTTCATTTTTTTTTGCCTGCCCCATTTATGGACCGAATATGGCTGGTGCCCCTAGCCAACACGCAATAACCGGCAATTCTAGCTTCCGGAATTTTGTAGTTACATGGCTTTTGATGTGAAGATTCGTGCGTTCATATTTGAATGGCGAAGAAGAGGGATGCCAGCATACAGTACATCACGTGGGAGATATGGCTGGTAAGAGGACACGACAGACACATGTTGTGAGTTGTGACACGAGTGGGAGGAAAAAAAAACTAAACCAATTATGAACTTCAATTTCGGTCAAAAAATTATGAACTTCAATCGATCTTTTCTTTTAAATTATGCATCCAACCTTAGATTCGTTTTAACCTTTGTATTTGTTGGAATTAATGCAACGAAATGAGACATAATATGTTATCATAAATTTTAATTTTTGTATTTAGACATTTCAATATATTAATTCAACATTTTTAATATATTAGTCCAGCATTTATATACTCTCTCAACATTTTCTTAGAAACATAAAAATAAAACATGCTCAGTGATTGATTCTTCTTCTCTGTAGAAGACGGGGGCTGTAACAAACAGCATAATTGCTTGTTGCCTACTACGCACTACCGCCTTGCTGATGTGTGTTGCTCCTGTTTTGTTCGTGGTTGGTGGATAATGTGCTACTGGATAATGGGCTATGATGGGCCGTGCACTATATAGTTTATCTAGTTTGCAGAAGCTATATAGGAACCTAGCAATAATATAAGGTCTTAGCCCTCGAGGCAGAAAGGGACGGACGATTTGCTGCCCACCACGTCGTCATCGATAGAACAAGCTTTCTTCCTAGTTCTAGATTCCCACATAAGGTCTCGTTTGGCCGGGCTCCAACGGCTCTGACTCCAGCTGACACATACACTGTATTGGTACTTGGTACATATCGTATATGGAGGCCGTTTCCTCATATGAGGTGAAAATAAACCCAAGAATGGAAGAAGCAGTGAAGCCACAATTTCTAGCTGCTCCGGTTATGTTTCCCACGTGCTACAGTATCACTATAGTGCTAGAGTTGGAGGAGGTGAGAGCCTAACCAAACGAGGCCTAACGCCCGCCAACCAAAAGAGGCTCTTCATCAGGGATTTTTTATTCATTTTACGGTAGATAGTTGGTATGCACGTGCCACAGGCACGTGTTTTAAAAAGAGCATAATTTTTTTTTGAATTCAATAAAATGTTGATTGTAATTTAAACAAAATGTTTAATTTGCAAGACACATGTTTAAAAAGCTATTTTGATATTAAAAAATTAAACTTTTATCTACAGTGTAGAATTGTCTTCAGTCCAAATGGGTATGTCAACATCACAAAACACTTGATTTGTGTGTATATCATTTCTAATTTCTAGAAAAAAATAGACAACTCGAGTGTTGATGGCCAAGTAAACTTCTAGATATTGTTTCAAGTAAGATGCATGGCCATTCCTTAAACTTGTTACCTTATCGGCCTATGTATGTTTGGTCCATATACTCTCAAATTGCTAATTTGAAACTCTCAAATTGCTAATTTGAAATAGAATGAAATGCAACACAGATTTTTACTCAACATTGATCCTACAACCAAATTCAGTCAGATATACAAAACCATTCATATAGCCAAAATAAAATCCATCAAAACAACATAAGCATACTGAAGAGGGAACCTTAACTGAAGTGCAAGGATAAAAATCATATAATATTATACACAAGCATACTGGAACTAATGAAGAAAAAAGACCTCATGTACCTAGAGTAAACAGAACTTATAACAGCACTTAAGAAAGTCCACCTCGCTAATGAGGACAAGGTTCGATTACACAGTAGCTTTACACGATAGCTCCAGGCATCACCTCCACTGCTCCCCACGATTACACAGTAGCTTTACACGATAGCTTTCTACTAAAAAAGGTCAGATAAGTCGTGATCTAATCTGTGTCCATAAAATGCACAATTTAAACAATGTAGATGAACTGTTGAGAAACATAATGCATTTGCTGAGATCAAGAAGTGCAGCAAATGTGCACACGTTACCCTGACCTGACCATGGTCATCTTGGTGATCCACTTGAGCACCTTGGCTCCATCCTAAAATGCAGCAGGGGTTTTACTGACTCAGCAGAAACCTACATCAAAGGCCACCCTACCGCAGATGGCATCCTTGGATGCGGCGCTGCTGCTCCTAAGGATCCTAATGGTCTAAGTATTGTACCATAACTACCCAGAAGCATGCAGCTTAATGAATACACGAAAAACAAAATTGTGTATAAATGATAAAAAAACCGAAAGAAAGGGGCAAGTCATGGAAATTTTATTCACTAAAAATAAAAAACTGCCACTATAGTTACATCCATTTATGACACCTGAGTTATAAATTCCGTCTCTCTTTTTTCATACAAAAAAAGCAGGCATCTAGGTTATGCCTTTGTTCAGAGTTCAGACCAAATTAAAAGGAGAATTGCAAAGTTCTCAACGTACCTTTCTTCCTCGCCGCCACAAGTCTGCCATTTCCATCAGACAGATAGCTGTTGGAAGTATTGGCCGCAAATTGGTTGGAATCTTCATGAACACGTGCATACATTTGGACTGCTTTACCATATGTGCAGCAGCAAACTCTTAACAATGCATCAAAACTGATTCATAGCTCTATAAAACCCTTTCAACTCATTTCTCTCATTTCTCTCATCCCTCTAACCCTCTTGTGTCAGGTTAAGTTAGACAAAAGTTCCTGCTCCTTGCCAGTCCTCACCAAACAATCTGCAAGTCTGTAAATGACAAACATTAAAGAGCTATGAATCAGTTTTTATGAATTTTACAAACTTAAACAAATTGAAAATTAAAGAGCTATGAATCAGTTTATAGCTTTTATAGTTTTACACCTGTCAGTAGCAACTCTAATTCAACTTACTATTTTTCTAGGTTTGCTGGTATATCCTAGAAATAGCTAGAAGCCTAGAAATAATATAAATTACAATTAGAAAACCCATCCTATTTTGTATAAAATATACACCAAATACTCCTAATCTGGTATTATGGAAATTAGGAAATTTGGACTAATCATGATTAATCTTTAGTGGATAATAGAACCATTGATCACCTGAAAACAAATAGGTCCAGGAATATGTCCAGTATAGAATTTAGTTTATGATCATACCTCATCCATAAGGAGTGCAGAACAGCGACAGAAAGATTGAGGCAGCTCACCATGCCCATATACGTAGGATAAATGAATGCGCAAGTCTGGCTAACTTTTGGCAGGACATTGCTTTTACAACATCAACCAAGACAAACTAAAAAACAAACACCATACCTAACAATTTGGCAACTTCATAAATTAACTGCAGCTAACCTATAAAAAAATAGATCAACCAGTACAAATGCCGAAACTATTACACACAAATCAAACATAATAGGACCTATATGTTCCTCGGCAACCAGTACAATTATCAAAACTATTACACACAAATCTTCTTCTGAGAAAGCATCCAAGCAGGAAGGGAATCTAAGCATAAAGTATCAAGAGGATAGCATCGACAGCAAACATGAGGGGGTATTTAGTTATTTACTGACATAGGCAGAATAATTATTTTATCCTAGCATCAAAAGCACATGACATCGATTTTTAAAAAACAACTGGTACTACAACGTTTATGATGCACACAGGAGGGGATATTTTGTTGCGTATGAAAATAATTATTTTATCTGGAGAGTGCAAGCAAATGTAGCATATGTATCCCCCAAATAGCTTCCATTCAGAAATCACCTACCATATTTTGAGCATTCTTGCCGTTTGCAGGCACACAAGTTTCATTTATATATCCATAAATAACCAAAACACATCTGAATCTCCCTTTCATTATTGTTATTTTTTCTCAAGCTTCTTCAGAGAATCACCTGCAATTTACAATGATATAAAATAATAGGGTTATTCTTATGAGCTGGAGCAAATCAGCCTAATGCAATAGCTCATGTTTTCAGAAGGAAAATTTCAGAAAGTCAACATATATTAGTTGACACGAGTAACTTTTTTGCCCTAATGGTTGGACTTCTCCACGGAGCCCAAAAATTCCTACAGAGTTCTATTTTATGCACGGAGAATGGTTATAATCTATATACAGAGTAATCATTAACTTTTAGCAGACTCTCCGGAAAAATTTATAAAACAGTCAAGGAATTAAGAGAAAATGTTCTCTTTCAAAAGAAGCTGCAGGACAACAAGCAAAATGTCAGCCATCTACGGTTTTATAAACTAACACAAAAGGGCAATCACTCAAAGAAATATGGCAAGAAATTTAGTTCAAAGGCCAAAGCATGTTTTTGCGATTGATGGATAGCAGTACAAAGTCAGCTTGGATTTGCAAAACATTCTAAACAGGGTATTGTTTGAATTGTCAAACTCTCACACGTCACACTGTGGAAACATCAAAGACTTCGAAAACTCCAAAATCAGTGTACTGGATTAATTAATTCAATTAAGTTTTGTATTTCCATGTGTTAACTCCGATATGTCTGTTTTTATCTGTGTTATTTGTCAATTTTGTCTGCTTGTAGTATGCACTGCTAAAAGGAATTTCATTGTACTGTGTTTCTAAAAAAAGAAATTCCATTGTGTATGAAAGGAATCTCAAGCCCCTACAATTCAAATTTTCATTTATCTTTACTAAACCTCCTATAATCAGAAATCTTGGTGTGCAGCAGGTGTTGGCACTTCTTACGATCCAACATCAGAATTGGGGAATCCCGGTACTGGATGCAAGAAGTGTTCAGTGGTTTTCCTTATGGCTTAGTAAAATATGTAAATATTCTGCAAGCGCACAGAATCACCGCTGTAGCACTTCACCTGGGAGTATCCCGAGGTATCGTAATTTATGTTTCCGCAGGGAAGCTTTGGCAAGAATACTAGTGAACAGATATTCGAGACTATCAGAGAAGGGTACACGACTAAACAAGACAGGGGATAACGGTATTGGATAGGAGTGGATATACCTGACACACAGCTCAAGGGATACTCGGATAGATGAGAGAAGGTATAGATAGTTGGGAGGACAACGAGAAGAGATAAAGGATTCCTGGGTACTCTATCTATCTAGGCCAAGTGGTTAGAGATACAGTGGCTAAAGAGCCAGCACTAGTAGGTCTGGAATAAGTCTATTGTCTTTCTTGGGGACTATAGAGCCTCCGACACACAGAAAGGGATGAGAAGGGGTGCCGGTTACCCTAAACCTTGGGTCCTAGGACACCGGAACTAACGTGATGGGCTACAGAGACCGAGAGGGCTGTCACCACCTCACGGCTACCACCTCCGTTGCGACGGGCAGAAACTAAGGCTACTGACAAGTCTAGGAACCACTCCTACACAGATCAATAACTACTTACTTCTGATGGGCTACAGAGACCGAGAGGGCTGTCACCACCTCACGGCTACCACCTCCGTTGCGACGGGCAGAAACTAAGGCTACTGATAAGTCTAGGAACCACTCCTACACAGATCAATAACTACTTACTTCGCTAGCAGAAGCAAGCAACTCGAACTCACACCCCAATGACAAGTCACCGCTAGTGTGAGCAGAATCGAAGAACAATAGAGACAGAGACTTAAGCAAGAACTAGAAGCACTATGAACTAGAACCAACTATAGTCTAAACACAATATAGAAGCAACTAGACTAAAGTAGAAGCAACTATATAAGGCGCAAGTAGAATAAAGTAGATACTATATTGATAACTTGAATGTCATACAAAAGAGAAAGGTAAAAGATACAAGAGCTAATACCAGAGCTTCTGAAGACGCCTCCGGAACCTCCGAGGCACAGCTCGACTCGACTCTAACTCCCAACTAAACTAACCTACTCTACTAGAATGAAGTGGAAGAGCTCCTTGGCTTGAGTGTGTGTTGAATGAGGGCTGGGGCTGTCCAATTTATAGCGGTTGATGGCGGTTGTAGGCAGGTAACCGCCAAGGCAGCCAGGGAGGCGGTGCCGGGCCTTCGGCCAAACTCCCCGGTTCGGCCGAACTAGCACGTGTTTCGTGATATTGTACCTGCAAACATGACACTCACCAAAACTCGTGGAACTTTATTAGAAATAAACCTAAGTGCATGGAATGTTGCATAGTCTCTCATTTATTCCCGAGTATTGGTGGTCGGATTTGGGTTGTAACGACCGCCAACAGCAGGTCCATTGGAAAAACCACAAAGTCAATGCAAGATTGAAATAAATTATTAAAGGAATTCACTATGGTTCACCATGAGAATTTGTGTTGCCCATAAATACGTTAGGAGACAATTGGAGAAGAGTAAACTTATAAAATAAGAGTTACAAAATAGCTTGCATTCATGAAAGGTATGAAAGAGAGAGAAAACTTTCAAAACTTACCTAGCCAATAATTCATCAATGTTTGCTGGCATATAACCACAGTTGGAGCCTCACTGCCTCTCAAATAAAATATCATGATCTGAAGAAAAAGAAAAGCAAATATTTAGCAAAGCTAACAATTAATATTTACTATCCAATTAGTACAAGTCTCAATATTGATTTTACTAATTAAATGACTATTATAATGGGTTTGATGATCCTTTACACATCTTTAGTGGGGTAGGTGATGCGGCACAAAGGCAGCCACAACAATCCTTGTCTCTGCCAATGTTATCCAGCCAGTTTCATGTGGAAGAAAAAAAAAGTGTGGCAGGTTCAAGAAAATGACTGCAAAACAAGAAAGCCCTTCAGTCCTTCAACACAAATGCTAAGTTGAGTCTTTGGAAGAGTAGCTAGTAATTAATATTGAATCACACCAGTCATCACATCTCATTTGTGCACAAATTACACCAGTCAGATCAAATCCGAACCAAGCATATGCAGGCAATCAAAAGCACCTTCGCAAGAGAATAAGTACCAAGGTCAGAAGGTGAAATAAACTCCTACCATCATTCAATAAGTTTATGAAACAAATTGCTTTATACCTGTCACCAAATTTGAGTGCCTCACTGCGGGTGTTTGGCTAATTTGCAGCCTGTTGGTCATAGCATAGGGGTGACAGCTTGCCGATTGTCTGCCCGCACAGCAAGACCATTAACTAAAGAAAAATTCAGTAACTGGAATTCAAGGAGCTTCTCATGTGGTCCTGCAGAAACATAGACAACAATGATTCCATAACCTAAAACTATTTTTTACTAAAGAAATAGAAATCATATATAAGTTGCAGCACTAACACGCATAGCCTATGTAACATATTCAGGACTAAATAAACCAGGATTAGTAAAATAAGTAGGCATAATGTGAAAAAAAGGAAAGAGACAAAAAAAGAGCACATACCAAATATATAAGAGCTTCAGCCACTGACACAATGGTATCATCTTTTTGCATGAAAAAGCACATCAGCTTGATTTAATTCATGTAACACAATCAGATGGACAAAATAAAACATGATTAATAAAATAAATAGGATAAAGTGAAAAAAAGGAAAGAGAAAAATAGGTTCAACTCAGAAAACCAAAAAAAAGCTAGATTATGGACATTCATTAAGCAGTTAATCAGAAATGTAGTATATAGGGAAACACAAAAGTACAATGATCTTATGGAACGTTTGCATGGCACCAAAATTCAGTTCATTTAGCTTTTAAGAAAGTGGAGACTCTCAAGATGAATAATATGCAGGCAAGCAACATATACCTTCACCAGCATTCTATTTTGATAGAACACTATTACAAGAGCCTAACGTCTGCACCAACTTCGCCCTTCTTTCCTCATTTTATATATCAGCTTATCGATAATGCTTGCAAATCACAAAGAAAAAGAGTGCCTTCTAGTACAGTAAAAATAGACTTTGCTTTGAAGCTAAGAATCTACTCTCAATTTCCTTATAATAATTTTTGTTCGATATGAAAGGATGATGCTTGACAAAACATCTTACCTTCATTTATTATCCCTGGTGACACAACTGGGCCATTTTGAACTTGAACATGACTACTCTACCATGTACTGTGAGGAAAATAATAGTTCTTTAATGCATCCACAGAAATTCAGGTGAAATAAAAGCTCCAGATCACAAAAAGAAAGGGATTTGGCATAGCCAAACATTTTTGTGTCAGCACCAATGCCACAAAGGATATGAAGCAGCAGGTCAGAGTGTCAGACTGGGTCTATATTAGATTTAATTTAGACCTCCATGTTATTTCATGAAAGTATACTACAACTGATTAAAATATCAATTGATAGGTATCAATTGATAGGCGGGAACAGAGCCTCATCAGGGGTATAGTACCATAACTCAAAATTCCAAACAAAATGCCAGAGGAGTCAAGTAGAATAATAAGTACCTTTGTGTCCCCTGCACACAACTTTTGTAACGTCAACTTATAACTCATCTGAATCAATGAAGTATTAACACACTGATCAACATAAGAATGAGTAAGAGGACTATCAGCAAGAATATATATACAATTTTTTACCTGACTGATTGCTAGAAGATTGGAAAGAATGAGTTGTAGCTTCCTGAACTGAACTCAATATCACCAGCAAGAATGAGTTGTAGCTTCCTGAACTCAACTGAATATCACCAATAATTGGAAAATTAACTTATCAGTGAAATAAAATATAAAATATTGTTAGGATAGCATATTTTTGGGAGCCACAATTAATATTAAGAACACAGGGTGTCTAAGAAATCAGTGGATAGGCTAGATGATCATACCAGCTACAATTAATGAAATATTTTCTTAGTTAAAAATAATAAGAGTGCCATCAGGAATTTACATGGACCATAGAGTAATCACCAGGGCATTTCAACAAATAGTTTGGTGTGCATGAAGAACAGATCACCAACCTTGACTAATTGACGTGCACAGAACAATGAGAAGGGCCATAACTCAATGCGCATCCCACTGTCACTGCTATATTCCATCAGAAATTTCGTAGGTATGGGAAGTGTTATTGTCAGATGCCCGAAATGAAAACTGAAAAAAGACCTTGAGCATGGGGCTCAAGCTCCTAATCCATCCCCTTCCTCTAATCACGCTGGTCGGCCCACGAGCTTGCCGTCTATTCCGCTGTCGATCCCTCATCTTCATCCAACAACAGAAATCAGCAACACCGAAAACAAATAAAATCAGAAGCAATCACCACCGTCCATCTCAACAGTGAGCAACGGAGAACGAAGTACGGAACTACAAATCAAACGAAAAAAATCGGGCACCTTTTCGCTGGAACACCCAAGTAAGACACAAGCAATGATCAGCTGGCCAGTACCTACTACAATCACAGAACTCAGGGGTTTTTTGGGATTAACTGGTTATTATAGGAAGTTTGTGCAGCATTATGGGTTGATTGCCAAACCACTCACACAATTGTTAAGGAAGAACAATTTTGCTTGGAGTCCTGAAGCTCAAGTGGCTTTTGATAAGTTGAAGCAAGCCATGTCTAGCACACCACTGCCCTCCCTGACCTCCGAACTCCGATCTCCCTGAGCTATCTCACGTCGCCGGTGAACTTCCGGCGGCCACGGGTGTGACAGGTGGTATCAGATTCGGCTATCCTGGATCGGGTTTCTTCCTCGCTGGATCGATTTCTCCCCTAGCTGCGCGGTCTTCCTGACGCATAGTTGCTTCGGCGGTCTCACTCCGATTCCGCCGCCCACGCCACGCCCACCAACTTCCAGTCGACGGCGGCCACCGCATAGCGCAGGTTAGCCGTTCCGGCGCCGTCGCCCATCTCCTTTCTCGCGCCGCTTAGGACGATAGTTGGGGAAATCGAGCTTTGAGTTGGGGATTGGCGATTTGGAGTGGTGCAGTACAGATCTGCTTCTGGGCGCGACGGCGACCATTTTGACATCGTCGTGTGATCTGATGGAAGAACAGAGTAAGAAAGCGGAGGATAAGTGGACTCAGGTGCTGGAGAATATGGATCTGTTGTTTGCTAGAGTGGGGGAAATTGACAAGAATCAAGCCAAGATTGAAACTAAATTTGATGTGACCACCAAGGTGTTGCAGCAAATGTTGAAAGATCAGCAGACTATGGTGAAGCAAATTGAGAACACAGGGCAGGCAGTTGCTCGAATGACAATCAATCAGATGGAGGATCACTCAGAAAGTTCCAATTATGCTGATACAACCAGTGAGTCACAGGATGAATCATCTCTATACACTGCAAGCTGTGTCAGTGCCACAACCTATTTGGGTTCAGGAGTTGCTGAATTCTTACATGACTGATCCACAGGCACAGAAGCTGTTGTGAATTTTCCAGTGTTTGTGGGCAAAGATCCCTGCATTTGGAAGGACAAATGTCTGGATTTCTTCAAGATCTATAATCTACCAGAAGGGTTGTGGGCATCAACTGCTGCAATTGCTATGGAGGGTAGGGCAGCTAAATGGATGCATGTATACAAACACAAGTATGGGCTAACAGATTGGAAAGCATTTATCAAAGCTGTGGAGGAAAAGTTTGGTGACAATGATTATAGAGAAGCCATGTCACAACTTTTGGAATTACAACACACTGACACTCTGGACAATTATATATCATCATTTGAAGACTTGCAGTATCAGTTGTTCATGCATAACACTGGGTTAGATGACCTGTTTTTTGTCACTCAGTTTGTAAAAGGCCTCAAACCTGAAGTGGGAAATGTGGTCCAGGTTCTTTTTTACACTTATTTATTCCTCATGTGTATATATTTGTTCGCTATGTGTATATATTTGTTCGTCATATGCAAACATTTGTTCTTCATAAAGAATTATTTTACATTTGAATTATTTATTTATTATATAATAAATTATTTGACTGTAGTAATATTTGTAACACTATCTGAGCAGCAGCAGGGGGGAGACACAACAGGGGGTTCAAAGAAAAAGGGTGAGTACACCTGGGGGCGTGTACTCCGCAAGTGGGGGAAATATATGACATGTAGGGCTTATGAACAAGGAAGGCTGTTTAGGTGGACTACAAAGCTCATATTTTAGTTGGTCAAGTTTTAATTACGCATCTAAAATTAAAAATATTCATGCTTTCCCAAACCACATCCAACAACATCCTTATACAGCAAAGATGATTGCTCAAGCTGTATTTGACAATGTGGTCAAACTTCATGGATTGCCCAAATCCATTGTGTCAGATAGAGACAAGGTCTTCACTAGCACCTTTTGGAAAGAGCTATTTGGCCTCATGGGAACTCAGCTGAGTTTCAGCTCGGCTTATCACCCCCAAACTGATGGCCAGACTGAAAGAGTAAACCAATGCCTGGAAATGTACTTGAGATGTGCAGTATATGACACTCCCAAACAATGGAAAGCATGGTTGCCTCAAGCAGAGTTTTGGTACAACTCTTCTTTTCACTCTTCACTTGGTTGCTCCCCATTTTATGCTCTGTATGGTTATGATCCTGAGGTGGGGGCAAATCCTTCAGTACCTTCTTCTACTACTCCTTCAGTAGCTGATTTGGTGAACCATTGGGGAAAGAAAACCATGGAATTTATACATCAGGGCAAAAACATATTGTTGCAAGGAGTGACAGGCCAATCACAGCCACCTGAAGAGATATCCATAGATAAAGTGATGAAATGGTCGAAAGGAAATGATATCTGGGCAATAGCTGTAGTGGAACAGATTTCTGAACCTCCACAATCAGAAGATATTCCAGCTGTCCAAAAATTACTCCAAGATTTCCAAGATGTTTTTCAAGATCCCAAGACCCTTCCCCCCTCAAGATTCTATGATCATCAAATTCCCTTGTTACCAGGTGCAGTACCAGTAAACTCAAGACCATATCGGTATCCTCCACATCACAAGAATGAAATTGAGAGACAAGTCAAAGAGCTACTAGCAGCAGGCCTGATTACTCAGAGTTCCAGTCCTTTTGCTAGCCCAGTATTGTTGGTGCAAAAAAAAGATGGCACTTGGCGCTTTTGTATTGACTACAGGAAGCTCAATTCTATTACAGTGAAGAATCGATTTCCAATGCCTTTAGTGGAGGAAATCTTGGATGAGCTAGCAGGAACTCGGTATTTCACCAAATTGGACATGAGGTCGGGTTATCATCAAGTCCGGATGAAAGAAGGAGAGGAGTTCAAAACTGCTTTCAAGACTCATCAAGGACACTATCAGTTTAAGGTAATGCCATTTGGCTTAACCAATGCACCTGCTACTTTTCAGTGCATAATGAATGAAATTTTGTCACCATTTCTTCGAAAATTTGTGATGGTATTCTTAGATGACATCCTTATATATAGCCCTACCTTAGAAAAACACATAGAGCATTTGCAGTTGGTGCTGTCAAAGTTGAGGGAGCACAAATTATACATGAAACAAAGTAAATGTTCATTTGCTCAAGAACAATTGGAGTATTTGGGCCATATTATCTCTTCTAGGGGTGTAGCCACAGACCCAAGTAAGACACAAGCAATGATCAGCTGGCCAGTACCTACTACAATCACAGAACTCAGGGGTTTTTTGGGATTAACTGGTTATTATAGGAAGTTTGTGCAGCATTATGGGTTGATTGCCAAACCACTCACACAATTGTTAAGGAAGAACAATTTTGCTTGGAGTCCTGAAGCTCAAGTGGCTTTTGATAAGTTGAAGCAAGCCATGTCTAGCACACCGGTATTGGCTTTACCAAATTTCAGTGAAACATTCATTATTGAAACTGACGCTTGTGATGGAGGTATAGGGGCTGTGTTGATGCAGAAAGATCAGCCAGTGGCATTTCTCAGCAAGGCACTAACAAATCAGCATAAGCACCTTTCCATTTATGAGAAGGAATTTTTAGCACTGATTATGGCAGTTGAGAAGTGGAGGCAATATCTGCAAGGACAAGAGTTTGTGATACGCACTGATCACAAAAGTCTGGCATACCTCACTGAGCAGAACCTTCACTCTGAAATGCAACGAAAAGCTATGACCAGATTAATGGGATTACAATTTAAAATTGTGTACAGAAAAGGAAAGGAGAATGTAGCTGCAGATGCACTATCCAGGATGAATCATCTCTATACACTGCAAGCTGTGTCAGTGCCACAACCTATTTGGGTTCAGGAGTTGCTGAATTCTTACATGACTGATCCACAGGCACAGAAGCTGTTGGCACAACTAGCTGTTACTAATCCTAATGAACAGGGCTATACATTGGACAGGGGGTTGATCAGATACAAGGATAAGCTGTGGGTGGCTCAGAACTCGGCACTTCAAACAAAAATCATTCATGCCTTGCATTCTAGTGCCATTGGTGGCCACTCAGGTGTTCAAGCAACTTACTACAGGGTCAAAAGGCTGTTCTATTGGAAAGGCATGAAAGCATCAGTTGAGGATTTTGTTAAACAATGTGCTGTCTGCCAACAAGCTAAACATACCAACACTCTACCTGCAGGGTTGCTGCAACCTTTACCCATACCAGCAGGAGCTTGGCAGGATGTTTCTATGGACTTTATAGAGGGGCTACCGAAGTCTGAAGGGTTTTCAGTGATATTGGTAGTTGTGGATCGGTTCACCAAGTATGCACATTTTATACCAGTAAAACATCCTTATACAGCAAAGATGATTGCTCAAGCTGTATTTGACAATGTGGTCAAACTTCATGGATTGCCCAAATCCATTGTGTCAGATAGAGACAAGGTCTTCACTAGCACCTTTTGGAAAGAGCTATTTGGCCTCATGGGAACTCAGCTGAGTTTCAGCTCGGCTTATCACCCCCAAACTGATGGCCAGACTGAAAGAGTAAACCAATGCCTGGAAATGTACTTGAGATGTGCAGTATATGACACTCCCAAACAATGGAAAGCATGGTTGCCTCAAGCAGAGTTTTGGTACAACTCTTCTTTTCACTCTTCACTTGGTTGCTCCCCATTTTATGCTCTGTATGGTTATGATCCTGAGGTGGGGGCAAATCCTTCAGTACCTTCTTCTACTACTCCTTCAGTAGCTGATTTGGTGAACCAATTGCATGCACATAGAACAGTGCTTAAAGAACACTTGGCTAGAGCTCAGAACAAGATGAAACTCAGTGCTGATGTCAAGCGTAGAGATCAAGAATATGCAGTGGGAGAACAAGTCTTGTTGAAACTTCAACCATATGCTCAGTCATCTCTGGTGAATAGGCCATATCCCAAACTAGCTTTCAAATATTTTGGGCCATACAAGGTGTTGGAAAGGATTGGGCGTGCTGCTTATCGTTTGGAGCTGCCATCCGATGCCCTTATTCACCCGGTGTTTCATGTGTCCCAATTGAAACCATTTCTTCCAAATTATACTCCTGTTTTCTCTACTTTACCAAAAGTTGCAGATCTGGTTAATCAAGATCCTCTGCCGGAAGCAGTCTTGGACCGGCGTCTGGTGAAGAAGGGAAATCGGGTTGTGCCACAGGCCCTCATCAAGTGGACCAACCTTCCAGCAGACCTCGCGACATGGGAAGACTGGTACGTGTTGCTCGAGCGCTTTCCTGGTGCCCTTGCTGGAGGTCCAGCAAGTTCTTCAGGGGGGAAGATGTCATGGACCGGCAGGCGTCCACCTGAGGAGGAAGCGGGAATGGCGTTTTACGTTTCTTATGTTACTTTGCAATATTGTAAGAGTGACAAGTGGGACCGGTTGGTCAGTGTCTGTAACGAGTGAGAGGCTGATCAGGTTATAGCCTGAGCCGGAACAGCATGTAAGGATAACGATGAATTAAGTAAAAACTTGGGAAAGGGTTCACTGCCCTCCCTGACCTCCGAACTCCGATCTCCCTGAGCTATCTCACGTCGCCGGTGAACTTCCGGCGGCCACGGGTGTGACATGGCGGTGGTGGCGCAAGTGGACGACAGGAAAGGTGCCCGACGCCGCCGCCACCGCACCTGGCTGCTTGGTTGGTTCTTTTAAGCCTTGGCTGGTTGATGTTTCTTGCCGCGGAGGCGTTCTGAGCTAATCGCGCCTGGCGAGAAGAAGCCAGCGGTCACTCAGGTAGTTGAAGTTTCCTCTTCTATCTCCTGAACAGTTGTTGCTTACTTGCTTGTTCTGCTCTGCTGTGTAGATTGCTTTACTTTTGGGCCCCCTTTTGTCGAGTCGTATCATTATCGTGTAAACTTCGCTTAGGACGACGCTAGATGGCTCTTCTTCTCTTGTTTCGTAGGACAAGTGATGGCGGCGGGACGGGGCGAGTTAGGGTTTAGGTGGGGAGGCGTTGGCGTGTATAAGAGACAGGTTGCGGGGCGCGCGGGGGGCGCCCAAGGGGTGGGATTGTGGGTCCGGGTGGGTTATGGGTACATGTGGGTGCCCACGGTGAAAAGTTCTGAGGTTTTAGGGGAAAAAACACTTGGGAATGTCCCTCCCTCCCTCCTTTTTATCGTCTTTCATGGTCCTAGTTGCTGGCAGATGGGTTCATCTGTGAGGTAGGTGGAAGTGGTGGGTGGGCCTAATCTTGATGAAAAACGTTATCAAATCTCATTCTCTTTATAGTATAGACTAGTCCAGGGGTGGGGGACACACCCATTCAGTAACTGCCAAAAAGATTATGTCCATCCATCATCAGCAACTGCTAATAATATAATTAACTGACTAATTGATCATTAACCAATCGAACGGGATCGATCTGGGGCGTGTAGCCCGTGCTGGCTGATGGCGAGCAAGCAAGGGGCCAAGATGGAAAGGAGGAAGGAGAGGAGGCATGATCAACGGATTAAAGAAGGAAAGTAATCCCCAAGAGACCAACGCTATATGCCTATATAAAGAAAGGAAAGGAAATGCATGTAGAAAAAAAAGAAACATATTTTGGGGCAACTATTCCGGAATACTGGACGTACTCGTAGCCAACCACAGTAATAAAATAAGAAAACATTTTTGGGCCACTGGTAAAAGAATTAGTGAAAAAGTTTTAATTTTAGAGGAAAATCTCTACTGTAAACAATTATTTCCTTCCTTTTCCACGCGCCTTCCCTTTCCTTTCTTCTATTTTTTTTCTTTATTTACAACGTGTTATTTTCTTTCTTTGTTCCTTTGATCACGCCCAAATTGTCCATATCAAATATATAAGGAAAAACATAAGTAGTAATTTCAGTTGTTGGTGGCTAATGTGTCGGTGGTACCTACATTGTCCACAGCAAATATAGAAGAGAACCCAAAATTATTGAACTTCATGTGCGCGCGCACATGTATAATATAAAATATAGTTGCAATACCCGCGCGTGTGCTAAACTCTCTTGTATACATTTATCTCAACTCATGTACCACGCACGTTTATTGATGATATGTAGGTACTAAAACGGCGCGAAGCACTTTTAAAAATACTTTATATTCGCTCTCTCATGTATAGAGAGCTTTATGTATGTATTCTCAAAAATCAATAGTTGGTATTTATTTATATGAAGAAAAACTCTCCGATTTATTATCTATTAGTAATACGGGATAATTGTATATAGACGTGGGTACAAATGTGGGTATATTTAGGTGGGTCCTTTTTTGGGTGAAAAAAGTTGAGCGAGGAAACAACTAAAAGAGCCTGGAACATGCAAAAGTTTTGATGCTTTCTAGTTTTTTCCTCCCACCAAAGCCCGACAGGTGGGTCCTCTGTGAGAGGGTGGGGGTGGGTTTTTTCGTAGAAAGTGTTTTCAATTCTCTAGTATCCTTGTAGTATCCTTTTAGTATAGATTTTAGTCTATATGTCTACCAAAGATCGGGCTAGTAAGCACATAGGAAAGTCTTTGGTGGAGGTTATGTGTCATGACACGCTGGAGAAAGTTGGGTGGGAATCTAAATGAGCCTCATCACTCAAATGAGCTTTTCACTTAAATCATACATGTTTCAAAATCTGTTTGAACCATAGAACTTTTTGATAAGGCAAAATAGAAATTTTTATCCCTAAATCTTTGTCTCGAGAGTCAAATTCATCCTTCAACTCTCAAATTGGGCAATCTATAGGTCAGGTCAAACTGGTCCCTCTAGCTCATCCTTCAACTTTCAAATCAGTCAAACTGGTCCCTCAAATTTAGTGGGGGACCTGACCTAGTTTGCCAATTAATAATCTATACTTTTCTTTTGAAAACTCTTTTTACCAACCAAAACCGTCTGGACCCCTCACGCCGGACCCACCTGGACCCACATATCAACAGTTTTAAATTGGTAGAGCGAAAAAATACATATGAGTTCACCTCTCACCCCCATTTTTTCTCACCTATGTATTTTGTACCCACCCTCTCACAGAGGACCCACGCACGAAGCCGTATACCGCCGCCGCGGAGCCACGCGGAGTCGCTCTCGCCGCCACCACGCGGAGCCGTATACCGACGCCGCGGAGTCGCTCCCTCCACTGCCGCGCGGAGCCGCTTCCACCGCTGCCGCGCGAAGCCGTCCCGTGCCGTCGCGGAGCCGTCCTCCTCCACCGCGGCGCAAAGCCGCTCCCACCGCCGCCGCACGGAGCCATCCACCGCCGCGGAGGCCCGTCGCTGCTCCTGCCGCCGCACAGCAGGGAGATGAGGACGTGCTTGTCCACCCGCCGCCGCACAGGCCCTGCGCCGCCGCTGTCCATCGCGCATGTCGCCGCCGCCCGCCCGCACGGCCGCCACCCTTCATTGGAGCAGCATCGGAGCAGCCGCGCCACCGCGGCGATGAGCTGGTTGTCCTCCGACGCCTTCCTCGACCGCGCCCCCTCACGGCGGATCTCGCTGCTCGGCCACCCGCCCGCCCGCTGGCGCCGCTCGGCCGCCCGCGGCCAACAACAAAACAGAGGAGGGAAGAGAGAGAGGAGAGAAGAAAGAGGGAGGAGAGAGATGGGCTGATATGTGGGCCCCACCGCCACGTGGAAGCCACATTAGCGAAACCACCTTTAAAACCGCTGGATGGTAAAAAATGAACGGTTTTAAGAGTTTGATGGCCAAAGATTCCTGGTTTTCGAGTTCGATGGCCAAAAACAAACTTTGGGTATAGTTCGACGGTCAAAAATGGACTTCTTCCTTTTTTGAAATTCTAACCCGTAGTCTTTTGTTGTTTATTACCTGATTGTATCTAGCTTTTTTTTCCACGAGCCCTCGTTGAGCCTTTTTTCCACGTTGAGCCTATTTTTTATTTTTTTATTCTTCTATTTTTTAATAATATAAATGGATAATTAAAATTAATAGTATAGATATGTGTCTATTATTCCGTATTGCTAATAGATAGTAGATTGGAGAGGTTTTCTCCATATAAATAAAGACCAACTATCTCGAAAATGATGTGCCTGGATTTAAGAATACCTAAAACTCTATATATATGAGACATGAAAAAGCGAATATAAAGTATTTTTAAAAGCACTTCACACGATTGGTCTATTTACTATTGCCCACTCAAGTGACACTGTTTTAGTACCTACGTGTCATCAATAAAATTTTTTAAACAGCTAAAAACCTGTGTGAGTTCACCCCTAGCCCTCTTTTTTTTTTCACCGGTGTTTTTTGTACCCAGCTCCTTTTTGGAAAGGAAACAACCTCTGAACTGAAAAATAATTCTTCTACCGTGAAACATCCTCTAAGACATTTTTTTAACCACGTCTATGCACAATTATCCTGTATTGCTAATAGACATAGATTAGAGAGTTTTTCTCCATATATAGATAAAGACCAACTATCTCAAAAATAATGTGCCTCTGGATTTAAGAATACCTAAAACTGTGTATACATGAGAGAGCGAATATAAAGTATTTTTAAAAGCGTTTCACATCACTGGTCTATTTACCATGGCCCACTCAAGTGATACAATTTTAGTACCTACGTGTCGTTAATAAACGTGCGTGCGTGCCGCACGTGAGTTCTTGCTAGTGCAACAAAATGAGGCACAACATGTATATTTTGAAAAATATTTTAATATCCAACAATATTTATGAATTTATTTCAGCATTTCACCAACGTTATTATTTCAATGACAGTATTTATAGGGGTAAGTGTGCCCACGTTACAAGCATCTATGTCTGTACTGGTTTTTCACATAAAAAATAACTTAGAATAAACTATTAAATAAAAACATGACTTTAATAAATAAATGAAAAAATGCTAATATTTCATGACGGAGACATTCCGATGCCAACGAGTCAACGACCCTGACGGTGCCATTCCGTGCTGCTTTCGACGTGAATGGCTGAATACTTTGCCGCCGTTCATGGCGGGTCCGTGTCTCGATCGATTCAAGCGCTCGCCCTCGATCCACCAACATCATAAGAAGAGCGCTCGATTTTGGTGGCAATAATTAAGCTGGTGTCGATGGTGTGCCCTGTGGTCATGTGGGTTGGTTTGCGTGATGCATTACTGTGGGTCAAGTCCAGCTAGGCACGTGCAACACGAGCAACACTACCACCGAACAAATGGTGATGCTAGTCGATCAACGACTTCGGCTAGCAGTTAAAATACTTATCCAAATGGGGTTTCACGATTGTCAAGTTGTGCTTGCTTCAGATCCATTCAATAGGACCATAACCAATACTCCCTCCGGTTCCCAATTAGAAGTCCTCTAGGACAGCGCCCCTTCCCCCTCACCCGTCGCCGGTCGTCCCCCACCCTTCCCGCTCTCCCTCCGGTCGTCTCCATGGTCCCGGCCACCGCCGGCGGCCATTTCGCGTCGGCCCCGGGTGGCCCGCCGCCGGTGACTGCACCCGCCCTGGATCCGCTGGTGGTTGCTCCTCCTTGCGCCGGATCTGGTGGTCCCGCCGCCGGTGGCCTCTCCCGCCAGATCCCCTTCTCCTCCGCCGGATCCGCCGCCTCCACTGCCGGATCTGCCTTCCCCGACGCTGGTTTCGTTGCTTGGCCCGCTCTGCCGCCTGTCGTGCAGTCCGTGGTCTCTGTTGGGGCTGGAGGTAACAGTGGTGCCTCCCCTCTCCGTCGGGGCTGGTGGCTCCTCTTCCCCGGCCACTGTCCGTGCCCGGCCGCCGGGTTGGGCTCTGGTGTGGGCTGCCTTCGTCTGTCCCCATGGTCTTCGGGCGAAAGCCCTGTCCGGCGCTCTGCTGGGCCAGCAACGATGGCGCTTGCGGGCGTCGTTCCCCTCCCCGGAGGCGTTGTTGTGAAGCTTTGGGGGGAAAGCACCCATCTGGTCGGTTGGCTGACGATGTCGCGGTGGGCTTTGGGGTTGGAGCTGAGGCGAAAGCCTTGCCTACTTGCGGGCTGATGGTGATGACGCCCTTGGGCGCCGTTTTCCTCCTTGGAGGCATCATCCTTTTGCTCCTCCCCGAGGTTGGTTGGTGTGGTCATCGGGCTTCCTCACCTGCACCTGTCTGCGTTTATCGTGCACCTCGTCTGGGTTCCTTGGTCGTCGTCGTCTGGCGGATGCTTTGCCGCCCCTACGTTGCTCTAGCGGATGCTTTGCCGCTATAATCATCTTGGTTGATTCTGGCGGATACTTTGCCGCCGTGGTCGTTTCGGATTGGGTGGATTTGCCACCCCAGCTGTTACTTTGGCGGATGCTTTGCCGCCGTGGTCGTTGTGGATTAGGTGGATGCTTTGCCGCCCCTGCTATGCTTCATCTTCGGTTCGGGCGGACGCTTTACCGCCATGTTCATGCTGCTTGGTGGATGCTTTGCCACCTTTATGATCTTTGGCGCCTTGACGAGGCTATCTGTTGCAGGTTCAGGAGTGTGGTCGTTTCTAGGGTGTCGGGTTTGGGTGTGGTGGAGCCTTGGCCGCTCGCTTCTAGTTGTTCTGCTGGCCTCTTGTTTTCATGGCCATTTTTAGTTTTTTCTCTGTTGTTAGTCCTTTGTGTGCTTGTTAGGTCAACTCCTGTTTGGCCTGGGACAAGTAATGTTTGTAAAATGCTTCCTTCTTAATGAAATACGTGCTCAGGCATGGTTGCGAAAAAAAATACTGGAGCTAATTGCTATAGCAACATTCACACAATGACTTGCCTTCGATCTGTCGTTGCTGGTTGTTAGCCCGTGGGCAAGGATATCCGATCCTTAGCTTGTGTGAAGGGGTAAAAGCGCTCTCTCCAGAATATATAGAGCCCCTCTTATAATGTTTTGCCATTAAAAAAGGAGAAGAAGAAGAAAATAGAGAGATCGAAGAAAGAAGAGAAACGGGAGGGAGAGGAGGAGGAAGACGAAGCATGAAGAGGATAAGCCCCCCTATGCTGCAATCCTGCCTCCACTAGTGCTATTAACCCCTCTCCGTGTATATATCAAGCATGGTAACCCGTGCCACCCACCTTAATCTCCATGGATCTACCACTTAATAATATTGATATCATTTTAGCTTTGATCACTACCGCAAAAAACATTTGTAGCCGCGGTTGGAAACGTATTAGTAGGAACGGGTCATCCACCCGCGCCCGCTTTTCGCAGCTAGAAATAGCGCATTTGCGGGCGCCGGGCGTTCACCCGCGGCTAAAAATTGATTTGTAGGCGCGGGTCCCCACCGCGCCGCCGTCGCAGCCGCTCCCCACGCGCCGCCGCCGGGGGCCCGCTCGCCGCCGCGCCTGCTTCCCACTGCGTTGCCGCCACGGTCGCTCGCCCGCGTGACCCAGCCGTGCGGCTGCCCTCCAGCGCTGCTCGGCCGCTTTCGCATCTCCTGAGAGGATAAAGGAGGAGAGTGGTGGGGAGAGGAGAAGAGTGGTGGGGAGAGGATAGATGATGATAGGATAAGGATAGCATGAGAGGAGATAGCAGGGGCGGGTGACGAGAACGCCCGTGGCTAAAAATGCTCTTTTGTTTACGGCGCCGGGTGAGCCCATGGTCCGTGCCTGAAAATCATCATTTCTAGCTGCGGGGCATGGGCTTGTCCGTCCCTGTAAATGGAGGTGATTTTCAGGCACGGGTGACATGCCCACCCGTTCCTACAAATGTATCTGTAGCCACGGGTCACTGCTACAGTTCGCTTATTCACGTTGTAGGGGCGGGTGAACTCTTGGTCCGCAGCTAAAAAAAGGTGCCGCTCCTACAAACCGTTTTTGTAGCAGTGGATCGTGAACATTTCCAAGCTTCTAGGGGTGTGAAGACGAAGACATTGACATTTAGCCATCGACGACGACTTCTTTCCAACAATTAATGGAAATATAAAGACATTGCCAAATCATTACCGCCGGTCCTCGATGATTGCTTCCCCCAACATTTGAGGAAGACACCGACACAATGACGTGCACAACGGTAATGCAATCATCATCAATATTCAGTGCACCACGTCATATCCATTTAGTGTGCCGGTGACTACATTCATCAATAACCGGAGGCTTATCACAATAGCACGTTATGAAAATTTCTCACTGAAAATCGATCGACAACGAGAGAAATCCACTAGTGAAGGTAACATCGTCATATGTTGTAGAAGCGATCGAGGTCCTTCAGATAAGCGAGGGACCTGGGTCATGTGTTGTTAGTAATGAAGGTAACGCCGTACTATGTTGTGTATAACCTTTTTTGCTCCATAACATTTATGTATAACGTTTTGTCTACAAAACTTTTTTGTAATTTTGTTCATAACTTTTATATTTTTGTTCATAAATTTTATGTGTTTGTCCATAACTTTGGCTACATAACAATTTTTAGTCTTTTATTCTAAAATATTTGCTCTAACAATTTTTTTTCCAGCTGTTGGAGACCATTTTATTCCCATCCGTCTGGGCGCCCGCAAACTAAAGATGCATGAATTAGTCTCTGCACCAATGCATAATGGTACAATAAAGTTATCTCTTGAAGCACTCAAATATGCACCTTTGCAGTGTACGTGTCCTTACTCATCTGTACCCATAGTGCTAGTGCTAGCTAAAATAAAAAACAAACTCATTACGTAACGCGCCCACGGTTGCCACCAGCGTTCGATTATGAAATTCCTATTGTCGCGAGGGTGTTGAAGCCGCTCTCAATTTGATAAGGAGGGAAGTTTTCTAGGGTTGATCTATGGCCGCCGGGCTCAAAGCACTGGCGGATCTATGTTGGGACGAGCTGGGGCAACTACCCCAACTCGCCCCTATAAATGCCCTTCTTCTCCGGTGATTTTTAGAGCTTCGGCAGCGATTTTATCATGTATTAGTGTAAAAACCATCAATTTGTTTCTTTAAATTTGAGGTAATATCTCAATTTCGTATTAAAATTGTGTGATTGAAATGTATGGATGAAGTAATGCGATGTAAATTGCAACGTGGTTGATTTTGGTTCAGTCAATCATTAAAAGATCTCTCGCTATCATTGAGCGGGTCGATATCACTATGACACTATCAGTTAATAAAATCTGAAGTATTATGATATGGTCGAGTATATGTCTCCAATAAATGGCTTCGGACCGCATTGCTTGTGGCGGCACATCAATGGTACTGGTGCCTGCTAGAGACGCTGATGACAACTCCCTTGTCCCCTCTCCATTTCGGGGCAAGAGAGACGTTGCCACGTTCTAAATAGTGAGAACCGTGCATACATTGATTCCTCGAACGGATCCTGGATGCAAGATATGCATGCACTGGTGCACGGCAGCTACACACCGACACAGCGCCTCACAGTAGTCACACGCCACCAGCATGCGCACGATTGCACGAGCGCATACACAAGACTGCGCCGGTGGGCGTTAGGCCGGCCACGAAGCTTTCGACTTTCGTGATAGGGGACCCACTACCAGAAACTTCAACATCCGCCCGCCCCCTCCGCCTCGACCATTTTTGGACCCGGTGCTGATGGGGCTTCAGCACCGGGTCCAACGGCTAGGAGCGGGGGCGGCGCGAAGATGTGTCAGGGCGAAGACATTAGCACCGGGTCGTGGCAAGACCCGGTGCTAATGCGACCCCTTTAGCACCGGGTGCAGCCAGCAACCGGGGCTAATGTGCCGAGGCCATTTCGCACCGGTTGCTGGCTGCACCCGGTGCTAAAGGGGGCGCATTAGCACCGGGTCTTGCCACGACCCGGTGCTAATGTGTCCGCCCGGACACACCTCCGCGCCGCCCCCGCTCCTAGCCGTTGGACCCGGTGCTGAAGCCCCATCAGCACCGGGTCCAAAAATGGCCGAGGCGGAGGAGGAGGGAGGATGGGATGTATATATGTCCGTTGCTTCA
>OAMR01000713.1:214867-248904 GCA_900205405.1 Echinochloa crus-galli
CTGATTCACAAGCATCCATGAGTTATCCTCAAGGTTGTATTTAGCCAACAATTCATTCCTTCGTAATCATTGCGTCACTGTAGCATTTTCGTTTGTATGTGCAAAAAATTGTCTAAAAATTGATTAATTAGGCTCAAAATGTTCGTCTCGCAGAGTACAACAAAACTGTGCAATTAGTTTTTGATTTCATCTATATTTAATACTCCATACATGTTATGACATTTTGATGTGATGAGAAATCTTCTTTTTGCATAGTAAATTTGGGAGCTGCTTTTTACAACTAAACAAGGTCTTTAACGTCTATGTAAAATCTGCTTAGATCACACTAGAGAAACCACTTTTCGATGCTAGTCACCGACCAAAGCTTTTTAATTCCCGGTTGTGTCTCCAACTCAAAATTTATTTTTAGTCAGTTAGTGTTATCAACCGCGATTAAAGATCCATAAAAAAACTATTCTAGATGGTAATACCAACCAGTATTTAATGGATGAGTTTTAGCTTTAGTTGGTGTTACTAACAATCCTCTATGGGTTAATTTAAAAGAAAAATATTCAGAACTGCGTCACATGTGCTCTTTAGTTGAGATGTAATGAAGTTTGCATGAGGCAAGAAGTGCTGGATTTGATTCCTATGCATATTTCCGCACAAAAATTCGTGTGACTATATGTTGTTCTCTACCAGTGAATTGAACTCACAAACTAATTATGCCAGCTTCGTTGAGATTTCAATAAAAAACTAATGAATACTCGCTCAGAAAGAGATCCCATCAGAACAAGCGCATCGTGTATTGTTTTAAAGTCTGTAAACTACCTATTTAATCAATGTGGAAATAAAGAAAGAATTGTAATAATTGGATCTATTTCTGTTCTAGTTTCGACCCATTGTAGATATTTGTCCTCTTCTAATTGAGTTATAGTCACACTTTAAATAGTCTAAATAGGCTCGAGCAAGCTTATATTCTTTATAGTCCCTATATTAACCTTTTACATAAACAGAGGATGAACATGTAATAGAATAGTGCTATACATATGCGGCCCCGTTTAGTGTGAGGTGTTGAGCTGTAACCATATTTTGGACATGAGGTGCTATAGATGGTATCTAGAGAAAGTACCCTCACTGCACGAGTACATGCGTGATGTTGGTACACAGAGAAAGACATGGCATGGCCGATCATGCCGAGAGACATCTAAGCTTTGTTTGCTGTGAAAGGGGTAAGTTGCCAGGAGCGAATTAGCCATGAAGGAGGAAAGAATGTGATATCCGACCTATCGGTGTTCTAGTTTTGGTATGTTCTTAGCCCATGCATCTTATTCTAGTAGATAGAATTAGACCCGTCTTGATAGTTTAAGTAGATTCGGGCCATCCTTGTTTGATTGGTCATGATTATCTCAATTTTCTATCTTTTTAAAGTCACAACTCTCTCATTCAAACGTTCTATATATGCATTTGATCAACTATGAAAACCTAATCCAATTTGCATTTTGAAAAAGTTACAAAACCAATAAGATTGGATTTTTAGCCTGATCCCATCTAGCTAGACTATTTCTTTTAAGCAAGAGGTAGCTTTTTCTGTCTATCTTAATTCTCTTTTTCTGGTGGACAAAACTATGGGATGGCCATTTTTTTTAGCTTTTAATTGATACTCATTTTGTTTTCAAATATATGATGCCGTATAAGATAAATAAATTAATTCCGCACGGTTGAAGAATGTCTCGTTCAGCGATCGATATCGTAGCATAATGCCGCGATAATTAACCCACAACAGTTTTAGGAACCTTCCCTCAGATGCCTGGGTATCTCTTCAATAATTTTGGAGCATCGCATCGCATGCGTCGGCGTATCACTGGTGCTACTGTTTCCTGCGAGAGACCGCTGCCTGGTGAGTGGTGACACCTCCCTCCTCTCCTCGCCGGGCATCCCGTTCCAACAGACACACGTAACCGCGCATTATTAAGTCAGCACGCGACAGCACGATGGGCCGCCACTGCTCCTTGACGGCTCCCGGCCAGATCTAGATATGCATGCACAGCAGCTCACGTGCCACCAGCTTTGCGCACGCGCGCGTACACACGACAAACAACTACCCGACCTGACCTGACCGAGCCTAGCCTGCATGCCCGGCCTCCCTCCTATATACCCTCCGCTCACTTCGCTTGCATTCTCCACGGTCTCACGCGCACCACACAACAACACCACCCGACCCGGGGGAGCGAGACACGGTAGTATTTCTTCTGGTCGAGAGAGAGCGCGAGGGAGCCAGGGGCACGCAGAGCGAGCGAGCGCGCGCGCGGCACGTATGGGGGAAGAGGCGGCCGTGGCAGCGAACGGCGCCGGCGCGGCCATCCGCAGCAGGCCGCACGCCGTGGTGGTGCCGTACCCGCTGCAGGGTCACGTCATCCCGGCGGTGCACCTGGCGCTGCGCCTCGCCGGCCGCGGCTTCGCGGTCACCTTCGTCAACACCGAGTCCGTGCACCACCAGACGGCGCGCGCCATCGGCGGCGACATCTTCGCCGGCGTCCGCGCCGCCGCCGGCAGCCAGGACGACCGGCCGCCGCTGGACTTGCGGTACGAGGTGGCGAGCGACGGGTTCCCGCTGGGGTTCGACCGGTCCCTGAACCACGACCAGTTCATGGAGGGCGTCCTGCACGTGCTCCCGGCGCACGTCGAGGAGCTCCTCCGCCGCGTCGTCGTCGACCCGGCCACCACCTGCCTCGTTGTCGACACCTTCTTCGTGTGGCCGGCCACGCTGGCGAGGAAGCTGGGGGTCCCGTACGTGTCCTTCTGGACGGAGCCGGCGCTCATCTTCAGCCTTTACTACCACATGGACCTGCTCACTTCAACTGCAAAGGTACATACTATACGTATACGGTGGTGATCACCATCAAATAAAATCGCCTCAAATTGCTAGCTACGTACGTACAGCTCTCTCGATCATCTGTTCGTTCGTTCGTTCGTTCATAATCGCTGCTAATTACAGTAAGTTGGGCACGCGGGTGTCTATTTAAAGATGCGTATAATTCATTTTATTCCTTAAAACGGCTCACTTTTCTAACCATTATTTGATAATGCGGTTCGGCACCACACACAGTAGTAGTGACGTAGTACATCTCCTGCAAGATGGGTGGATTGGCTATCTCGATCCCATCTCGATATCCTTTTCTAGCCATAGCATGACTTTTCTTGGAGAAATAGCACACGGCCAAAACGGATGACGAGAGGAGACCCCGATCATTCAATCAAGTCTGTCTCACAGCCGTTTTTTCCCCTGGCTTTCCTGGGCCGTGGCTTTCACCCTTGCACAGCACCTGTCCGTAGCTGATTGAGTGATAGATGATATTTCGAGCCGCTATCCCAGGAACAGGAACGTTTGTTCACCGGCGGAACCAGGACCACGCAGTTGGAGTTGGAGGTCCAGGACAGGGTGCTGCAGACACAGTCACTGGTCGCCATCTGGGCCATACACAGCTGACGCCTCAACCTTTGGCTTACTGCCGACGTACAGCGAAACTCTCTCTCATATGTCCATCCGGAGAAAAAGACGAAACACACTCACTATCCTCAGCTCGATCGTTCGTTGCCTGGTTGGCCGGCCTGGTGAGGACGAATTAGTACACTCCTACTCCGTAATATATCGTGCAGTGCAGGTTAACTTTTCAACAAAAAAAACTAGCAAGATGCCCCGCGCAAATTTACGCGGCTAGCTAGTTTTTTACTAATATTTAGATTTTTAATTTAAATATAATTTTATTTAAATATCCGTTGTTTCATTGTCAATACGATTTGTCCAAGTGTGCCGAAACTTATCGGATTTTATCATCATGTATGTAGCACAGGGTATGAATTAATGATTCAAACTTATATTTACTAAATGTATTTGATATTGATTCTTTGATCAACTTATAATTTTCTTATTTATTTAATTTAAAATTTAACTATTTATTACTCTAACCAATGGACTTTAAGGGTTAATATAGATTGTTAGATCTTATCAAAAATCAATAGTGTGTATTATTTTTGTTTTAATTAATATGGTAATAACATTATATTATTAAGATTAACTTCACCAATACCTCTCAAACCAGACTCTCCTACATGGAGGCTACCTCTTTTTTTAAAGGCCACAAAAATGCTACAACTCTAGCAGTAGTCCTTATAAACATAGGGTTTTCTATAGACCCCTGAGAATGTAGGGTGGATTTAGAAGCTACCCAAATAGGGGGGTAGGGGTGCAGATCGATGTGTTGTCCTTCACTCATTGTTGAACGGTGCCCCTCCTATTTAGAGGAACGTGGAAGGGTACATGGAGCTTCAGACTGTCCACACTCGTCATACATTATTCTCATCCTCTAAAAGAAATATTCTTGCATAGTCATTAAGATTCTCTCCTCTATATCAATTTCTTCTGCACCCGTTATCCTCTATCTCATATTCTATACCAACTACCAACACGTGAGCCCACCCATCTCTTTTTGTCATTTTCTTTCACCGACGTCACTACTCCCGCGACGGCGGTGTAGAGCTGTCGCAGCGGCCGTGCGACGATGGTGGAGGCCTCCTACGACAGCCCCAAATGGCCGCGCGGTGGTAGCAGCGGAGGGCTCCCGCGGCTGCCGCGGATGGCAGCGCGCCGACCGTAGAGGGTGGCGGCGGACGGAATAATATAGACAATTGGATCCTTGTCATTTTCTTTCACCGACGTCACTACTAACCTCAACTGTATCTCTCTCCCTCTATCTCCCCCTCTAGTGGCGGCGGTGAGGGGTGCCGTTCTCCCCGGTGGGCTACCGTCGGCCCCGCTGTCCTCCGGTGGTGTGCGGAGCGGCTGGACCCCTAACTCTGAAGGCACGCGGGTGGCTCCCGCGGTGATGGATGTCCTCCGGTGGTGGACGGTCGCGTAGCGACGACAAAGGACTCCCGCAGTGGCCATGGACGGCCGCACGGCGGCGGTGGAGGACTCCCACGGCGGCCACAGACGATCTCCCGTCCACAGTGGAAGCCTCCTACGGCTGCCATGGACGGCTGCGCAGTGGCGGCCGCGGACGGTTGTCATCGCCTTCAGCCCCGCCTCCCTCCGGCGTTGCGTGGAGCGGCCGAACCCAAACTCTGAAGGCGCGCGGGCGGCGGCGACGACGACAAAGAACGGCCTCACGACAGCTGATGGCCATACGGCGACGGCGAGGACTCTCGCGATGACGGTGTAGAGCTGCGGTGGAGGCCTCCTACGGCGGCCCCATATGGCTGTGCGGTGATAGCCGCGCCGACCGTATAGGGGTGGCGGTGGACGGAATAATATAAACCGTTGGATTTTTGTAAAATCCGGCGGTATATAGTCTTCTATTTTTTTAGATTAACGGAATAATATAAACCGTTAGATCTTCATAAAATCCGACAGCATATATTTTTCTATTTTTCGGATTAACGAAATAATATAGACCGTTAGATCTTCATAAAATCCGACGGTATATATTCTTCTCTTTTTTAGATTAACGTGGGAATTTCTCGGCCCTCTCGGTGAACGTGGTGGCTCCTTTTAACACTATTGTATAAGATAATAGATATTGTACGCACAGGTTGAACCCGATCGATGACTTTGGCCAGTCACGGACTCCTGTCTGTGAGTGGCAAATTCTTTACCACTTGGTCCATCGTCAGCCGGACAAATGAGACCGGGTCATTGCCGCTTCCAATCGATCGACTGAATGAAATGGCCATAGATTTAAGGCATCATGCTTAGATTCTGTTCCAAAAATCACCATATATAAACCACTTTTGAGCTGTTTGGTTTGAGGATCGGAAGTGGTCTACCGTGAGTTGATCCTACAACAACATTTGATGGGGTGACTCCATTCAACACAAGCTAGCTGATTATATTCCGTCCATTTTCGCTAATGTAGAACCTTGAAAATCCACTACTTAACTGAGTCTGTCCATTTTATTACCTTGTTCAAGTTCTTGGATTAGGCTCATTAATTCATCATCTCCCAGCGAAGATCTATTACAAATAGAAAAACTCTGTGAGATTTTAGTTGGAATTGGGGTTGTGATAAACCAACTTTCCGTTGAATTCGGGCTGGCGGCATTAAGATGCTGCTCAATTTGGATACCAACCTCGGATGTTTGGCCCGCTACCCCCTGAATTAATTCTCTGTTAGGAATCATCGGAATTTCCCATCTTTTTCAGCTCTGCTACCAAAACAAAAGAGTTAGTAATTTTTTTTGTGGAATGCCCAAAGTTTCAAAATTATACTCCTAAAATTATCTAACATCTATGAAGACTACTCGATGGCTTCAAATTAATGAAAACAGTTTGATTGATTAAGCATGTTCGAACCAAGTTGATTTTTAATTTGTAACAAAATCAACTAAAAGGGGAGGGTGGGCATTTGCAGCAAAACAACTTATTACCGAGAGAGGGAGGGGGTTTATCTCGAACTCCAAGTGACATATATTGGGTGTTTTTTTATTGTTGTTGCATTTTTTACTTATAGCAAATATACACTAATCACTAGGGATGAAAGCGGATCGGAGCGGAGCGGATATTACCCGAATAAGGTTATGGATACGGATTTTTTTCGGATATCGGAAATGGTGCGGATACATACTTATGTGTAACTTTTTATGATGGTGAATATTTTCTAAACGAAAACTACAAAGAAATAATATAACATAAAAAATACTCCCATTTATAGTTTACGACACAGCTAAAGTAACCTTAACAGTTGGCAGCGATACTCCACATTTGACTCCGAACAGAAATTATTCAAATCCTTAGTTCGAGTGAGCACGTAAAACAAAATAAGTATTACTAAAATAGCAAAATAGGATCAAAGTGGTCTACCATGAGTTGATCCTACAAAATTTGATGGGGTCACTCCATTCCTCATGGTTAAACAAGTTAGCTGATTCCGTCCATTTTCGGTAATGTAGAACCATGAAAATCCACTACTCTATTCCATTATAAAAGATACCCAGGTACACACATGCACTTAACTGAGTCCGTCCATTTTATTACCTTGTTCAAGTTCTTGGATTAGGCTCATTCATCATCTTCCAGCGAAGATATATTACAAATAGCAAAATTCCGTGAGATTTTAGTCGAATTAATTAGAATCTTTTTGGCGGAATGCCCAAAGTTTCAAAATTATACTCCCAAACTATCTATCTAACTTCTATGAAGACTATGCCTCGGTGGCTTCAAATTAGTGAAAACAGTTTGATTGATTCAGCATGATGTTTGAACAAATGTGATTTTTAATTTGCAACGAAATCAACTAAGAGGGAAGGGTGGGCATTATCAGCAAAACAACTTATTACCGAGAGAGGGAGGGGGTTAATCTCGAATTCCATGTGACATATTGGGTGTTTTTTTGTTGCAATTTTTACTTATAGCAAATATACACGAATCACATATCCAATCATTAGCTTTTTTTAGGGAACATATGGTGCCATTATTAGTTAAAAAGAAGTGACCATCATGAACTATGACGTCCCCCCTTAAAAATTAAGGTGATGCGAACATCAGGATTAATTTCCAGCCAACAATCTTAGCCGTTAGATCTCCATCCGAGGCTACGTCATCCCCCATGGATATGCACTATTCTTCTCGGTCGTCGTCTTCCTCGCGTCGCGCCGGCTGCGCCCCTGGCCGTCTCCTAGGTATCTTTAGGTAGAATCTTAATTAAATGGCTAGCTCCTACGGCATCTTCTACCTTCTTCTGATAAGCCCTTTGGATTTATATACTACGGAGTATAATATCACCTTATCCATTGCATGTGCATCCACCTTTATAATACTCCTCTCAAGTCAAAAGGTATGCGCGCCGGCTCACTAGAGAACAGAGAGAGCACCATCAAAACTCCTACTCCTAACATAAACAAACCAAACCAACATCAGAAGGCTCCCGCCCGGCGGCTAACGCGATGGTGACAGAGAGTAAATAACGGGTGGCTGTGGCGTTGCTCGTGTCTGGAAGGGGGTCATATAGCGTGAGGTGCCGATGCGCATCTCATGGACACACGTAGTAGCTAGCTAGGACGAAATGGCACCAGCACCAGCGGCCGCCGGCGTCGTAGTCCACCATCGCCGCCGGGGTGCCGACTACGTGCTCTGCAACACCGTGGAGGAGCTGGAGCCGTCCACCATCGCCGCCGGGGTGCCGACTACGTGCTCTGCAACACCGTGGAGGAGCTGGAGCCGTCCACCATCGCCGCCGGGGTGCCGACTACGTGCTCTGCAACACCGTGGAGGAGCTGGAGCCGTCCACCATCGCCGCCGGGGTGCCGACTACGTGCTCTGCAACACCGTGGAGGAGCTGGAGCCGTCCACCATCGCCGCCGGGGTGCCGACTACGTGCTCTGCAACACCGTGGAGGAGCTGGAGCCGTCCACCATCGCCGCCGGGGTGCCGACTACGTGCTCTGCAACACCGTGGAGGAGCTGGAGCCGTCCACCATCGCCGCCGGGGTGCCGACTACGTGCTCTGCAACACCGTGGAGGAGCTGGAGCCGTCCACCATCGCCGCCGGGGTGCCGACTACGTGCTCTGCAACACCGTGGAGGAGCTGGAGCCGTCCACCATCGCCGCGCTGCGCGCCGAGAGGCCCTTCTACGCCGTGGGCCCCATCTTCCCGGCGGGCTTCTCCCGCAGCGCCGTGGCCACGTCCATGTGGGCCGAGTCCGACTGCTCCCGGTGGCTGGCGGCGCAGCCGCCGCGCTCCGTGCTCTACATCTCCTTCGGCAGCTACGCGCACGTCACCCGGGAGGAGCTCCGCGAGATCGCCGCCGGGGTGCTGGCCAGCGGCGCGCGGTTCCTGTGGGTGCTGCGCCCCGACGTGGTGAGCTCCGACGACCCGGACCCGCTGCCCGAGGGGTTCGCGGCGGCGGCGGCGGGGCGCGGGCTGGTGGTGCCGTGGTGCTGCCAGGTGGAGGTGCTCTCCCACGCCGCCGTGGGCGCGTTCCTGACGCACTGCGGCTGGAACTCCATCCTCGAGAGCGTGTGGGCGGGGGTGCCCATGCTGTGCTTCCCGCTGCTCACGGACCAGCTCACCAACCGCCGGCTCGTCGCGCGGGAGTGGCGCGCCGGGGTGTCCATCGGGGACCGAGGCGCGGTGGTCGCCGGCGAGGTGAGGGCGCGGATCGAGGGGGTGATGGGAGGGGAGGAGGGCGTCAAGCTCAGGGAGCAGGTGAGGAAGCTCAGGGGCACGCTCGAGGCGGCCGTGGCGCCCGGCGGCTCGTCGAGGGGAAACTTCGACGAGTTCGTCGACGTGATGAAGCGCCGGTGCGGGGGACACTGATTGATCGGAGCAGATCGAGCAGAGGCGGCCTGTGTCGGATGGCTCTGGAATACGTGCGCGACGTGTATCATGTTGTAAACTTTGTTGTATCCTCCAGTCAGTGTATCGTCGAACATAAACTGGCTCGACCGAAGAGTGTGTACGCTCGATCGGCCATTTTGTGCAGTGCAGGTTTGGTATACATATACATCTAAGTCCGTCAATAACCTTTGGTCTTGTTGGCTGAAGATGAAGCGCTCTTCTGTGCGTGCTATGAGCAATGCAACTCCTAGAGTTTACGTATAGGATAAAGCTAACCGTTGCTCGTGTGTTTCAGGAGTCATCATCACTCGTTTTTTGTGCCGCCGGATCTCTGCTCGCGCAATCCTCTGGCGTTGGATCTGAGTTGGTTGTTTCGTTTCTTTTTGCTTTGTGGACTCCACTAGTCAGCCTGATTTGTTGTTGTGGGACAGGCTGTCCGGTGGTTGTTGTTTTAGTGACTTGTGGATCCCATTTGTCAGCTTCATGTTTTTCAATTTTTTCCGACCGCCAGTTACTTTTCCCTTCCCGTTGCTTAGCTCTGCTTTCCCCGCTCATCCCTTTCTGCTCAAGGTGTTGTGCGTTCCGACGATTCCAAGAGGTTTGCTGAATTCCGTTTGTTCCCCTCCGTATCTCTTCTAGTTTTAGTTCATTCAAGTGTTTTCAGTCAATTCCGTTGGTTGTTATCCGTTGGATCTCTGTTTTTCATGGTTAGTGGTCTGTCTGATTTGTCTTGGGCTGTGCAGTTTGGTAGAGTTTGTGATTTCCGTCAATATTTGATTATGGATTAATTCGTCAAATCACTGTGGTTGAGTAATCCGTGAGAGATTTCTAGCCGTCGCTGTTTTTTTGTCACTGTATCGTGTGACCCATTTGTTAATATTTACTGTTTATTTTTCGAGGAGCGCGCCCATTTTATTCTGCAGCTTTCCCTATTCCAACCCCCTATCTTTTGCTTCTTCTACTGAGATGGTCTGGCGACCGGTGATTTTGCCAGGTGAGATGATTTGTTCAGCTGTCGCGATCTGATCTTACTGTTTGGTAATCATGTATTGGTGCTTATCAAATCTCGAGAAATGTAGTAGTGCTTTGGATATGCGCCACAAACTTGTTAGGTCCCTATAGTTCAATTGGATTCTGGATATGCGCCATGTCTCTAGATTTTGTGTCCGTGCATTGTCTGTTGATGTTGCTTCCTGTTCATTGGGTGTTGGCTGGTTGTCTTTTTTTTTGTTTTTCCTGTTTTCATAGTGAAAGGACCGTGATGTCACCTAGAGGGGGGGTGAATAGGTGTATCTGAAAATTTTCGAGATGGATGGATAGATAAGGATTTATGGACTTGAGAATATCTCACTATTTGTGACTAGCCATCAATCAAGCAAGGTGCGGAGACTCCGCAAAAATCTCCGGATACTCCGCACCTTTTCTGCTAAAAAGAATAAACAGCCAGAACCCAAACCGGTCAAGGGAAACCGGTCAGACCGGTTTCGGATTGAGAAACACTATAAGGCAAGTTGACCCCCTTTTGAGCTCTAGCACAAATGAAACTTGGTTGAGTGCTTCTGTAGATGTTTTCTAGCGGGTTCACCAAGCTCCTGCACACAAGTAAAGCACAACCAAGTAGATCGAAGCGGAAGCAAATATATGTGCTAGAATTGAACAAAGTGAGGTAAACCAATGAGAGACGCTTGGAGTTGTTTTATAGCTAGGACGAAATGGCACCACCACCAGCGGCCGCTGGCGTCGTAGCAACGGGCCGCGGCGGCGGCAATGCAAGCCGCACGCGGTGGTGGTGGCGTACCCGCTGCAGGGCCACATCATCCCCGCGGCGCACCTCGCGCTGCGCCTCGCCGCGCGGGGCTTCGCCGTCACCTTCGTCAGCACGGAGGCCGTGCACGACCAGACGGCGCGCGCGCTGGGCGCCGACCCGGACGGCTACGACGTCTTCGCCGCCGCGCGCGCGGCGGCGTCGGAGCTGGACGTGGCGTACGAGCTGGTGAGCGACGGCCTCCCCGTGGCGTTCGACCGGTCGCTGCACCACGACGACTTCATGGGCGCGCTGCTCCACGTGATGCCGGCGCACGTCGAGCGGCTGCTCCGCCGCGTCGTCGTCGTGGACGACCCCGCCGCCACGTTCCTCGTCGCCGACACCTTCTTCGTGTGGCCCGCGACGCTCGCCAGGCGCCTCGGCGTCGCCTACGTGTCCTTCTGGACCGAGCCGGCGCTCATCTTCAACCTCTACTACCACATCGACCTGCTCACCCAGAACGGCCACTTTAGATGCAACGGTCGGTAACCATGTCTGTCATCTTGTCGATCGTGACAAAACGTGCACGCACTTTACGTCTGTTCGTGTCGATCAGCTGGGAGGACCGGATCGGGAATGTTGTTTTACATCAAGTGTGATATATTTGTTCTTGTTGGAATCCATACTACTACGTTACTCATGTTTGTGCTGATGAACTAATAATAATGTGCATGCAGAGCCTCGCAAGGACACGATCACCTACATCCCGGGCGTGCCGGCGATCGAGCCGACGGAGCTCATGTCGTACCTGCAGGAGACGGACACCACCTCCGTGGTGCACCGCATCATCTTCAAGGCGTTCGACGAGGCCCGCCGCGCCGACTACGTGCTCTGCAACACCGTGGAGGAGCTGGAGCCGTCCACCATCGCCGCGCTGCGCGCCGAGAGCAAACAAGTTAAATCACTAATCATGTTGTCATACAAATCACCAAAACACATAAGTGCCTATATGCACTTTCACATAGGCCCCATATGCCAGCGTCTGTTTTAATTTATTCTGTGGGCGGCCTGTGCTTATCTGTTCGTGGTGTGTTTTTTGAACCAGTTTTTTCTCACCTCGTCTTTTCTCTTTTTCTACATTTCAGCTCATGCTTATTTGCCCATGTCGGTATGTTTCAAAGTAATTTGAACAGTATACTTGATTTAAATGTAATCATATTTAAATTAGAATATGACATTATGGAAATTTTAAATTGATAGTACTATTTGTACTGTCAATTTTATAGGTTAGTTATGTAACTATTATAAATTTATATTTGGATGTCTTCTAAATGTAAATTAGCTTCTAATTAACAATATTATTTTTATTGTCTTTTGCATTATGTATTTGATATTTGTATTTTTAAAATTTGCATTTTTGGGGTTTCAGTAGCACCCTAATTCATTTGTATTTGACTGACTGTACAAAGTAATATGTTAATCTGTTTATTTGCTTTTGTATATCTTTAATTTGCTAATTTGTTGATGTGTTGACTAATTTTTATTTTCATTTTCTGGGTTTCAGTAGGGCCCACTTTATTTGTTATCTGACTGACTATAAAATAATCTGTTAATAGTTTCATGTGTTGTTCTGTTGATATGTTGTTGTATGTATCTGATAATAAGATTTTAAATGTTTGTGGTTCTATTGTCTGTTGATGTTGCTTCCTGTTCGTTGGATGTTGGCTGGCTGTCTTTTTTTTGTTTTTCTTGTTTTCGTGGGTCCTATATGTCAGCGCCTATTTAATTTGTTCGATGGGCGGCCGTTGCTTATATGTTTGCGGCGTGTTTTTTGAACCAGCTTTTCCTCACCTCGCCTTTTCTCCGCTTCTCCATTTCAGCTCGTTAGTTGCTTATGTCGATATATTTCAAAGTAATGTGAATAATAAACTTTAATTTAAATGTAATCCTGTTTAAACTAGAATGTGACAGTATGGGAATTTTAAATTGACAGTACAATAGCTTCTAATTGATAGTACTATTTGTACTGTTAATTTTATAGGTTAGTTATGTAACTGTTATAAATTTATGTGTTTTATCCTTTTGGATTGCTCCGGTAGGTGATGATGTCTATAATACTCGGGTGGCAAGTAGAGAGATAAAGCTAAACATCAGCCGAGTGTTTTGATAATCAGAATACCCATCGATTGCAGATCTGATGGTAATAAAATTCGTGTGACGGGATGCTCTCAAATACCCGATTTTGGATTGATTGCATTTTGGGTAATTTGGGGTTTTGCATTGCTCAGGTGCCCGTTCCTTTAGAAACACGTGAGTTGTTGCAGGTAGACAGATCCTAAGTATAGGGAACTGCTTCAACACTCCTCTTTTAATTTCCGGCACAAATCTTAAAGCATCCATCAATTAATTAAATCCTTATTAATTATTACTTTTACAACCGCAGCCCAAGCGCACCAATCCATCGATCTCTGGATCCAGCCCAAGTGCACCATAGTATCCATCGTCTTTGGATCGATCACGGCCGGTGGCGTGCGCGGCGGCTACTGAGCACGTGCGCCTTCTTTGCCGAGTGTCTCTGACCTGACACTCGGCAAAGGTGCTCTTTGCCGAGTGTCGCTGGCCTGACACTCGGCAAAACACCTCTTTGCCGAGTGTCCCGTGTATGCCGAGTGTCTTGCCAATGGCACTCGGCAAAGGCTTTCTTTGCCGAGTGCCCGACAGAATACACTCGGCAAAGGGCTGGACACTCGGCATACGTCGGGTTTCCCGTAGTGATCCCTTTGTTTTGACACTCAAACCCGGCGGCAGCGCCGCCGCCACCACCGAACGAACCCATGCGGCGGCAGCGCGGCACTCCGATCTACACCGGCAAGCCGTTCTAGCGATCTGCTTTTACCGATGGTTACACACTCTCTACGAATGCATCAATAACTGAATGTCTTCGATCGTCCCTATTGTTCTTCGTGAGGAATTGGGGACTGAGTATCGCGGTGGCGCCATATCCGTGGGATGGGGAAGAGAACAACGGTGATAGGAAATCAAGAATACTGGCATAGGGAAGTTTGCTTAATAGCCCACCATGGTGGTTCGCCGTTGCCGTCGCGCGCCGGCGACATGGAACGCCGTTGCCGCTGATATAGTATATGTGGTCCGATCCTGGGCTGGACAAGGCTAGACCAAACCCAATAGGAAAATAATTAATCAAAAGCTCAAACGTGGTTAGATCAGCACCAAACTTAATGATTATGTTCTACACTTTGACTATTTCAATTTTGATAATTAAGTTGTTTCTGGGGACTACTTGAGTAGAGTATGATTTGAGATGTTAGTTCAAGTTATTGTAATTTTTAGCATGAAGCAATTCTGGTAGATTATTAATTTGGGTTGTGAAAATGGCATCCGATTGTGCAAATTTTTTGATGTAGTTGTCACCATCTAATTTTCTAACTTTTTATGTGATTAATCTTGTTCATTCGTTAGCTTAGCCACCTAATACTCTTTGCAGTTTTCCTAACATTGTTTTGCTTCCCCATGCTAAGCTTTCCATTTCTAGGCTACCATACCTTAGCCCACTAGCTATCCCATGTGGCCACTGGTGCACCGTACTACCCACGATGTCCATCTCCTCTGCTAGTCCATCTACCACGTCGATAATCTCCCTCGAAGCAGGCAACGGCAAATGGTGTTCTCACCGACAAGTTCAAAACCCATGGCCATCAATGCTATGTGTTGACATCCCTTCATACAAATCGTGTTGATGACCAAAATTCGCATGGCTTATGTTTCCTACCTCTCGGATGTTCTGGCTCTGTCCCGGAGTTTCCGACTCTATAAGAGAGGAACATACCCCTTTGAACCCTAATCCTATCAACTCGTTCTTTCTTCTTCTGTGGGGCGTCGCCTCCTCTCTCTCTCTCTTCCCCATCGACGAGAGAGAGGGAACCGGCACATCCCCAGGTGTTTCCTCCAGAGAACCCCCTCCGGATCTTCGGTTCAGCTTTGGGGCTCCTCTCCACCGTGGTATTATCGCATAGGCGGGTGGAGTCTCCGCTCCATGGTATGAACCCTAACCGCATCTTCCCCATCTCGATCTAGGGTTATAGGATGTTCTAGCAGATTCCCTTGGGTAGGATGTCTCTCTAGATGTTGTAGAGTCTATCATAGTGATCTTGTCGCATTCCTATGGATAGTTTTAGAGATCCATTCATTATCTTGTTGATTTGAGATCCATTCATGGCAGTTTCTTGATGTTGTTCTCATTCATTCTCTCCTAGATGCCAAGTATCGTTCCTAATGATCCAATCGCAACTGAGAGCGAGGATGATATTCCACTCGATGTCCGTGCTCGAGTCAATCCCCCATGTGTGGCCCGTGGTGGTGGTTCTGGTGGCGTGGGTTCTGTTGCCGCTGGCGTGACTCATGGTGGCACTCAGGGGTGAAGCTAGCACCAGGTTCACCCTGGTGCACTAACTCAAGAATCCTGTATATTTTCTTAAGATTATATGGTAATTTTGAGGTTAGTTAGTGGTAAAAATAATTTTACCCTGGTGCATTGGCACCAGGGAAACATAACGTGGCGTCGCCCCTGGTGGCACTGGTGGCATGGACCAAATGACCGCAAGTGCTCGTGGTGACCCCCAAGTGGCTGCGGTGGCTCCTACTACTTGTACAACTCAGGTTACTATCCGAAATCATAAGGCTCCTCAAGATGTCACTGCTCATCCCCAAGTGAAGCGCAAGGCTACTTCTCCAGTTTCTGAATCAAGTGGAAGAGGACAGGGAAGAGGCAAAGGTGATGGTGGGGTTCACATCAGAGACAAATCATCTTCCATCAAAGCTACTAGGGTTGGTAAAGCTGCTGCTGGTAGGCCTGCTAGGCACCCTTTGAATGTTGGTAACACTGTGCTGCGCGCTCACCATGCCAAGAGGACAATTACTGATGAGTATAATGGTGAGGGCGTTGATTATAGGAAGGGACACATGATCTATGGGAAATACGATACACTAGTCCATATGACCAGCCCAAGGACAACTTAGTGACAGATATCCGCTTTTGGAATGCATTTCAAGCTAATTGGTATGAATGTGCAATTATGAGTAAGGACGAGAAGACGGTGAAGATGCAGTGGATTGATTGGAAGCACATGAGAGATCAAGGAGATGCAAATTTTAATCTTATTGTGGCAATTTCTGAGAGGAAGAACTTGTACAACATCATGGGGTTTCAACATGATTGGAATGAGGAGATTATTGCACAGTTTTACTCCACTCTTTGGATAGATGTTGAGAGTGAGCCGCATACACTTCATTGGATGACCCAAGGTCACAAGCTCTCAGTCACCTATGAAAAGTTTGCTCAAGTACTTGGTTTCAATGGCGATGACAATTACAAGGCTCGACTACACAATGAAGCCATATATAGTGATGGAGATGTGTATAAGAGACAGGTCTTTGTACTATTTCATTTCTGATTATAATGTATACATGTACACAGATTCCACTGGCTCCTACTCATATTGTGCCCTGACCGGGGTGTCGTCAACGTCTTTGATTCGTTGCACACTCCAAAATGGAAACTACAGAACATCAGTGACATGATGACATTAAGATTATATGGTAATTTTGAGGTTAGTTAGTGGTAAAAATAATTTTACCCTGGTGCATTGGCACCAGGGAAACATAACGTGGCGTCGCCCCTGGTGGCACTGGTGGCATGGACCAAATGACCGCAAGTGCTCGTGGTGACCCCCAAGTGGCTGCGGTGGCTCCTACTACTTGTACAACTCAGGTTACTATCCGAAATCATAAGGCTCCTCAAGATGTCACTGCTCATCCCCAAGTGAAGCGCAAGGCTACTTCTCCAGTTTCTGAATCCAGTTCAAGAGGACAGGGAAGAGGTAAAGATGATGGTGGGGTTCACATCAGAGACAAATCATCTTCCATCAAAGCTACTAGGGTTGGTAAAGCTGCTGCTGGTAGGCCTGCTAGGCACCCTTTGAATGTTGGTAACACTGTGCTGCGCGCTCACCATGCCAAGAGGACAATTACTGATGAGTATAATGGTGAGGGCGTTGATTATAGGAAGGGACACATGATCTATGGGAAATACGATACACTAGTCCATATGACCAGCCCAAGGACAACTTAGTGACAGATATCCGCTTTTGGAATGCATTTCAAGCTAATTGGTATGAATGTGCAATTATGAGTAAGGACGAGAAGACGGTGAAGATGCAGTGGATTGATTGGAAGCACATGAGAGATCAAGGAGATGCAAATTTTAATCTTATTGTGGCAATTTCTGAGAGGAAGAACTTGTACAACATCATGGGGTTTCAACATGATTGGAATGAGGAGATTATTGCACAGTTTTACTCCACTCTTTGGATAGATGTTGAGAGTGAGCCGCATACACTTCATTGGATGACCCAAGGTCACAAGCTCTCAGTCACCTATGAACATTTTGCTCAAGTACTTGGTTTCAATGGTGATGACAATTACAAGGCTCGACTACACAATGAAGCCATATATAGTGATGGGAAGACAACGTTCATGTACGACAACAAGTATAGGAAAGTAAAGTATGGGTCCAACTTAGGCATGAAACCCTACTATCGATATCTCAACAACATGTTTTGCAAGACACTTCTTCCTAAAGTTGGTGATCCCTCCGGTGTTCTCAACGCAAATAGAAACTTGTTGATTTGGATGTCACCCAATAAGCAAAAGTTGTTTAGTGTCTTCAACTTCATTTGGAATGAGATTCTCATATGTGCTACCACTCCATCCAAGAGTTGTGTCTATGGAACCTACATCATGGCTATGATAGAGCATGTGAGCGAGAGACAATTCCCTTGTGACATGAAGCATAAGCCTTACCACCCTCAAGTCACTGATTGGGCTGTCAAGGCAAAGAAGAAGGGACCTACTACAGCTCAACCCTCTACCTCATATGTCCCTGATCAACCCTCATCTTCCAAGGGACCAGCTAGCTCTCCTTTCAAGTGTAAGAAGAACACGGTCTCCTACTCCTTTCTTAGCAGGACTATCCAGAGTTTGTTCAAGGTGCACACATTTCAGGCGGTAGAGATTCATGAATAGAGGAGGCTTATGGTGGAGCATATGCAACGTTCTGATGCGAGACAAAAGGCCATAATGGATAGCATGAACCTTCCACACTCTCCTCCGCATGTTTTCGCTCCTCCTCCTCCGTTGCCTACTTTCGACAATCCTTGGGATGAAGATGAGGATGATGCAACTGCTGATATGGTGGTGGATGAAGGAGACATGCTTGCTAATCTTGCAAATGCGGATGATGAAGTTAATGGAGAAGAAGAACACCTTGGTGATGGCGATGGTGGTGGTGGTGCTGATACTACTGATGTCGTCGACGACTGAGACTCATAGCCTCTGTGCCTTTTTGATGTCTTTATGCCAAAGGGGGAGTATATTTTATCTGTTCTGTCTGACTTTTGGGTCCAGGACCGGAATATCCGACACTATGCTGGATATTCCGGGCCTGGCTGCTCTATCTACTAGGATTTATTCTTTGTGATGGACATGTAAGAACTATTTGTGGTCACTTTATTTAGTGGTGTAATGGTGTGTGCCAAGTGAGACATTTGAACACTTTGTTAGGTATATCACGGTACTGTGATGCCATCTTTTGCTATTTGATCAATTTGGTTCATGCGATGATGTACTGTTATTTACACTTTGTTGGATGTATACATGTCATGAGCATCACGTTGTACTAGATTCACACTTTACACCTCACGAATGCATGTATATTAATGACCTTTTATCTTTGTCATACTTTTCTGAAGCCTGAATTTTTTATTCTTTTAGTGTCTTGACGGTATTTGAAGGTGTTAGGTGATATGCCAACCCTAGAGCAACTCAAGGAGCATATGCCCCGATGGAGTCCCTCCTAGGCAGGCATTTATTCATTAGTTTTCATGTTTTTTCTGTGCAAAAGCAGCCACTACTGTTGAAACTAATTGTACTGGCGGTTTCTAACATGTTTCTTGTGGTGTTTGACGATCCGCTGGTAGCTCAACATCAGTGAAAATTATTTATTTTCATTGATGGTGAAATAATCTCTCGTAGAATCATATTGTTTTGAACCAAGCCAGGCCCACTAGGAAGCCATACGGACACACGCTACAAGTGAAGTGAGTTTTCACTTCAATACATAGTCTAATAAGCTTTCCTTTCAAACTTTGTGAATGATGATCTCTGCAGGTAGACCTTTTAAGGAACCACCGGTAGATATTAATTTCTACATATGATTCCTTACGTGATCCACTTCTAGAAAATAGAAATAGACGAATTGTACGAGCGATTTCTCATGTGGTCCGCTTATAGAGAGCTATTCCCAATGTAGAATCACGGCTGCATTAAGCCCTTGCCATTTCTAGTAGTAGTTCAAAATTTAATATGTGCTCGTAGAAAAATAATAAGGGGTGTCTTGACAATTTAGTTCTATAATAGCAAACACTGCTATGTAATTGGATGCAAAGCAATATACGCACACCAGAAACGTTCATCAATTAAGCGAGCGGCAGTCTAACCGCATATGTGGTCTACTCATTGATCCATGAACATATATAGTGCATCCAGTCACTTACCATCCATTATGGGCCTATTTCAACAATCCAGCTCTTGAGCTGGCTTTAGAAATGCTATGAACATTTTGCTCAAGTACTTGGTTTCAATGGTGATGACAATTACAAGGCTCGACTACACAATGAAGCCATATATAGTGATGAGAAGACAACCTTCATGTACGACAACAAGTATGGGAAAGTAAAGTATGGGTCCAACTTAGGCATGAAACCCTACTATCGATATCTCAACAACATGTTTTGCAAGACACTTCTTCCTAAAGTTGGTGATCCCTCCGGTGTTCTCAACGCAAATAGAAACTTGTTGATTTGGATGTCACCCAATAAGCAAAAGTTGTTTAGTGTCTTCAACTTCATTTGGAATGAGATTCTCATATGTGCTACCACTCCATCCAAGAGTTGTGTCTATGGAACCTACATCATGGCTATGATAGAGCATGTGAGCGAGAGACAATTCCCTTGTGACATGAAGCATAAGCCTTACCACCCTCAAGTCACTGATTGGGCTGTCAAGGCAAAGAAGAAGGGACCTACTACAGCTCAACCCTCTACCTCATATGTCCCTGATCAACCCTCATCTTCCAAGGGACCAGCTAGCTCTCCTTTCAAGTGTAAGAAGAACACGGTCTCCTACTCCTTTCTTAGCAGGACTATCCAGAGTTTGTTCAAGGTGCACACATTTCAGGCGGTAGAGATTCATGAATAGAGGAGGCTTATGGTGGAGCATATGCAACGTTCTGATGCGAGACAAAAGGCCATAATGGATAGCATGAACCTTCCACACTCTCCTCCGCATGTTTTCGCTCCTCCTCCTCCGTTGCCTACTTTCGACAATCCTTGGGATGAAGATGAGGATGATGCAACTGCTGATATGGTGGTGGATGAAGGAGACATGCTTGCTAATCTTGCAAATGCGGATGATGAAGTTAATGGAGAAGAAGAACACCTTGGTGATGGCGATGGTGGTGGTGGTGCTGATACTACTGATGTCGTCGACGACTGAGACTCATAGCCTCTGTGCCTTTTTGATGTCTTTATGCCAAAGGGGGAGTATATTTTATCTGTTCTGTCTGACTTTTGGGTCCAGGACCGGAATATCCGACACTATGCTGGATATTCCGGGCCTGGCTGCTCTATCTACTAGGATTTATTCTTTGTGATGGACATGTAAGAACTATTTGTGGTCACTTTATTTAATGGTTTAATGGTGTGTGCCAAGTGAGACATTTGAACACTTTGTTAGGTATATCATGGTACTGTGATGCCACCTTTTGCTATTTGATCGATGTGATGGTTAATTTGGTTCATGCAATGTTGTACTATTATTTACACTTTGTTGGATGTATGAACATGTCATGAGCATCACGTTGTAATAGTTTCACACTTTACACCTCACGAATGCATGTATATTAATGACCTTTTATCTTTGTCATACTTTTCTGAAGCCTGAATTTTTTATTCTTTCAGTGTCTTGACGGTATTTGAAGGTGTTAGGTGATATGCCGACCCTAGAGAAACTCAAGGAGCATATGCCCCGATGGAGTCCCTCCTAGGCAGGCATTTATTCATTAGTTTTCATGTTTTTTCTGTGCAAAAGCAGCCACTACTGTTGAAACTAATTGTACTGGCGGTTGCTAAAATGTTTCTTGTGGTGTTTGACGATCCGCTGGTAGCTCAACATCAGTGAAAATTATTTATTTTCATTGATGGTGAAATAATCTCTCGTAGAATCATATTGTTTTGAACCAAGCCAGGCCCACTAGGAAGCCATACGGACACACGCTACAAGTGAAGTGAGTTTTCACTTCAATACATAGTCTAATAAGCTTTCCTTTCAAACTTTGTGAATGATGATCTCTGCAGGTAGACCTTTTAAGGAACCACCGGTAGATATTAATTTCTACATATGATTCCTTACGTGATCCACTTCTAGAAAATAGAAATAGACGAATTGTACGAGCGATTTCTCATGTGGTCCGCTTATAGAGAGCTATTCCCAATGTAGAATCACGGCTGCATTAAGCCCTTGCCATTTCTAGTAGTAGTTCAAAATTTAATATGTGCTCGTAGAAAAATAATAAGGGGTGTCTTGACAATTTAGTTCTATAATAGCAAACACTGCTATGTAATTGGATGCAAAGCAATATACGCACACCAGAAACGTTCATCAATTAAGCGAGCGGCAGTCTAACCGCATATGTGGTCTACTCATTGATCCATGAACATATATAGTGCATCCAGTCACTTACCATCCATTATGGGCCTATTTCAACAATCCAGCTCTTGAGCTGGCTTTAGAAATGCTAGAAAGATAACTTCTAAGAAAATAAACAAAAAGCTAAAAAAACAGGTTGAGAGCAGCTTTTTATGCCTTTTGGTGTGCTGAAAAATAATAATTCTTTACATAAGCAAGGGTGGATTCAACGGTACATCATAATTTTACTAAAAAATCCTAATATTTACAGAAATCAACCTGCCATTCTTTAATATATTGTATATAAAAAAATTCTATGGTGTATCATCTACCAACAAGCAATACCTCGTCTCCTCTTGCCGCGCCGCACCATTGTGTGCATCCTTTCATCTTCTCACATCGCTCTATCGTTCCCGGGCACAATGTTTACCGAGGATATCTCCTTTTGTCATACTTCAAATAAGATATAGAATCGATGGTGTCCATGGCTCTTGTGTGTCTTCGGTCGTGAAGTCCCCTTTATCCATATCAATGCATGGGCATTAATTTAACCGCAATACCTCATCTCCTCTCATCATCCCTTCGTCTTCTCGCGTCGTTCACATCCCCGCCGTCATTCTCAATTGAAGCGTCTACTAAGGATCTCTCATTTGTATTTCTCCTCATTGGATGCAGAATCGAGGGGAGGGGGTCCATGACTCATGTGCACCTTCACTCACGAAGTCCCCTTCTTCACCGGTACCAACACATGGGCATTTATATACCCTCAATACCTAATTTCCTCTCGACTGTTAGATTTTTAAAATTTTTAAAACATGGGGGTCTCCTAGTAATTTGTCCACCGTACTATCTAGGTTGCGTTCCTACAGTCAGCACGGCTCTGATACCAATCTGTCACACCAGGATTTTCACAAAAACCCGAATGTGGCCATACGTGTGCCCAGGATGTCCACAGACACATATAGCAAACAAATATGGTAAAACAGAGATCAAATGCTTTATTAATGTCATCATAAAGTAACGAGTACATCAGAGTGCTTTGGAAATAAAATACATGGAAGCGGAAGTCTAATACATCTCTCTAACGTAGCCGCAATCCCACAGGGACTCTGACTGGGTGAACGCCAACTCAGAAGTACGGCAGATCCTCCGGGAACTCCACCTCGTAATCAGCCTGACTCCAATCTGTTACCCGTCCGGGATTTTGCCCAAAAATTTAATAATAACAACAAGTGTAAGTAACAGAGTTACTTAGCAAGTACAGCACGGGGGATGAGGCTTAAAAAGGCTTGACACTGGCTTAACTGCATTAGCACTTTTAATTGGTTCATTTTAATCTTAATTACTACTTTAGATGAATCCCAGTTGAATCCCACATTAATTATTGTATGTCTTCAATTAACAATAATAAATACCATCTTCTAATCATAAAAGGATCCAGGCCGCTCGTGACCCTGAGCCGGGCTATCATGATAGATCGTACACTCTGCAGAGGTTTCGCCCTTTACCCACCAGTCGCGTAAAAGTTCAAAAGAACTTTGCACCCAACCACGCGGAGGTGGATCAAACCTCACAAATCACACTACCGAGGTGTGACCGCATAGGGACGCTACGAGGCTTTCACAAGACACCCTAACAAGTCAGTAGCCGCTGGAGTAATATACGGTGATGAGAACTTAGGCACCGAGATCGACGTACGCCCATGTAGCAACATGAGGGGGTCGATGGCGTCCAATGCGCGGCACGAAGGCCAACAGGAAAAGTAAAAGCGCAACGTGCGGAACCCCCTTAACGGAGGCTCCCAACACGGGACTTGGTCTAACGAGACCCAGCCGACGGGGCTACCGTCCTCGGTGGAATCGGAAATCACCTCGCGCCGTACCTCCGCCAACGCCGTTGGCCCCTCGGTAACCACTGACAAGCTAGAGACGTACAAGCTACTCAACCAAGACCAGAGCCCATTTAGTTCCGGCGGCGGCGACAGGCTCCCAGGTTGCCGCTTTTACGAACCAGTCCTTAGGGAGAGTTACTGGGGTCAGGCAAAACACACAAACCCCAGCTTCCCTGATCCAAGTTGCTAAAAAGCAAGTTTTACATTTATTTAAGTGAACCATTAGTCAATATTAACATTTAAGCAAGTAATTGTTGTAGCGCCTAGCAAAATACTACCCATATGCAATAACCCATAGGGTAACAAGGACAAGGGTAATAAATTCTAGGTACAACCTTAATGGTAAGCATTATTAGACACATGCAAAGGTAATGGTAATGTAATTAAAGGGTGTGATGGGTAGCAAGGATTGTCCGTGCTATGTACTTGCCTTCCTCGGAGCACGGCTGTTGTTACTGCTGCTGCAAGTCTAGCTCCTGAAAGTCCTCCTCGTGCTTGAACTCCAACGGATACGGCTCACCGTCTGGACTCGAATCACCACACAAGCAATATACAAGCCAATACATGCAAACAAAAGTATTCTATTAAAAACAGTACACCAAACAGTAAAAACAATACAAAAACAGGAGCTAGAAATGATCTACGCTTCGCTACGAACACATGAACGCGAAAATCACGCAAATCGGAGCTAAAACGAGAAAGTTATGGGGTTTTGAAGTTTCAGGGACTAATCTGCGAGAAACCGAGGACCTATACGTAATTACGCGTTAAAACAGAAGGGCTAACGTGCAAAAACAGCAGAGCTGGACCGCGTGTTCTATTTTCCAAAAGCTCGGGGGGTTTTTCAAAGAAAACAGGACCTATTTGTAATTACTTTTCAAAGGCAGTGGACGGCGGGTTGATTTAAATAAAAAGCAGGGGCTCTTAAGCAAAATGGTCGAAGTTGACCGGTACGCGCTGGTTGACTCAGGGGCTCGGGTGGATCAGGGACGTCGGATCGGGATCTGACGGTGGAGATTGGTTCTGGGTGGAGGAGCTGCCGGCGGCAGTGGGCTCGCGGCGGAGCCTCGCCGGAGCAGCGCCGGAATCGGATCGGGATCGGACGGCTCGGGTGATTTGGGGGGTTTTGGTCGCCGGCAGGGGAAGGATCCGCGGCGGCGCCGCCGGCTCTCACGGCGGAAGTTCGCCGGAGCAGGCTCGGAATCGAGCTAGGGGCTACGGATTGGGACATGGTCGGGCGCTACGGGACCGGGAGATCATGGCGAACTCGGCTAGGGGGTTCCCGTCGTCGATTGCGCGACCAAGGCGGCCGGCGACGGCAGACAGCGGCGGGGCACTCCGGCGAGCATAGCGGAAACGGGTTGCGGGGCATGGGAGCGAGCGAGAAGGGGTTGGGAAGGGTCCTCACCAGCGTGCGAAGCTCCTTGAGTGGTTGATTTGGCAGCGCAGGCGCTCGGTCGTCGGGTCGACGTTGGCCGGCGGCTCCAATGGCGGCGGCGGCGCTGGGACGTGGGGGAAAGGGCACTGCGGTGCTGGAGCTCGGGCTTGGGGACGGGGTAAAGGCCGAGGAACTCGGTGGGTTGGTTTAAATTAAGGCCGGGGGCCTCAGCGTGCGGTCTACGCCGAATCGTGCGGCGGCCGGCGATTGCGCTCACCTTCCAAATGCGGCGGCGGCTTTCCAAACGGGGAGGGATGGAATTAAGGAAGGGAAACGGGGAAGGAAGCTTCGGGGAAGGTGCGGGGTGGGTCCAGGGGCGCGGAGCGGGACCGAGTCGGCCGGAATCGCGGTGGCGATGGCGCGCCGGAAAAGGAAGGTGCTGTCGGGCGGGAGGAAGGGGATGGTTCCGACCAGCGGGGTCCACCGGCCAGTGTCCGAGCGGCGGGCTCGGTGTGGAGGGGTGGCTGGGCTGGCGGATGGGCCGAGCGACGCGCTGAGCTGCGGGGCTGGTGCGGGCCGCGGAGAAAAGAAGGAGTTGGGCCGCGGGGGGGAAAAAAAAAGAGAGGGAGCTGGGCTGGACCGAAGGAAAAGATGAAGGGGCTATAGTGGACTTGGGAATTAAGTTCAGGGAGCAAAAACGAACTATGGGCCTAACAACTTTTCTAGAGCTCCAAACAAAGTGATTCAAATTTGAATTTAAATATATTTAAATTCTTGTTTGAATCACAAGCAATACAAAAATAAATGCAGCAGCATGAATGCAACACACTCGAAATTTAAACCTATATTGATTTAATTTAGAAAAATAAATTTTTCCTTCACTAAATTCCCTGTAAAACTTCATAAATCTTGGAAAATTTTAGAAAATTGAGAAAAAAATATTATTTTAATTATGTTGAAATTCACAACCCAAAATTCGGAAATTTTGGGGTGTGACATGCTCGCATCCCCGTTGTTGACCCACCATCCTTCCGGGAGCAACATCTACCGAGGATCTCTCTTTGTCATGCTCCTCATCGGATGTGGAATCGGCGGCATTCATGGCTCCCACTCGCCTTCGCTAAGTACCCTTCATTCATCCGTAGCAACACATGGATATTAATCAACCCACAATGCCTCACCTACTCTCGCTGTCTCGCACCGCCGCACTCACCCCTTCGTCTTCTCACATCGCTCACATCCCCGTATTCAAGCCACCGTCATTCCCGTGCGTAGTGCCTGTTGAAGATCTCTCCTTTGTCATGCTTCTCATCGGATATAGAATTGACGGCGTCTATGGCTCCCACACGCCTTTGCTAATTAAGTCACCTTCACTGGTAGCAACAAATAGAAACATTTGATAGTTCAAAAGCTAATAGCAACACATTAGTAGACAGAAAGCTAAAACCCGAAAAGCTAGCTTTTCAGCCACATGCCAAAAGCAAGTGTTCAAAATCCTAAACAAATAGGCAATGCATCTAGTATATTGATACAATAGTGTTGAAAGAAGCCACAACCTTAGAGGGATAAAAAATTCTCATGTTAATCCAAAAAAAGACAAGAAGATATGGTGTCGAATTTTACGAAGATGATCTAACTATTTAGTTAATCTAAAAAAGATAAAGTATATGCTATCGGATTTTATGCAGATTCGATATATGCTGCCTGGCCCAACCGTAGTGCAGGAAACCAATCATGACAGACTTGCATCCCGTGAGACAGGCCCAGGCCGAATGCGGGCAACCAACCGCGCCCTAATACATAAGCATCCTAGATCATATCTTGCAAGAAGGTAAACAAGCAAACAATTGCAAGTATAAAACGTGGAAATATAAATAAGAAGGACACCAAACAACCGATTTTTTTCCTATGGTATCGAGGAGTTTGACGCCCCCTAGTACATGTTGAGCTCTCATTTAGAGATATGTCTCCTCGAATCACTAAGAACCCAAATATTTCACTAAGAGTACTACTTCTCCACTCTGGAACATCGAGCTCAAACCGTGTACAATGCAACCAAGCCCTTGGCGCTCCCACAATCTCTAAGAGATCACCAAGATCACCACCACCACTAAGACCAGCTAGGTGTGTTCAACCATCAAGACTAACAAGCTTGACCAACACTAAACCCTAAGCAAGATGCAAACAAGCTTGAGAATGAAGAACTTGAAAACTAGGATGCACTCTCCATGGAAGCTCACTTGATGCTGAATTTATCGCTTTGATCTTATAATCTTTGACTCTTGATCACTCTAATAGGTTTTTGAGGTTTCCAGGAATCAAGAATAGGTACAAGAGCCCATTTTTGGGGTATATATAGGCTACACTACGTGAGGTAGATGTTGGAAAAGAAGCACCCTGCAAAAAGTGGTACCACCGGATAGTCCGAGACTTGAACTCCATGAAGATTGTCGGACAATCCGGCCAATCTAATGCCACATAAGTGTTTGAAGTTTGAAAGTGGCTAATGTCATCGACCATTGGACGATCCGATGCACCATCTGATGATCTGATGCTGCTCAGGAAACTGAGTCCTAAAATATAGGCTCTAAGTAATCTCCAGTGTTGTCGAATAATCTGGTGCTATTGTGTTTCTTGTGCTTAGAGCATAAAACGAATAGGCATTCATCCGAACAATACAATTATCTCATTGTTTGATTATCTAGTGCACAATTCTCAAATGGATCTTGTCCAATTCAAACTTTCTCAAGTTTCTTTTCTTTTTCATGCTTTCATAGTCTTGACTTGACTTGAAATAACTTCTTGAAATGATCCATGACTCATGCAACCCTTTTTTAATTTAGTCAACAACTAACAACTCAAGGTCCTTTTATATTCAAAAAATTCTATAAATCCCAAGAAAAATCCCAAAGATATAGTTGGACGTGAGAAACGCAAAAAAAAAAAAAAAAAATTGGAGCTCATGAAAAGAATTTTAGCATATTCCAAAAATTGAAATTTTCTCTAGAAAAATAGGAATAATTTCTAGAAAATTTCTATTAGGCTTCTAAACGTATTTTTGAAAACTTCACATAGATAAAGACACTAAATGCAACCATGAGGAGTGCAAAGCACCAATTTTATAACCTATGTTGTTTAATTTAATTTAGAACATAATCATTTTTTATATACTAAATTCTCTGTTTACATAAATATTGAAAATTTTAAAAATGAGATAAAATTGTTATCTTAATTGTGCTACCTATTCACATTTCAAAATCCAAAAATTTTGGACTGTGACAACTTTCCACCGCTCTGCCGAGTCTCTCCGACACTGTAGGCCGAGGAAGCGCTGAGGAGGAAGCAAGCGAAGAATAAGATCCAACGGCTAATGGTGGACATACGATCTCCAACAGTGGAAAGCTAAGTAGAAAAAAAACTTCCGAAAACTACGTAGTACATAGTAATCGCGGGATACTCGTCCACTGCATTTTTATATAGGATGGGCCGTGAAAGCCCAGAAACGGAGAGTTTGGAACACACAGATCAGGCCTCGACCCACGTCGATCCACTGCATTTCTTGCTGTCCATATGCTCTAGGACATGAGCGTGATGATCTCCAGAAAGGGATGAAGCAGTGCCACACTCTGGGGTGTTGGTTGTCATACTCAATGGAAACATTTCATTTTCCTACATTAGCCCTATATAGATAGCAGATCACCCCGTCACCTCAACCTTTTACGCTATTCGATGGTCTGTGCAGCTATCTTGTTTGATGATTATCTCCCATTTTCAGTGCCCAAATCCTGACTTCAACAAAGAGCAAAAATGGGTGGAGAATGGTGCGAAGAATGCTCGTTGAAGCTGTCGCCTATCTTCTTCAGACCAACGGTCAGGTATGCTATGTTCATCGTCTCTGAATCTAGGACAGACCACAAAATTCTGCTGAACAATAAAGCATGGTTTCTTGTTGAAGAGACACTGATCCTAACATGGGTACTGCAATTGCCACTTCAGGTTTATCTGCAGTCTGACGTGGAATCCGTTCTGCTCGGAATGAAAGAGGCAAAGAGCAGTTCCTCTCCTACGGCAAGGGCCAGCTTGTCGTGGACGGCGATGATGGTGGTATAGTCATTGCAGATAAAAGAGGAATTCGGTTTCTTCTCATTTTATTTCCTTCTCTATGATCACATAAAAGAGAGGAAAATTCAACGCGCTCCAAATTGACTGCAAGGCAAACCTATTTAACTAGGTGATACCTCGCACGATGCTGCTGAAATTTTTAAAACAAATTGTTAAGGTGAAATTTAAAAATAAAGTGATATAGATTTTTTTTAGAACAACATTACCGGCTGATATTTAGAAAATCTGGAGCGTCAAGTGGGCCGCAACAGTCACAATGGGCCTGCCCACACCACGCTCGTATAGGATTTGCTGGCCCACAGCCCGCACCCTTCGGCCTTCAAGCCAGACATCTGTAACATGAATACATGATGTTTTTTTTTAAGAAAAAAATACATGATGTTATAAGCGAATCTCAAAGCCTTCACTCATAAGTATAAAAAAAAAACCTTCACTCATTTCTCAAACAGATACGATGCTGCACTGCGGCGGCGGCGGTGGCGGCGGCGCTGCTCGGGTGTCGCTGTCGCCATCTGAGCTTGGGGGCGACCGGGCGAGGCGAGGTAGTTTGATTGTGGTGGTACACGCGCTGCCCCGTCCTTCTCTCGTCCCTCTTTGGCCCTCTCCTAGTCCTTCCTCGCCCTTATCGGATCCGTTATTGCAGTTAGAAATCGAATCCGCATAGGATAGGATTTTGCTCGTGTTTCGGGAGCCCGTCGCGTCGCCTTTATATAAGGGAATAGAGGCTCTTGACAGAATAGAGGCCGAGCCAAGGAGGTGCTGCGCGATTCCAGGTCCGAGGGGGCTTCTTGCCGCAATTGCCTTGTAAGTCTACTCTTGTCATTGAACAGATTCAATCTTTTATTTCTGTGATGATGCCTTACGACTTACAAATGACAGTCTGACACTGATTTGCTATAGTTCAAGTGCAGTAAGGTATAGACCGATCTCGTTTTCGCCAATGTTTCTTTTTTCTCTTGTTCCTAGATTACTGCAACTTTGTGTGGTACCGTATTGCTTGGTAAAATAATAGGGCATTGTCGAAGTCAGTCCTTCTAAAAAAAATTGGCCATTATTTCTTCTGTTGTAGTCTTCTATGTGAAGACCATCATGCTTTGCCTCAATTACTGATTTCCTTCAAGAAAACCTGCTTATAATGTGCAATTGGTTTACCGAAATAGTTATGTACCCTTATAATTCAGTAGCAGCATGACTAAGTTGCCCCCGATTTTCTACCTTTTCAGATATACTTCCTCTGTCAACTGCCCAAGAGGCACACAATGCAAGGTCCATCAACCAGCTCGGACTCCACATTTGAGCTGGCAAGCGCTTTGCCAGTCCTGGTGCATGATCTGGGAACTCAGCAAGTTGACTCCCAGACGCTGTACAGCATCTCCAATAAGTCCCTATTCACTCACACCATCCATGAAGTGAAAGACTACCGCTGCTTTGAAACCCCCCAAGGCTGGGTGCTCGCCCTGGACAGAGCTTCCCTGGAGACATTCCTATGGCGGCCCCAGGATAGCAAAAGGATTCAGTTGCCACCGGTGGAGGAGGACTTCCCCAACCAATGCAAGTGTTTGCTCTCTGACATGCCCACTGCCTCGAGATGTGCCGTCTTAGTTTTTGATCTTGATGACACTCAGATGTGGGTCTGCCAGATTGGAGCAAGTGAATGGGACTCATGCAGCTACACACTCACCATGTTCGATGCCAGCGACAATCCTCGGGAGAGGCACATAGCAAGGCGCCACGGTGTCGCTGCTGTTGGGGGAAAGGTTTATTTTCAGCTTACAGGCTACGAGCTGGGTATAATTGAGTTTAACCCTGATCCAAGCCTTGCTACCATCGATGTTGACATGGTCGACTTGCCTCTCAGCATGCCGATGTGCTCAACTTACCTAGTTGGGTCCAGCTCCGAACTTTTCCTTGTCGTCATCTTCTTTCACGGTGACAATGTTCATAAAATTGCTGAGTTAGCGGTTTACAAGATGGATTTCTCTGAGCCAGCATGGCATAAGGTGGACAGAATTGGTGATGATACAGTCTTTGTTCTGGGTGGAGATAGGATTGGGCATTCGAACTTTGGGGCCTCCTGCACAGCAACTCCTGAGAACAATCTTTGCGGGAATTCCATCTACTTCTTGAATCACTTGGCCATCACCGAGAATTATCTGCACGTCATCAACCTGGAGAAAGGCACCGAGGAAGTGCAACGGCCATTCAGGGACAAGGGTTTCCCCATGCCATTGCGGTCACCATTTTGGTTACTACCAACAAACTCATGATCTTGAATGTCTTGGTATTGGAGGGACATAATGTTATCTCACAACTTTATAAAGTTTATTAGTCTCCTTTTTTATGGTGAAAAGAGGTTTCTTGTCCACTTGATGGGCACTGTTTTCTATCCCTTTATTTTGTTTTTTTTGGAAAGACTACTTATGTATAACATTTCACTAGTATTGAAATGATAATCCAGATCTGTGCATGTTATCAGTACTTTCGATCATTGTTGTTGACCAGAGGTTTAAACTTGGGATGAATGAATTTTGCAATTGCAATCATTATTGACTCGTGTCTCGAGTATAGAATACCATACTGCATATATGGGCATCAGTAAGTGTTTGGGATACAAACATGAAGATTGAAAGAGTTGTAAGAATATAATTGCTGAACCCCGTTAAAGATCACATATTCATTTCAGAGCAAAGAAATTCCCATGGACACAATAAAGAAACATTTCTGAATTCAAGCTGACACGGGATATATTTCAGAAAAAAAGTTGCAGTTTCCAATACATGGTCATTAGCTTTTGCGTACATTTATGACAATCTCATGAAGAGATTAAACCTTGGACAATCATGTGAAATGAACAAAAGGATAGGGATAGAATTTTGAGGGAAAAAACATCAAAAAAATCAGTTAGCCTCTAAATCAAATCCAACTTTTTCTTTTATTGAGAATCTATTAGTGAGCTTTTCGAAAAGGAATCTCCTATGAATTGATCGAACCCAAAACTAGGACATCTAACGCCGTTTGCTGAACAGCGAATGCACAGCACGTCTGCGCACCTCGTCTGCGCGGCGGGCCGCCTCGTGCTCTACCACCATGGCCTGGTGCCGCGAGCGGCAGGCGGCAAGGTGAGCGGTTATTGCGGGGAAGGGTGCCCGCTCGCACATCTAGATGTGTATAAGAGACAGGAGCGGGCACCAGCCGACGTGCAGCGTGCTGCCGCCCGTGGAAGAAGACGAAGCCGAGGCGGCGGCGCGCGATGAGGTGGACGCGGAGGCGGCGGCGGCGCGAGCGGAGGTGGTGGAGGAGGATGTCACGACTACAGATGCGACGGCGCCAGCGTAGGAAGTAAACGGTTCACGAGTTTACGTCTTCAATCTAATAGGCATTAGTTTGTGTGAGTGTGACAGGTGGGCCAGGTTGGCCGGGACAAAGGCCAGCGCTAAAAGGGAGCTGTGCCGTGTAAGGGAAGACTATTCTCTATCTGAAACTCGAACTGAGAAGTTCATCGGGAAACAGGGCTTCCGCCCTACCCCTGTCCTCGAATCCGATCTCCTTTGGTGTCTCTCACGTCGACGGCTCCTCGCCGGCGGCCACGGGTGTATCAATTGGTATCAGATTCGGCTTTACCTGGGTGTGCTTCAGCCGTGAGTGGCTCGATTTACTCTGGTTGCTTACGTCTCGTCGACGAGCGACCGCTCCGACGAGTAGCATTCCGCGCTCGTCGTCCTCACCCCACCCACCGACACCCAGTCGGCAGCGGCCACCGCAAATCGCTGCCGTTCCGGCGCCGTCGACCAACTCCTGTGTGCGCCGTTACTGGTTACTGCTTTTTTTTTGGCATGCTGTTACTTCTGTGTTAATATATACTCCCAACTGGACTTATTAATCTCAAAATGATTTCAGAATTTTGCCCTAAAAGATGTTTTGTGGTTATAGTTTTCAAATTCAAATTCAGCATGGAAATTCTAGACGGTAAATGGCCATGGAACAATAATTTTATGGCAGATTTTGCAGACAAATTCCTCATTATCGTATGGGACATAGCACATCTGCATGACTGTATTTGACTCGCTAGGGAAATGAGATGCAAACGTGCATATTTCTTCTTCTCCTTAGTAGTTGCTTTTGCTGTTGTACCTGAGGTTTTCATGTCCTCTTGCGTGGCTGAGAAAAACCCACCAATCTGCCACCTACCACCAAGGATAGATTGCTTGCTATCTTCTCCCAGCGACCAGGAGATCGATGCATATGCATGCCAGCCTCACCTTCCTTGTCCTGTTTGTCTTCCATTTCCATGGCCTCAGCCATGCGGCCGTGTCAGCAGCCGCCGCCGGCGGTGACGGACAGTTCATCTACAACGGCTTCGCCGGCGCGGGTCTCGACCTGGACGGCATGGCCGTGGTCGAGCCGGACGGCAAGCTCATGCTCACCAACGTCACGTCCCAGCTGAAGGGCCACGCGTTCCACCCGGCGCCGCTCCGCTTCCACGACACGGCGGCGGCGGCGGCGGCGGGGAACAGAACCGCTCGCTCGTTCTCGACGACCTTCGTGTTCGCCATCGCCGCCGAGTACGTGACGGTGAGCGGCAACGGGCTGGCCTTCTTCGTCGCGCCAACCAAGAACCTGTCCGCGGCGTCGCCGAGCCAGTTCCTCGGCCTCTTCAACAGCGACAACAACGGCAACGCGAGCAACCACGTCTTCGCCGTCGAGCTCGACACCATCCTCAACCTGTCTCTTATACACATCTAGATGTGTATAAGAGACAGGCCTGCTG
>OAMR01000713.1:256602-281850 GCA_900205405.1 Echinochloa crus-galli
AGTTTTGCTTCTAGTCTCGACATCGGATACTGTATCATTTTTCGTTTGTTTGTGGTAAACATTGTCCTACCATGACCTAACTAGGCTTAAAGATTTGTCTCGTCGTGTACATCAAAACCATCCAATTAGTTTTTTTATTTATCCACGTTTAGTACTCCATGCATGAGGAGAGAGATTTGATGTGATAGGTGAATAGTGAAGTTTGGAGAGAGAATTTTTGAAAGTTTGATGATTTTACTAGGAACTAAACAGGGCCATTTGCTACAATTCAGCGAGTTATAGTACTGATTGTGATTGGTATTAATGTATGATCATGACAGCGCGTGTCGTCGCGTTCAGATTATATACTAGCGCCACACATGTATACCTCAATAACCTCAAGAGTGTCGTAGGGGCGTGGAAACAAAATACTTGCACAACAACAGTGGCCCCGTCTAGTCAATGAGTCAATCCTGAAAATCTTGCAACCTTGTCTAGTACCCGATCGAATCATGGCGGGTCGCTCTCATGGCCATGGTGATCCTTTCTTGCGGGTCTCGATTTCGTGCAGCCTGGAAAGCGTGTCCACCAGATCACCGGAACCTTCCTCGCTTGACTTCGATCGAGACTAATGGAGCGATCCCGGTGGAGTCGTCTGCGTGCACGTGATGCGGCAAGCCCAGCCAGCGTGCAGCGCCGTGGCGTCATGGCTCCTAAGCCCTCTCTGCTGCTGATGGTGTTGGTGGCCGCGGTCAAGGCCGGCGCCGCCGTGGAGTTCGCCTACGATGGCTTCCGCGGCGCCGGCCTGTCTCGCTCGACGGCATGGCCGCCGTCACGCCGGCCGGGCTGCTTCTGCTCACCAACGACACCATCACGGCGTCGTCGTCGTCGCAGAAGAGCCACGCCGCCATGTCAAAGGGCCACGCCTTCCACCCGGACCCGGTCAGGTTCCGCCGCCCGGCGGCGGCGGTGTCTTCCTTCTCGACCACGTTCGTGTTCGCCATCGTGTCGGAGTTCCTGGACCTGAGCACGAGCGGGTTCGCGTTCCTGGTGGCGCCGACCACGGACCTGTCCACGGCGACGCCGCAGCAGTACCTGGGCATGTTCAACGGCACCGACAACGGCGACGCGCGCAACCACATCTTCGCCGTCGAGTTCGACACCGTGCGCAACCCGGAGTTCGCGGACATCAACAACAACCACGGGCGTCGACGTCAACAGCCTCAACTCCTCCGCGGCGGCGCCGGCCGGCTACTACGACAACGGCGACGGCGCGTTCCGGAACCTGAGCCTGATCAGCCGTGAGCCCATGCAGGTGTGGGTGGACTACGACGCCGCGGCCACGGAGGTCACCGTGGCCATGGCGCCGGCGCGGCTGTCCAGGCCCACGAAGCCGCTCATCTCCACCAAGATCAACCTCTCCACGGTCATCACCGACACCGCCTACGTCGGGTTCTCGTCGGCGTCCAGCATCGTGCTCGTCAAGCACTACGTCCTCGGCTGGAGCTTCAGCCTCGGCGGCGCCGCCGCTCCGGCGCTCGACTACGCCAAGCTGCCCAAGCTGCCACGCATCGGCCCCAAGCCCCGGTCCAAGGCGCTCACCATCCCGCTTCCGATAGCCACCACGTCGGCCGTCCTCGCGGCGGTCGCCGTCGGGTTCTTGCTCCTGCGGCGGCGGCGTAGGTACGTTGAGCTGCGCGAAGATTGGGAGATGGAGTTTGGGCCACACCGGTTCGCGTACAAGGACTTGTACGGCGCCACCGGTGGCTTCAAGGAGAAGCGACTCCTCGGAGCAGGGGGATTCGGCAGTGTGTACAGGGGAGTGCTCCCGGGGTCCGATTCCGAGGTTGCCGTGAAGAAGGTGTCCCATGAATCACGACAAGGGATGAAGGAGTTCGTCGCCGAGGTTGTCAGCATCGGCCGGCTCCGGCACCGCAACCTTGTGCAGCTGCTCGGCTACTGCCGGCGCAAAGGGGAGCTCCTGCTGGTCTACGATTACATGCCTAATGGCAGCCTTGACAAGCATCTGCACCACCACGACGATGACAAGCCTGTCTTGAATTGGGCTCAGAGACTTCACATCATCCGAGGCGTCGCCGCCGGGCTGCTCTACATGCACGAAGACTGGGAGAAGGTGGTCATACACCGTGACATCAAAGCAAGCAATGTGCTCCTTGACGGAGAGATGAATGGGAGGCTCGGTGACTTTGGCCTTGCGAGGTTGTATGACCATGGCGTCGACCCACACACCACGCATGTGGTCGGCACCATGGGGTACCTCGCGCCGGAGCTCGTGCGCACCGGCAAGGCGACGACGCTCTCCGACGTGTTCGCCTTCGGCGCGTTCGTCCTGGAGGTCGCGTGCGGCCGGAGACCCATCGAGGAGGAGGAGGAGGAGACAGACGCAGACGACGGTGGCGCCGCCACCGCCGGCGGCGACAGGTTCGTGCTCGTAGACTGGGTTCTCGGGCACTGGCGCGAGGGCTCCATCACCGGCGCGGTGGACGCCAGGCTCGGCTCGGAGTACGACGCCGCGGAGGCGGACCTGGTGCTTCGGCTGGGGCTGGCGTGCCTGCACCCGTCGCCGGCGGCGCGGCCGAGCATGCGGCAGGTCACGCAGTACCTCGACGGCAGCGCGCCGTTGCCGGAGGATCTGCCCGCGATGTTCCGCATGTTCGAGGGCACGGAGAAGCAGTACCAGCCTCTCTTCGACTCGTGGTACGTGTGGCGGCCAACCTCGACGGCGACGGTGAGCGTCGCCACCATGTCTGACATTGGCCTCTCCGGCGGCAGGTGACACAACCGACGTGTTCTTCTGTTGGAGGTTTACGATTTAGAGCTTCAGTTAGCTACTGGGAAGCGATGCTGGATGTGAGGTGTCCCACTGGATGACTGTTGACGGATACTCAGTTTTGAGTACACAATTTCCATGTTCAAAAATAAAACCACAGCATCTTTTGCTTGTAGCACTGCGACTCTAGTGAATGGAGCGATCCGAGACTGATTGATGTGAGCGCGGCTCCGCCATGGGCTCTAAGGCTTGCCTTCTGATGGTGATGGCTACGGTCGTCGGCATGGGAATCGAGGCCGCTGGCGCCGTGGAGTTCACGTACGACGGCTTCGGCGGCGCGGGCCTGGCGCTCGACGGCATGGCGACCGTCACGCCCGCCGGGCTGCTGCAGCTCACCAACGACACCAACATGCCCAAGGGCCACGCCTTCCACCCGGACCCCGTCACGTTCCGGCGGCCGGCAGGAGCAGGCGGCGCCGCGGCGGCGGCCATGTCCTCCTTCTTGACCACGTTCGTGTTCGCCATCGTGTCGGAGTTCCTCGACCTGAGCACGAGCGGGTTCGCGTTCCTGGTGGCGCCGTCCACGGACCTGTCCACGGCGATGCCCAACCAATACCTGGGCGTCTTCAACGGCACCGACAACGGCGACGCGCGCAACCGCATCTTCGCCATCGAGTTCGACACCGTGCGCAACCCAGAGTTCGCAGACATCAACAACAACCACGTCGGCGTCGACGTCAATAGCCTCAACTCCTCCGCCGCCGCGCCGGCAGGGTACCACGACGATGCTACGGGCGCGTTCCGGGACCTGAGCCTGATAAGCCGGGAGCCCATGCAGGTGTGGGTGGAGTACGACGCCATGACGACGAAGGTCACCGTGGCCATGGCGCCGGCGCGGCGGCCCAGGCCCATCAGGCCGCTCCTTTCGACGAAGATCAACCTCTCCACGGTCATCACCGACACGGCGTACGTCGGCTTCTCGTCGGCGTCCAGCATCGTGGTCGTCAAGCATTACGTGCTCGGCTGGAGCTTCAGCCTCGGCGGTGAAGCGCCGGCGCTCGACTACGCCAAGCTGCCGAATCCGCCCCGCATCGGCCCGAAGCCCCGGTCCAAGGCCGTGACCATCGCGCTGCCGGTAGCCTCCACGGCGGCCGTCCTCGCGGCGGCAGCCGTCGGATTCTTGCTCCTCCGGCGACGGATCAGGTACGCCGAGCTGCGTGAAGACTGGGAGGTGGAGTTCGGGCCGCAACGCTTCGCTTTCAAGGACCTCTACAACGCCACCGGCGGCTTCAAGGACAATTGGTTGCTCGGCGCCGGTGGCTTTGGCAGCGTGTACAGGGGCGTGCTCCCGGGGCCCGGTATCGGGATCGCCGTGAAGAAGGTGTCTCACCACTCACGGCAGGGGATGAAGGAGTTCGTGGCTGAGGTCGTCACCATCGGCCACCTCCGGCACCGCAACCTCGTGCCGCTGCTCGGCTACTGCCGTCGCAAAGGGGAGCTCCTGCTGGTCTACGACTACATGCCGCACGGCAGCCTCGACAGCTACCTACACGCCGGCGCCGGCACTGGCAAGCCCGTCTTGGACTGGGCCCTGAGGCTTCGCATCATCCGAGGCGTCGCCGCCGGGCTGCTCTACATGCACGAGGACTGGAAGCAGGTGGTGATCCACCGCGACATCAAGGCCAGCAACGTGCTCCTCGACGGCGAGATGAACGCCCGGCTGGGGGACTTCGGCCTCGCAAGGCTGCACGACCATGGCGCCGACCCTCACAGCACGCGCGTGGTCGGCACCATGGGGTACCTGGCACCTGAGCTGATGCGCACCGGCAAGGCGACCGCTCGCTCCGACGTGTTCGCCTTCGGCGTGTTCGTCCTGGAGGTCGCGTGCGGCCGGAGGCCCGTCGAGGAGGAGGACGACGACGCGGGGACAAACGCCGGCTGCGACTGCTTCGTGCTCGTGGACTGGGTGCTCGGGCACTGGCGCGAGGGCTGCGTCACTGGCGCGGTGGACGCCAGGCTCGGCTCGGGGTACGACGCCATGGAGGCTGACCTGGTGCTAAGGCTGGGGCTGGCGTGCCTGCACCCGTCGCCGGCGGCGCGGCCGTGCATGCGGCAGGTCACGCAGTACCTCGACGGCAGCGCGCCGTTGCCGGAGCTGCCCGCGGCGTACATGTCGTTCGAGACGTTCGCTGCCATGGAGAGGGAGAGGCGCCGGCCTCTCTTCGACTCGTGGTCCGTCCGGCAGCCGACGGTGGCGATGAGCGCCGGCACCATATCAGACATCGGCCTCTCCGGCGGCAGATGACATAACCAGGTAGGTGTCCGTCCGTAGGAGGCTTTCAGCTGTTAGCAATTACGAGGACAAAGTGATGTTTCATTGATAGCAACATAATTTTTTTTCTATGCCCATCAAGTGGACAAGAAACCTCTTTTGACCATAAAAAAAACGAGACTAAACTTAGAAAGTTGTGAGATAATATTATGTCCCTTCAATACAAAGACATTCAAGATCATGAGTTTGTCGGTAATAACCACAATGGTGACCTACGGCTTGGGGAAACCCTTGTCCCTGGGTCGTGTTTCTTTGGGGTGGAAATATTTTTCCACTCCCTTTGACCAATAATTAAAAGTATTAAATAAAATCAGTTTACAAAATTATCTTCACACCATTGAACTATTTCGTGAGATCTATCTAATGAGGCCTTTGACCGTACGATTAGAGGATGGTATTACTGTAGCAAAACATGGATTAATTAGGCTCATTAAATTTGTCGCGCAAAGTTAGACTCATCTCTAAATGGGTTTTGCAAATAGAATTCATTTAGTACTATATGCATATATGCATGAAAGATTCTCTTTCGAAATTTTTTTCCTCGTGGGAAAGAAACGCAGCCCTGAATGGCCGTTCCACTTCTTCAGTGCCTTTCTCCAGGTTGATGACGTGCAGATAATTCTCGGTGATGGCCAAGTGATTCAAGAAGTAGATGGAATTGCCGCAAAGATTGTTCTCAGGAGTTGCTGTGCAGGAGGCCGCAAAGTTTAAAAGCCCAATCCTATCTCCACCGAGAACAAAGACCCTATCATCACCAATTCTGTCCACCTTACGCCATGCAGGCTCTGAGAAATCCATCTTGTAAACCGCGAGCTCATCAATTTTATGCACGTTGTCGCCGTCGAAGAAGATGACGACAAGGAAAAGCTCGCTGCAGGACCCAACTAGGTAAGTTGAGCACATTGGCATGCTGAGAGGCAAGTCGACCATGTCAGCATCGATGGTAGCAAGGCTTGGATCAGGGTTAAACTCAATTATACCCAGCTCGTAGCCTGTAAGCTGAAAATAAACCTTGCCCCCAACAGCAGCGACACCGTGGCGCCTTGCTATGTGCCTCTCCCGAGGATTGTCGCTGGCATCAAACATAGTGAGTGTGTAGCTGAAGGAGTCCCATTTGCTTGCTCCAATCTGGCAGACCCACATCTGGGTCTCATCAAGATCAAAGACTAATACGGCACATCTCGAGGAAGTGGGCATGTCAGAGAGCAAACACTTGCATTGGTTGGGGAAGTCCTCCTCCACCTGTGGCAACTGAATCCTTTTGCTGTCCTGGGGTCGCCATAGGAATGTCTGTAGGGAAGCTCTGTCCAGGGCGAGCACCCAGCCTTGGGGGGTTTCAAAGCAGCGGTAATCTTTCACTTCATGGATGTGTGAGTGAATAGGGACTTACTGGAGATGCTGTACAGCGTCTGGGAATCAACCTGCTGAGTTCCTAGATCATGCACCAGGACTGGCAAAGCGCTTGACAGCTCAAATGTGGAGTTCGAGCTGCTTGATGGACCTTGCATTCTGTACCTCTTCTGCAGTTGACAGAGGAAGTGTATCTGAAAAGGTAGAAAATCAGAGGCAACTTATTAGTTATGCTTCTACTGAATCATAAGAACCGAAACTTTGTAATGGGTGCATAACTATTTCAGTAAATCAATTGCACATTATGAGCAGGTTTTCTTGAATCAGTAATTGAGGCAAAGCATAGTCTTCACATAGAAGACTATTATTATAGGAAAAAAACTGGCCATTTTTTTTTAAAGGACTGACTTCGACCTCTGCCCTACTATTACCAAGCAATACGGTACTACCCAAAGTTGCAGTAATCTACGAACAAGAGAAAAAAATTTGGCGAGAACGAGATTGGTCTCTACCTTACTGCACTTGAACTATAACAGTGCCACACTGTCAGTCGTAAGTCGTAACTCGTAAGTCATCATCACAGAAATAAAAGATCGAATCAGTTCAATGTTTTTCTCAAGAGTAGACAACTTACAAGGCAATTGCAGCAAGAAGCCCCCTCAGACCTGGGATCGCGCAGCACCTCCTTGGCTCGACCGCTATTCTCTCAACAGCCTCTATTCTCTTATAGAAAGGAGGCGCCACGGGTTCTTCTTCTCCCAAGAGCCCAGTACAATACAATCCCATCGCGTCTTGAAATACCACGGCTCCCGTAACACGAGCAGAATCCTATACTACGGGGATTCGATTCCTAACTGCAATAAGGGATCCGAGAAGGGCGAGGAAAGGATAGGGAAGGAGGGAGAGAAGGACGGGACAGCGCATGTACCACCACAATCAAACTACCTCGCCTCGCCCAGTCGCCCCCAAGCTCAGAGATTGCGACAGCGACACCCGAGCTCCGCCGGCGCCGGCGCCGCCGCGGTGCAGAACCGTATCTGTTTGAGAAATGATGAGTGAGGCCTTTTGAGATTCGCGTACAATAAGTCATGTTGTTTTGACATTCGCGTAAAATAACACGTGAGCGTGAAGGACGAAGGGTGCGGGCAGTGGGCCGGCAAATCCTATACGAGTGCGGTGTGGGCAGGCCGCATTGTGACTGTTGCGGCCAACTTGACGCTCCAGATTTTCTAAATATCAGCCGCTAAATAAATAGGTTTGCCTTCAGTCAATCGGCCGATCGGGATGGTCCGGGTGGTGGTGGCATGGCAGCTACCGCACATCTGCATGACTGTATTTGACTCACTAGGGAACTAAGAAGAAAAATTTCTTCTCTTTTATACCGTATGTGATCACAGGAGAAGGAAATAAAATGAAAAGAAACCGTATTTCTCTTTTGTCTGCAATGACTGTATTTGACTCCCGCACCATGCCCGCTTGCTTGTCTGCCACCTACTGTACCACCGAAGAAAGGATAGGCTGCTTGCCAATCTGCTCCCAGCGACAGGAGATCTATGCATGACGCATGCTCGGCCCCAGCCGCAGCACCAGGTTTGTTCGTGAACGTGCTCCATGTTTCAACTTTCAAGCAGCCTTGCTGACAAAAGAATGGAGTGTTCAGACTTCAGAGAGACGATGGGAATTACACTTTCCTGAGCATCGTCCTGTACATGGGAGCTCCGCGAGCGAGGACATGGCGCTCCCAGTCGGACACCGCGCCGAACGGGTTCTCCATCCGGTGGCCACCGTCATCACCGTCCACGACAAGCTGGCCCTTGCCGTAGGAGAGGAACTGCTCTTTCATTCCGAGCAGAACGGATTCCACGTCAGACTGCAGATAAACCTGAATTGGCGTTTGCAGTACCCGTGTTAGGATCAGTGTCTCCTCAACAACAAACCATGCTTCATTGTTCAGCAGAATTTTCAGGTCTATCCTAGAATCAGAAACGATGGACATAGCATACCTGTCCGTTGGTCTGAAGAAGATCGGCGACAGCTTCAATGAGCATTCTTCGCACCATTCTCCACCTATTTTGCTCTTTGTTGAAGTCAGGATTTGGGCACTGATAAAGGGAGATAGTCAACAAACTAGATAGCTGCACGGACCATCGAATAGCATAAAAGGTTGAGGTGATAAGGGGTGGTGCATCTGCTATCTATATAGGGCTAATGTGGAAAAATGAAATGTTTCCATTAAGCATGCCAACCAACACACCAGAGTGTGGCATTGCTTCATCCCTTTCTATATGGAGATCATCACGCTCATGTTCTAGAGCATATGTACAGTATGAAATGATTGGATTTGAACAATGTTGACCCAACAATCCAAAGATGCAGATAAGGATTTTTGCACGAGTTTGCCCTGGTTGCACATTGGGAGAGCAAGCTATCTCCCTCAATTAACAGAAGTGGCTAGAGTCTATCACTTAAACTTGTTTTCATTCTTTCCTTTTTCTTCAAATTGTCACTTCTTTGTACTCTATAATTTAGTAATGTACTAATGTACAATCAATAGGGGCACGCACAACCCCTACTGTTTCTTCAAAAAAGCATATGAACCACAGGAGTAGAAGGAAACCTGTATTGTGACAAGAGTCAACTGTCCAGGATAACTTGAAACTATGGAGTGGAATGTGGACGTTGCATTCGTTGACACAAAATATCTGTCAGAAATGAAACAATAACACCACTGATGATGAAACATAGAAGGAAACACAAAAATCGAAACAAAAGAAAATGATAATATTAGTCTCTGTTCATACAGTCATTGGGAAAGCTTTTGTGATAACATTAGTCTCAGCTAATATAATCATTGGGGGAAAAAACGATATGTACAAGGACTACTAAATGAGAAGCAAGTTCTTGAATATGGTTTCTTTAGGATGGCGTGAAACAATGCAATACATTGCATCAGATAAATGCTAACTGGAATATATAATGCTTGCTGGAGCTTCGTTACAAGCAGATGGATTTTGTCACCAAAGCAACACCCATACTTGTGCATTTTATTGATGATTTAATTGTCTAGAATTGGGTTTCTGGAATTGGTTTAAAGGTCCATGACAATTCAATGGCGCCTGTGCACATTCACAATCAAAGAAAGCAATCCTGCTCTTTCTCCTGATTAGAATGTGATGGTTACAGGATAGAAATTTATATTCCTAAGGATGTACAGTTTAGCTCCAATCTAGGATCCCTTGAAATGCGCCAAAATAATAAGCTGCACTAGAAATAGAGTGTCTCAAGTCAAGGTGAAAAGAAATAATTAAGGTTACTCAGGTATTTTGTTTCATCATTCTTTTTTTTAATTAAAAAAGTTGTGAAGGAACTTAGATCACCAGCTTATAGTCTTACACAGAAAAAGGGCGATGAAAAGACAAACACAAGCAACACTTACAGGTTCCTTTTCTCATCCGAAGCCATATCCTGGAGGCACCTTATAACAAGCTAAAGTAAAGGTGAGTTTTACTGAAAAGTTGAAGCCAAGATGGGATTCCATATAGACTAACATGCAGTTATTACCGTATCATTCATCTCAAGCCCGAGGAAATTTGAACTTTCGCAACTTTTGGCCATTTGAAAAAGAAACAAACCATTTCCTGCACTAAGAAATAGTATTTGCATGACAGGAGCGGAAGAATCACAAAAGCAGAGATAGCCTATGATGAAGTAATGTTCTCAAATTTGGTAGTTTGCACTTTGACCAAATGTACAACTTACCAAATCCTATCACAAGGTACAAAGTACAAACTGATACTTTCTGGTCATTAGTGTGGACTAGCTGAGATCAAGACTACAAGAATAAATTTATGAAATCTATAATGGAAAGAACAATATAGATGTGTTATCTGTAAATATTGAGCTAGATCAATACTAATTGCTTTCTCATATATTTCACTGATGTCAGTTAGCTAGTAAATTACTAATAAAAAAGAGTTTATACAGCACAATTGCCCACAGAAATATACCATTCCACTTCATTTTGTACTCATTTATGAAACAAATCCCCTATTTAAAAAAAATTAAAGGAGGCATACCACATCCAATATCGACCACTAAGGGTAGTGTAGGATCACTGAAGACAGTGCTCCATGGAATCTGGTAGGGGTAACGCTGCAAAAAATATTGATATGAAGAACCAACTATATCTATATCAGTGGAACTAAAGACACCTTGAAAATTAATGAAGATATAGTTAAAATAACATGGGCACTCACTCACTAAATATTCAGGTATAAGTCAGGAATGGAGGATGCCACTGAGACCTCTGAATCATATTTTAATACAGTTAGTATTAGTTCTGGCACCAAGTTATGAGGGTTTAGCACATAGGATCCATTCCTATTCAGGACTTGGTTCTATACAAACTAATAAGCCAATAGAAGTCCTTGAGCACAAAATTTAATCAACTATTGTCTTAATTGATCCACTCATCATTTCTATTAGGTAGGCACCGGTAATCTATAACACGGATGGAATGATGGAGGATTTTATGGCCATAAAATATTATAGAACTCTAGTTCTTTGTACTATTAGGATTATTTGTGTGCTATGATACATCATACTATGGAATTTAAATTGAAGAAATTTTGTAAAGTGGTAGAGATGTCATATTTTGGAACATGCTCGACACTTAATCAGATATGTCAATGGGACCAACTAGATCTTTTTCTATCTACAATTCATATCTGCATATTTATGCCACCATATGTTCCAATGTAGGGTCATATGAAAATAAGGGAATTGTCTAGGCACACACATATGTGCTGCCTGCTGAGAGCATCAAGGATTTAAAGTGGACTTCATTTGTCACACATTGAATAAACTAGTGAAGATGCACCTGCCCCAGGCACATGTTTGAAAAAATATATGTCTAATTGTCGTGCAAAAGATAGAAAATAGTAAAACACGCTAATTGTTGTGTATGACAAATGGATACATGTGGGCCTCATGTTTCAAGCAGCTAGACCTCATGCTGCAAGCGGCTAGTGTGCATGATATGTGGCACCCACGCTGTACACGAGGGACAATAGGAGAAACACCAAATCTCTCACTCTTTATAGTATAGATAACATGGATGAATTGAAACAATATTTTGCTGATGAAAATTAACATTATATGACCAGCATTATGACCCAAAGAATAGTTGTTCCAGGGCATGACTTACTTTATCCAATGCTGCTATACCAGGCAATATTCTTCCTTTGAGGAATTCCCATAAAACAGTGGCATTTTGAAATTCTATATATCGAGATGAGGAATCTGTTTTTCGTTTTAATGCGTTGCATGCTGCACTCCCTACTAAAATAACTTCACAGCTGTCAAAGCTTGCCTTTTCCAGTATTTGACCCAGCTGTGTTGCTCCAACTGAAAATTCTTCTGCTAAATCATAGTTTGTAGGGCCGATCCATAGTATCTTCTGTAAAAAAAATGTCATAAATTGTCCAGGATCTAAAAGAGTATCATAAGAGGAAGCAACTTGATAGGAAGAAAGGAGAAATCCAATCAATAGATCAGACAGAAATCACACACATCGATCAAAATGAAGCTTTCAAGTTGATCTGTGTGTAATTAACAATACAAACCAAACTACTTTACAACTAACAACAGAAGAAACTAAAACTAATTACTTTCATGTGTTGCACAACTAAGATTATTTCACGGAACCCACCCAAAGTGACTGAAGCAATGTTTCCACTAATACTCATTCTTACCTTATATAATGGTATTATAGAAGAAAATTTCTCCAATGTTGATGGTCCTATATCAGCTGGTGTCCATCCTAAAAAAAAAAGGTAAGAATGGAGAAACCAAATTTATTATAATAATTCATAAATGCTTCAAGTAATTGCTTATGTGCCACTTCCATAACTTTAACTGTTAATACAATTATTCCTTGAATTTATTTAAATAAATAGCTATAGGGCAATAGAGATGCTAGATTTTGCAGATAGAGCCAAACTCCACAAACAGGTGCAGCACTATAGATTGCAAAATGCAGGTTCCTTTGGCAACTGTCAGATTAAAAGTGAAAAAACACCTTCACCAACCTAGGAGGAAATAGGTGACGAATAGGCAACATGAAAATTTGCTAATAATACTCACCATCCAATCGACCAGTAGAGTTAATTACATCCAGAGTTCCATTATCATCATTGTTCAAGCACCAGAGATCTGTTGGATAATAAATAGGAATATTCCTATCCCTAGCAACTTGAATAATCTGTAGTACTTCCATAACTGCATTTCTTTCCACGAATTGAGAGGATACTGGCACTCCAAGGCCGTTCATTATTTGAAATGATAATTTTCCAACAAAGTACAGCCCATCACATAGAGAGGCTAACATCCGAAGAGCAGGTGCCTTTCTCAAGAAGTTACTGCCACCAATCTGCAATAATGACAAGTCATCAGAAATATAGTAACCTGGCAATAGGAAGAAATTATACAATTTCAGCTCTAAAATGTACTTCGTAGTGACACGTGGACCCTACTTGTATATTGGTTTATATGAAACACCCGCTGATAGGACCAAAGATTTTATTGCTCAAAATTGACATCAACCATCTACTATAATCAGTAACCACAATGTTTCAGGTAAATAAAATCTTTATCATGACAACACAGAATATTTGCCCGTGAGCTTAAGATTACAGAAGGATAAAATGTATCATATTATTTCTTAGTACAATATTCCGAACAAAAACTCAACGAACATAATGTAATTATATTATTAGCATATGATCCATGCCATAATGCCTTAAATCTTGTTGGCTCACTTAATACAAAACAATACCAGTATACACTACTTATGGCTAGTTGGATACTTTTTTATAGCTTCTCAGAGACAGGAGGAAATTCTGCTCTTGTTTGAAGTGTATTTAACAAGTCATTCATCTTTCTCTGGTTGTCCTGGAGCACAGAGGATATATTAGCATTTCATGGGGTGGAAAACAGCTTAAAAAAAGGGCTAATGATTACAATTGCAATATATGGGCGCCTCGTGGTGTCCATGATCTTTATCAGTTGTGTAAGCTCCTCCTCAAAATGGAAGCCAGCAAGAGATGCATAGCAGAAGCGGGTGATGCCAACAGTTGATGCAAGAATCTTATGAGACAGTGAGAAAGAATCATTGACAAATATGGTGGCACTTGAAGCTAGCTCCCGAGAAAAATCATTGCAATTAGCAACTTCTCCTCTGAAGGTCAGAAGATTTTCAAACAAAATAATGCTGTTCTGCACCCACTCTTCCTGCTTAAATGATGTTAAACCAGGCGCACCATCTACTGGGATGACTTGTACTTGAAGGAGTGACGACAAGTACTCTGGTAAAATCAGAATTTATGATGTGCCAACAAAAAACAACCAGCATTTATTGCAGATTTTTTTCAAGCTATCAGCTAAGATACTATATTGATTTTGCAGCTCATTTGAAAATTGGTGCAGCTCTTTGTCTTGTTAAAATGATAAGCGATGGCACAATATATAATAGTATGAACAATGACTAACCTGCAAAAGAGTCAATTGATTTAACCTCTAACTTATCAGACTGAAGAGCTGTATCCCAGCTTGTGACTATAACCACTTTTGCTCTTGCTTTGTACAAGTATTTGATAGTTAGCAATGCTCTTTCAAGTGAGACAGTGCATAGTCCTATGTGACCCAAGAGAAGTGCAGAATCAAGACGCACCACAACCACTTCTCCACAGAGCTTTTCAGTTGGAAAGTTCCTAAGAGATTGTACATGCAGATATGATGTTGACTGATCAATACAAGAATATCTGTCCTTCTACAATGATGTAAAAGGAAACAGTTAGCATTCTGATTCCATCTCAGCAGGAACTGAGGTCTACCAGCTAAACAATCAAGAAACCATAGAATAGGAAATCACTATTTGAAAAGTAACACAGCATCTAAAAGGTACCATTCTCCCATGTTTAGTTTCAGCGCATAACTCCCTGATCTGTTTTACATAAAAATGTAAGAAGGCAACATGATCATAGTTAGAACGAATTGTCTTCGTATCTTATATTCATGTGATGTAAAAACTAGAGTGAAATACACCCGCGGTCCCTAAACTTGTCCCCGAGGTGTCATCTAGGTCCCCGAACTCTCAAAATGCATATTTGAGTCCCTGAACTTGCCAAACTGTGTCATCTAGGTCCAAAGTTCCAAAAATACCCCTATGTTACTGATGTTTGTCCATCTCTTGATCTATAATTAACGCTATGGTACAATCAAATAAAGTTCTCTAATTATTGTGATGGAAACAACCGATTTGTTTAGAGAAATTGTATGAAACTTCATGCTCAATTGACAGCCATGACATTATGTATAGGGGTATTTTTGGAACTTTGGACCTAGATGACACAGTTTAGCAAGTTCAGGGACTCAAATATGCATTTTGAGAGTTCGGGGACCTAGATGACACCCCGGGACAAGTTTGAGGACCGCGGGTGTATTTCACTCAAAAAACTTAAAGGAATCAACATATAGTTCATCAAAGACCTGCAGATCATTATCCCACTACTCCAAAAAGATCTGTCCTTAGCTTCCAGTATTACCTTAACTATAAAGAATACACTGCTACAGTCCAATTAAGATATAACCACAGAACTAAAAGCCAAATTCAAACACGACTATAACTACTAATCATATTATGTACTGTTAAAATATCCAATTATCTAGAGCACTCGAGATACCTCTCCCTGATTATGAACTGAACTAGCAGACTGCAATAGCTGAGAGCACTGCACTCTACATTTCAACTTGGGTAGTCCTGGTCCCCCTACAATATCAAGTAGCAAAATTGATATGGTTTTGGAATCTCAATGCATCCAAAGTACACAAAAACATCTAAAAAGTCAGAGCACACCCAACTCACCCGATAAGTAACCAATATGCATCGTGACCCGGAATCCAATGGATGGCAGCCATGGCTCTAACCAAGTAGACCTCGATGAGCTTAACTGAAAGTTACAAGCCTGCATAGAGCCTTCCTTCTGAAATGCCTGGTGATGTAGATGCTAGCAACTGAGTTTTAAATTAAAAGGGTCAATCTCAATCATTTGACAGTAATATATTGCAAATGCACATGGAAGAGTTAGCGGCAGCAATCCCACATAAACAATGGAGTTGCCCTGAGTGACGGTCGAATTCAACGTACGGTACGGGTTCAGTTAAACGCCCAAAATTTTGGCAGATAAACTGGTGTTAGTGATTCAAAGCGCGGCAAACAAATGGCAATAGATCCACCCCCACCAGGGAGGAGCACGACAAAACTGACTTCCAGAACAATGCATCCAAGCAAAGATGGGGTTTTTCCCTACCCGCAAAAGAAGGGAAATCAATCGTCGGTTTCGTCTGGCTGCTTCAGTTTGGGGTGAGGAGGAAGAGGAGGGCTCCGATTTCGTCTGGCTGCTTTGGGGGAGTGAGGCTTAGAGGCGCTTTGGCGGCGTGGTCGGGTGATGGAAGTTCGTGTGATGATAGGTGGAGTACTGGTGGGGCGTCTCTGCGTGTGAAGATGTGGCTGTCGGCACTCGCTCTGCAGGCCCAGCACTGCCGGTGGTGGAGGCGAGCGGTGGCGGACTGGCGGGGAGGCACGGCTGCCAGTGAGAACGAAGGGAAGAAGAAGGAAAGAGACGAGGGAGAAAGGATAAGAAAGGGGAGGCGATTACCCGCTATTTTTTATTTTTTCTATTCATTTTTTTACTAATTACTATATTATTTTTTAACTTCTAATCTTCTTTTAGATATTTATTTTTTCTTCTCTATTTTACTAGCAAATATGACCGTGCGACACGTGCGTGCTATTCTTGAGATTATTTTAGACTATTTGATTCATTGTGAGAAAAGTAATGTCAAAACGGCAGAAACTCTCTAAAAACATGTGTTTTTCTTATTTGTGAAAGTTATTCACATGTTTTCCACCGTTAGACCTAACATGTAAGTCCTCTGTAAGAGGTGAGTAGGAATTATTTAGGTGAAAAATGTTTTACTATTTATTTATTATTTTTGTTCCTACTTGAATGCGCTGCTATGTTACTGTGCGTGCATGCATGTTAGGGGCACAAGGCGACGATGCATACGCGACTGCTGCTTGGCTATGCAATATGCATGTAGTGAGCATCTTCAAAAGTTTTGTATATTTTGTTGGCTAGTTAAGAAAGAGAAAAAAAAGATTATATTCAATAGACTAGTCAACTGGATAGTTATTTTTTCGCGCTAGCTATCCCCTCTCCTTCGCTAGGTATCTTTGTCTAGCCAGTTTTGCTATCCCCTCTCCTTCGCTAGGTATCTTTGTCTAGCCAGTTTTAAAGAGTTTGGTTTACCCTTCTTTTTAAAAGCTTTTTATTTTTTAGGTAGCGTCTTAATCTTTAAATTTGGTTAGAATTATTACTAGTATATTGAAGATGCTCATACGTGCCTTTCCATTTCTTCTCCTCTTCTTTTCCCTTTTATTGTATTTCCCTTATTATTATTTTTATTTCTACAATTTATAGTAGATATTTCTTCCTTATGTCCGTGCATGTGCCTTACAGTCGTTTGTTTCTAACTCAATATTTCATTTGCTTTATACAATCATTCGTTCATGATATAGTGATGTTCAATACTTTGTCCACCATATACAACTATTTATTTATGATGTTTAATATTTTGATTGCTAAATACAATTATTTGTTTGTGCATATGATAAGGTTTTTGTGATGTCTGGTTTATAGTATTTATCCTTCTATTTTTTTCTTCTATTTTAAAATTTACCATCTAATTCTCATGTATATATTTATCCCTTTTCTTACTTTCTTTTTCAATCCTCGTGTAGATATTCTTTACTTGAATAGCAATTTATTTTTTTCATAACTCATATGTTTTGTCTTTATTCTAACAACATTCAAATATTGGTTTATCAACATCATATTATATAATAAATAAAGACAAGCCCAAGAAATCAAGCCGCCGGTACTTCGTCGTTCCGCGAATTATTGGAGACCGCGTCAGAACAGATTGGAGACCGCTCGATTGATCGGAGATTTGGAGACCACGCGAAGAGCCGTCGCCGCCGCACAACCGGATGCCCTAATTTTTCATTGTGTTCATCACATCATCAATGGAGAATTCTGGCACAAAAGGCACACGAATGGACTGCTTGCCCTTCTCCTCAACGGCCCACTGAATGACCTCACATCCTAGCTGCTTGCGGCTGCCGACCAGCGACGAATCGCCTATCATCCTTGGTGCCTGCGGGGTTCTAGCCTTCCAGTCAACGAGGAGAAGGGCATGGCTCGATTTGTGGAATCAACGAGTCGGCTTTGTTGAAAGCAGCAGAGTCGGCTTGGTCATGGGGGACGGAGCCGATTGGCTCGACGGCCGCCTGATTGGCGTGGACTGCACTGCCACGCGTACGCATCGTGGGCGGTGCCGCACCAGGCGCGCGGTGCGACACCGCCGCATAGAATTTCCGTCCGACAGAATCGCCTTGGCGACAGCTAGCCGCGCGCCCGCGCCCCGTCAACAGTCTTCACGGCCAGAGATTATAAACTAACGGTTCAAAATCAATTCAGTGCTCTCTACTCCATCAAGGCCTTAGTTTCTAAAAATTTTCAAAAAGCAACTTTCAAATATACTATGAAAAAGAAGATTTTTCGTCATCACATCTAAATGTCATAACATGCATGGAGTACTAAATGTACATGAAATAAAAAATTAATTATACAGTTTTGTTGTACTCTGCGAGACGAACATTTTGAGCCTAATTAATTAATTTTTGGACAATTTTTCGCACATATAAACGAAAATGCTACAATGACGTAATGATTATGAAGTGACATCTACCTCCCAAATTCATACTCCCAAGTTTGCATCGGCCCAAATATGGATAAGCCTATGATTTAAACGCCATACAGATAATGTTAAAACTTTGTGTTCGCGCCATCACTCACATCCAGTGCCAGTGGGACACCTCACAAGTCACAACTAGCATCGCTTCCCAGTAGCTAACTGAAACTCTAAATCGTTAACCTCCAACGGCAAAACACGTCGGTCGTGTCACCTGCCGCCGGAGAGGCCGATATCAGACACGGTGGCAACGCTCACCGGCGGCGAGGTTGGCCGCCACACGTACCACGAGTCGAAGAGAGGCTGGTACTGCTTCTCCGTGCCCTCGAACATGCCGAACGTCGCGGGCAGCTCCTCCGGCAACGGCGCGCTGCCGTCGAGGTACTGCGTGACCTGCCGCATGCTCGGCCGCGCCGCCGGCGACGGGTGCAGGCACGCCAGCCCCAGCCGTAGCACCAGGTCAGCCTCCATGGCGTCGTACCCCGAGGCCGAGCCGAGCCTGGCGTCCACCGCGCCGGTGACGCAGCCCTCGCGCCAGAGCCCAAGCACCCAGTCCACGAGCACGAAGCAGTCGCCGCCGGCGCTGGTCCCCGCGTCGTCGTCCTCCTGGACGGGCCTCCGGCCGCACGCGACCTCCAGGACGAACACGCCGAAGGCGAACACGTCGGAGCGAGCCGTCGCCTTGCCGGTGCGCACCAGCTCCGGGGCCAGGTACTCCATGGTGCCGACTGCCGACCACGCGCGTGCTGCGCGGGTCGACGCCATGGTCATACAGCCTCGCAAGGCCGAAGTCACCGAGCCTCCCATTCATCTCACCATCAAGAAGCACGTTACTTGCTTTGATGTCCCGGTGTATGACCACCTTCTCCCAGTCCTCGTGCATATACAGCAGCCCGGCGGCGACGCCTCGGATGATGTGAAGTCTCTGAGCCCAATTCAAGACAGGCCTGTCCTCGTCGTGGTAGGGAAGATGCTTGTCAAGGCTGCCATTCGGCATGTAGTTGTAGACCAACAGGAGCTCTCCTTTGCGCCGGCAGTAGCCGAGCAGCTGCACAAGGTTGCGGTGCCGGAGCCGGCAGATGCTGACAACCTCGGCGACGAACTCCTTCATCCCTTGCCGTGATTCATGGGACACCTTCTTCACGGCAACCTCGGATTGGGACCCCGGGAGCACGCCCCTGTACACCCTGCCGAACCCCCCTGCTCCGAGGAGTCGCTTCTCTTTGAAGCCGCTCGTGGCGTCGTACAAGTCCTTGTACGCGAACCGGTGCGGCCCGAACTCCATCTCCCAATCTTCGTGGAGCTCGGCATACCTGAGCCGTCGCCGGAGGAGCAAGAACACGACGGCGAGCGCCGCGAGGACGGCCGCCGTGGTGGCTATCGGCAGCGCGACGGTGAGCGCCTTGGACCGGGGCTTGGGGCCGATGCGTGGCAGCTTGGGCAGCTTGGCGTAGTCGAGCGCCGGAGCGGCGGCACCGCCAAGGCTGAAGCTCCAGCCGAGGACGTATTGCTTGACCAGCACCATGCTGGACGCCGACGAGAACCCGACGTAGGCGGTGTCGGTGATGACCGTGAAGAGGTTGATCTTTGTGGAGATGAGCGGCTTCGTGGGCCTGGGCCGCCGCGCCGGCGCCATGGCCACGGTGACCTCCGTGGCTGCGGCGTCGTAGTCCACCCACACCTGCATGGGCTCACGGCTGATCAGGCTCAGGTTCCGAAACGCGCCGTTGCCGTCGTCGTAGTACCCCGCCGGCGCCGCCGCGGAGGAGTTGAGGCTGTTGACGTCGACGCCGACGTGGTTATTGTTGATGTCCGCGAACTCCGGGTTGCGCACGGTGTCGAACTCGATGGCGAAGATGTGGTTGCGTGCGTCGCCGTTGTTGGTGCCGTTGAACATGCCCAGGTACTGCTGCGGCATCGCCGTGGACAGGTCCGTCGTCGGCGCTACCAGGAACTCGAACCCGCCAGTGCTCAGGTCCAGGAACTCCGACACGATGGCGAACATGAACGTGGTCGAGAAGGAAGACACCGCCGCCTCCGGGCGGCGGAACCTGATGGGGTCCGGGTGGAAGGCGTGGCCCTTTGACATGGCGGCGTGGCTCTTCTGCGACGACGACGACGCCGTGATGGTGTCGTTGGTGAGCAGCAGCAGCCCGGCCGGCGTGACGGCGGCCATACCGTCGAGCGACAGGTTGGCGCCGCGGAAGCCGTCGTAGGCGAACTCCACGGCGGCGCCGGCCTTGACCGCGGCCACCAACACCATCACCAGCAGAGAGCGCTTAGCAGCCATGACGCCACGGCGCTGCACGCTGGCTTAGTCTCGCTCGAAGTCAAACGAGGAAGGTTCTGGACATCCGGTGGCCATGGCCTTGAGAGCAGCCTGCCATGATTCGATCGGGTACCAGACAAGATTGCAAGATTTGCAGGATTGACTAGACGGGTCCACTGTTGTACGAGTATTTTGTTTCCACGCCCCTACGACAATCTTAAGGTTTCCTCGAGAGAAGATACCCAATACCACTCTTAAGTGGTATATGGTATAGACATGGGTAATTTGGTAATTGCGACTACCCATCGCCGGTCGCCGTATAGAGACAAGAGATAGACGTCGGGAAAATGAGGAACAGAGGGAAATGAATAAGATTGAGAGTGAAATGAAACGACAAGTCACGGTAAATTTGAATGATCGGATGAAAAAATTACTTAATTACATTAATTACAGTGATGCCATTTATATTTTTCTTTCAATAATACCCTTATACTACCTATGTCACTCTCCATATACTACCTATACCACTGGTCCATGTTATAATGATATATAATTTTTCTCAATTAATGAGAAGTTTATATACTACTCCTTTTTAACCAGTGGTATTAGGTACCGTAAAAGACCTCTTCCTCGAGGTATACATGTGTAGAGCGCTAGTATATTATCTGAACGCGACGACACGCGCTGTCGTGATCATACTAATCACAATCAGTACTGTAACTCGCTGGATTTTAGCAAAGCTTACTATGCGGACAGAGTGGTTGAAGCAGGACCATTTCAGCTTCAGCTATGCAGCCATGGAGTGATAGTACAGTGTCCATATAAATCCGAGGAGTGTGGACGCGCACGTGGACCATGATGACGACCAAAAAGGTTGAACGGAAATTTCCATGTGGCAAGTAGTCTGGACGGTAATCTGATGTCGGTGTACACATCAGTGATTATCGAGTGGATTTGTTGACGGTCTGAATCGGACGACGACTCGAGTCTTGACTGAAATGTCCTTGTTTGTTTATACAGTGAATTTTTATGTGCCATCGAAAAATACAGTATATATACTTTCTATATCATCAAAAATTTCCTCATCCTCTTAATACCATTAGTATAATTTTTCATCATCATGTACTCCCTCCGGTTTGGTAAAAGTAGTCGTTTAGACAGCGACACGGTCACCAAAGCACAACTTTGACTTCTCTTTTCTACAAAAATATTTCTTGAAAAGTTATATATGTATACTTTTATGAAAGTAATTTCCAAGACCAAATCAATCTATTTATATAATTTTCACATTTCCAAGCTCAACGACTTAAATGTTATTCAAGATTTATATTCCCAATGTTTGACTCAAACCTTGTCCAAAACGACTTCCTTTACCAAACCGGAGGGAGCATGTGCCATTGCTGCGGACTCTAAAAGCATCTCGTTTTCTTCCTATCTTCCCAATTCCCAAATCTAAACAGGCGAGCCGGCGACTCCATAGCGATCGAACCCGCTCCTCCTCGCACAGCCGCTCCGCGCCGCGTCGGATTCCCGGTGGCTGGACTGCACATACGTTCCCAGCGGCCACCAGCCTCGTCGGGCAGTAGCAGAGGCGAGCCATCTGCTGCCATGCTCCTAAGCAGTGCGCTGCGGCAACCGCAAGCTCTTGCCTGGCGTGCTCGATGGCGAAAGGTGCAAGTAAACAGGTTGCTTATCTGTTTCTTTCAGCTTTCAAACCACAAGATATGCTTTGCTGTTTTTTACGTACCCCTAAGTTCCTAGTTGATTGCTAATATTTTACAAGCACGCAATGGACTTTTTCCTCTAAAGTAAACCCTTAAATGTGTATCTAAATTGTGTTAACACCAAAATTTGGCACCAGAAAGAGACTAACATGTGGGCCGGGATTAGTAAAAGATATCGTTCGGAAAGGAAAGCTTGTCTTCAAGGGCGTTCGGCAAAGGCATTCTGCGGTCGGGAATCCGTCGCCGATTCGGCAAGGAGCTGCTCTATGGAAAGCATTCGGGAACGCGTGATGACGTGGATCAAGTAAGGAAGATGCCGATCTGATGAAGAATACAAGGAGAAGAGGGGCTCTCCAAGACTTGATCCATGGAAATTTGTCCTACAGCCAAAAAGGGGATAAATGCTGATGAAAAGAGTAAATGAGATATCAAAATTTTTACCAGTTGATGGAGCATCGGCAGAATCTGTAATGGCCACTGTTTGCTGTGACCTGCTCATATGCTTAAGCAAACAAGTTAGATCACGAATCATGTTGTCATACAAATCACCAAAACACATAAGTGCCTAGATGCACTTTCACAACCAATAGGATATGTATAAATGGTTGATGTGGTGTGCCTGATACCCCGCGTGATGATGTGAGAATTTCTTAAACAAAATTTTAAGGTGAAATTAACATGGCTATTTTTTTGCAAACGACATTATACGTGAAAACATATTCATTTTTTTGAGAAAGAACGACTCTTAAATAATTAATCATCCATGCATTTCTATGTGAGAATTTTGTGCGTTATACTCGCAAAGACTAATAAATTACATACATGAATGCTATTAGTCGTAGAAAATCGGTGGAAGATATAGGTAACGTGGCGTCTAATACAATGGGTTTCTATATGACGTGGAAGTAGAGAAATAGAGTAATAACTTTTAGTGGGGTGGATCTATATAGGTTATATAGATTAGAGTCACGCCTTCCACACATGTGGTTTTCTTTCACCCTCCTTTCAATCAATTGCAATTGTCACACCCAACTCTATTGTAAGGCAAGGTCTCGTGCCTATATTTCATCGAAATCAGAAACAACATCAAAAGATCGATTAGTTTGCAGCAACAGGCCGTGTTGAAAAGAAATCTAGAATTGGGATCATTATTGGCTTCGCCACTTTTCTATTGTTGTATGGGTCATGCAGTTGACCCATCCACAACTTGTGTACTACATAAGCAGAAGAAGAAAGTCCAAATTATTCCCTCTAGGAACGTGTAAAGTCTGAATGCCTCCTAAACTATGTTTTGGTCCAAATTACTCCCACAACTATTTTAATTCCATTAATCGAGTGAACGTGTGTTCGTGGGTTTGCATTGGGCAATGAGTGCTTTTAGCCTTTCACGATTAGATTGTATCATGCGGTGGATTGATCTAATCTGATTGGTGGTGTGGCCTCAAACGAGTTGTATCATGCGGTGGATTAACTTGTTTGTTATCATGCTTGACGGGTGCTGCTTTCGGCCTATGCATTCTTGTTTCAATGTAAATTTTGCGACTGCGTCTCACCCTTTATTTATTTGATCCCGATTCGGCTAAACAGCCGTATTCGGCAGTGCTATCATGAGTGAACGTGTTAGTGGATACGTATTAAACACTGCATGCTTTTATCCTTTCATGATTAGATTGTATCATGCGGTGGATTGATCTAATTTTGGTTGGTGGCGTGGTTTCAAACAAGTCGTATCATGCGGTGGATTAACTTGTTTGTTATTACGCTTGACGGGTGCTGCTTTCGGCATATGCATTCTTGTTCAATGCGAATTTATGATCATGCTTCACCCTTTATTTATTTTCATATCATGCCTGTCCTCGTTAATCGGTCAAGGATGTACTTTACTTCCTTTGCTTATTTAAAGACCGACCTTACGTCATGCTGATGTTGTGCGTTCGGCAGTGCGATTCTTACATGCTTCTACTGATTGCCGAATGATATTCTGAGTAACGACAGATAGCTTGTCCGTAGCTATATGCCTCTCGAGATTGGCTTCAATGCCGCAAATATGGAACTGTCTGGTCTCACCCGGCACGTTCCAGGTTTTGATCTAAACGTTTTTGTCCCTTTGTTAGTTTTCAGGCAAACTAACTGGCACGCTCTCGGCTGGCACGCTTCCAGAAACCGAACGCTCGAGCCAAGTGTGAAGCCAGCTGATTCGGCTTGCTGTGTGCTTGGCGCAAACTGCAGATTTTGCGTCAACACACCTTTTGGCACGCCCAGTAGGACACTCAAGCTTTGGTCACCACTCGAAGCCAAAGGGGCTCGTGCTCCTTTGCCAAATCGATCTGACGCCAAGAGGCAAGGGTATGGCGCGCCGCAAACTAAAAATGCTTCGGTTAGATTAAGTTTACATTTCTGTATCTATCGAACGACTGCTTACGAGAAAATCGGGACGAGGTGCCCGGAACCTCTGCAGGAACCTCTGGCGACAGCCTCAATGCCTAGCAGATCGTAGTAATCGAGCCCTTCGGGCGAGCCTCGAAAGTTGCGGGGAACCTGGGCATCCCTCGACAGGACGACAGGAACCCGGGACACGCCATCGCCCCCCCCCCCCGTCATCCAGAGAGGATAGAAGCAAGGTGCGAGCCTGCTGCGGTGGAAAGGAGGCTGGGCCGCGGGACCGCCTAAGCCCTCGAAAGGGCTATGGCGTCCCCCTCACCCCTGGATGCCCAGGTCGCTCATAGGAAAACGAACTCCTTCGCGGAAATCACTCTGAGATCAGGGGAAAGGACGCGGTATCATAGGGAAACCGTGCAAATCGACAAAAAAAGATTATATGCAAACAAATCCATTCCTCACACGCCACGAACGGCGGATTTACAAAAACAAATTACACTCGGCCGTAGGCCGTTCAGAGATACAAAGACATGAGCCGCCACGACGGGGC
>OAMR01000713.1:308503-332398 GCA_900205405.1 Echinochloa crus-galli
TACTCAGTGTACTAAACCTGTCTCTTATACACATCTTGTTCAAATTACTAGCGTAAGTATGGATAAAGTTTGAATAACCCCCCAAAGTATGTTTTGGTTCATTTTACACTCATAATTATCTCAATCAATGCAATCTACTCCTTTGTAAGATTTGTATTTTTTGTTCCTCCATGCACAGGTGGGGTTTTAAATTAAAATTTTGTGGGATGATATAGGGCCACATATATTTTTTTTAAAAAAATACAATACGAATTTGTCATCTTTATTTCTCATAAAATTCCATATCAATATGTTTAATTTATTATTATATACCATAGGCTTTCAAAATAATGATAAATAAATCATAATGTATTTTTTAAAAATAATTTATGATTGCCTCTATTATACCACAAACTTTCAACTTAAAACAACATTTGTTGCATGGAGAAACAAAAAAGACAATCTTACGAAGGATCGATTAAGATAGTTGCTGGTGCAAACTGAACCAAAACATATTTAGGGGGTTATCCAGACTTTGTCCATACTTGAGGGTGGGAATTTGGAGTTTTTCCTTTATTAGCTTATAATTTAATCTTTTCTAGCCTTTATCTTTAATTATTTTACTTATAACATTCTTCCTTCCTCTTTCCAATGGCCATGCACAACATCAGTCTGCGCTGCAAGTCAACACTATCCATATCCTACTCCTGCATTTCACTGCACAATCTTGCAAGATGCCCCAAAGAATTTCTTTTTTTCCAGTCACTATGTTATTCTTCTGACCAACCAGATTGGAACAAAATATGTTCAATGTGAAAGTTCCATACGGCAGATTGCATTTTGACATGACTTCAAGGGTTACTGTTTCTTGTGAAAAAATGATTTTACAACCCCCAGAATAAGGATATTAACATGGTTTCACCTCTAGCCTACCCCAACTTGCTTGGGACAAAAGGCTATGTTGTTGTTGTTCAAATTACTAGCGTAAGTATGGATAAAGTTTGAATAACCCCCCAAAGTATGTTTTGGTTCATTTTACACTCATAATTATCTCAATCAATGCAATCTACTCCTTTGTAAGATTTGTATTTTTTGTTCCTCCATGCACAGGTGGGGTTTTAAATTAAAATTTTGTGGGATGATATAGGGCCACATATATTTTTTTTAAAAAAATACAATACGAATTTGTCATCTTTATTTCTCATAAAATTCCATATCAATATGTTTAATTTATTATTATATACCATAGGCTTTCAAAATAATGATAAATAAATCATAATGTATTTTTTAAAAATAATTTATGATTGCCTCAATTATACCACAAACTTTCAACTTAAAACAACATTTGTTGCATGGAGAAACAAAAAAGACAATCTTACGAAGGATCGATTAAGATAGTTGCTGGTGCAAACTGAACCAAAACATATTTAGGGGGTTATCCAGACTTTGTCCATACTTGAGGGTGGGAATTTGGAGTTTTTCCTTTATTAGCTTATAATTTAATCTTTTCTAGCCTTTATCTTTAATTATTTTACTTATAACATTCTTCCTTCCTCTTTCCAATGGCCATGCACAACATCAGTCTGCGCTGCAAGTCAACACTATCCATATCCTACTCCTGCATTTCACTGCACAATCTTGCAAGATGCCCCAAAGAATTTCTTTTTTTCCAGTCACTATGTTATTCTTCTGACCAACCAGATTGGAACAAAATATGTTCAATGTGAAAGTTCCATACGGCAGATTGCATTTTGACATGACTTCAAGGGTTACTGTTTCTTGTGAAAAAATGATTTTACAACCCCCAGAATAAGGATATCTTTTGGGTTTCACCTCTAGCCTACCCCAACTAGCTTGGGACAAAAGGCTATGTTGTTGTTGTTGTTGTAAGTAATCCCCATCGACACCCTCTGTCTCGTCGTTCGAGCCTTCCCTCGTCTCTGTCTTGATCTCTCCTGCGTCACAGGACGTCCAGGAAGCCACGCCGTCGCACCTCCTCCTCGTTTTGCAGCGGCAGTCGAGACCCCGTCGAAGCAACCACAACAGCTCCGCCTCTCCTCGTCCTGCTCGCGAATGGAACCGCCGCTGCTCTCCAAAACACCCTAGGTGAGATCCCCATCTCACTAGCTTTCTGTTTTGCCGCTTCCCGTCAAATTTCGTGTACCGTAGGCCGTTCTGGTGTTTCCGGTGAAGCTCCGGCCAAGCACACGCGTGCGTTCCATGGCGCCGCCATGGAATTTGGTCGTTGTCCTGTGGGGGGGAGGAAGAAGGAGCAGTAGCCCTTAGATCAGAAACCGATGGCCTAGATTAAATCATATGCATACCCCTTCGTGTAGACCCGGTTCACCATAGACCCAAGTTTAATCCCCCTGGTCATTGAATTCTATCACTGAGTTCATGGCTGTTTTACCATCTAACCCCTGAGCTTTACTGAAAATATTTCTACAATTGCTTTGCCTTTGTAATCTTACAATCTACCCCCTGGCGTCCACTACTAATTACAAAAAGGTCCTTCCCAGAAATAGCTTTCCAAAACTCGAATTTATATATTATCATTTTCCAAAAATTCATGCTGACATCGTAAACGTCCCTGATGACGTCATTAATCTGGTTTTCTGAATTATTTTAATTCGAAATACAATTTTGCATCTTAGCCCCAAGAACTTTAAACCCTTATATTTTTTTAACCATAAATCCGATTCAGGCGATTCTTGCGCTCACGCGTTCGTAGCGACGAGTGCTACACGTCAGTAACCTTTGTAGCATATTTTATTACTGTTTGGTGTACTGTCATTAGTATTTATTGTTTGTATGTGGTTGTTTGCGCGTATAGGAATTGTGCTATTTGTGAATCGCCAACTCCGGGTTCGATGTTCTATCAACTGACCAGTTTACATATGCTTGTACATTCTTGTTTTCTCTTGAAACTATCTTTTCTAGGAAATAGGTTCCAACTAATAACAATATAATCACTTATTGGTCAATGAAATATTGGATCCTTGAACACAAATGAATTCCCCACCTTATTTCAGAGCATTGCATATTTTCTTACACGTTGATAGTTTTCAAAGAATATCGCCGCCGATGAGAAATAGTCTGATTGTGTGCAAATAGTCTTATTGGTCCATCCAGAGCAAATATCAAGATCCTCGCCCTCCCGCCAGATGCAGAAGCAAAGGAGGAAGAGGCTAAAAGGGAGGGGCAGAAAAATGCTAGGAAGAAAAGGAAGGGCAAGGGTATTACAAATGCCAAGGAAAAAACAAAGAAAAGGTGGCCAATAGTAGATGGCACGCATACGAAGAATATAGTATATAAGTAGGTTCTGACACTATAGGTGAGGTAATATATATAATCATTGTTCTTGCATTTCTTACACTTATGTGTATCCTACAACTAAATGATGTGTTATTGTCATTGATCTCTCTTGTGAATGATCTATTTAATTGTTTGCTTTGTTTAAATATTTAAATATTTATATGTTATTTGCTATAAATATTTAGTTGCCCGTAGCAACGCACGGGCACGATCCTAGTTGGCCTAGATATACTGATCCATGTATCTATATCCAATCAGAATCAGACACATATTGTCCATACCATATAAATGTCTGGGTAAAAATAGTGGCAGCTCAGGCATATATGTAGTATCTGAACCGGTTGTACTTGTACCCCGAAATAAGTAGCAAGCAAATGAAGATTATGTGGATGATAAAACTACACCAGAAAAGTAATTGGCCCTTGAACCATCAACCTTTATCACCAATACATTCAATACATAGAAAAATGTCATCAGGCTACTCATAGGCTGAAAGAAGAGCACAAGCTAAGGTTGGAAGGCCACCTTAGGGGCGAACCAACGTGCTTTCTTAAGAAACTCAAGTACAACAAAGGAAGCAAGCATGAAATAGAGGATTCTAAAATCCAGACAATGTATGAAGCAAGTATGAAATATCAATACTTTTATAACTTACCTCATAGACGGCTTGGTATCCCTTGAAGTCCAGTCTTGATGCAGATGAATGAAAAACCATGTCTCCTTCAGTAGTTCCAAACTCCACTTGAATCTAGAGAGGAAGCATGTAATTTGACGCTTAAAAATTGAAATTTACACAGAACCAAAGTTCAAAGAATTTTAACATGTTTTCTATGCTAGAGAATGAGGATGCCACATTTACTATCTACTACACCAGATGTGCTTAAGCAGATATTTTTATTGAAGACAACAGCTGAAATGAAGTTCCCGAGCTGTGTTCCTAAGGTAGATGGCAACAATTGTGAACAGGGTTTTAGTTACACAAAACATATGGACTACGCCTAGAAACGTGACTAAATAAGTTTCACAAACCAACCAGTTAGCCGAAAACTCATGGTGAAATCTCTAGCATGTAGCCTCAATTAGGTCTGTGAGAAGGACACGATACTGGGCTGCAATTGCTTTTCTTATGATCTTATCAGGGGCGGATCTGCAGGGGGTGCTGAGGGTGCTGCAGCACCCCTTCAGCCCATGTACATCCATGTAAAATTAGCCTTTCAGTCTTGAGTTTTGCACATACAACATGAAGTTTGCATAAGTTCAAGAGTTTCAGCACCCCCTTTGATCAGATTCTAGCTCCGACCCTCAATCTTATCAATGAGCCAGTAGGACCACTTGACTAGCTCGCTTCAATACCAAACTGAATTTTATACATCAAGTTCACCCAAAAGCCTAATCCTAATGATATTGGAAATGTAGGCAAGATGAGATATGAAGGCACCTTGTTAATGTACCAGAAACCAAGGAAAAAAATAAACACCCTAAAAACTGAAACATGTATTCTCAGTTAGAAGCACTTGCTGGCCGCTGCAAATTTCTCGTATGTTTCAACTTATTAAGGTTTACTTCACCAACATAACTTTGTTTACCATAACTTATAACAATCATAAAGAACGAAATCAACCATGGGGAAAATGAAGCACAGGAGTAACCAACCAGATCAGTTCTGGAAGCTTCCATTTGGCAAGCCGTTGTCCTTTTCCATATTAGAGAGTACAGTTTTAGAGAATCATCATCAAGTATTCCAACCAAAGATGCTACAAGAGATATAGTGTGGCAACCATATATTAAAAAAACAGATATAATAATGAGTGGTATCACTTTAAAAACAAATTAAAAAACTACATATATGCAAGGTGCTCAGGCAATCCAATAGAAGATGCTGACTGGAGCACAGATATTGTCATTATCAAGTGGAAAAATGGTCATTTACAGATCATGACATCATGTTCACTACAGAGTGCAAAACACAGTATCTTCAATAATGCAAACAAATTCCTAAGTGCAATATTCATAGAATTATTACCCGAACCTCAAACAATAAAAGCATCCAAAGCAATAAGCTAGCTCCTTACAGAGTTGTACCAGGCATGAATTGTACAACATATTGCTCATTATGAAATGTGGATCACAAGAAACCAACCAATACATAGCATATCTTGTACAGTAATAACAACATGTTGGTGATGATTACTGAATATGAGATAATAGAATTATAACATCCATGGGCAATACGCATGTACCAAAGCTTACTCAGAATTTGTTTGCTAGGAGAAGGTTAACAGCTGTAATTGAGAAAATGATATAAATCAACAAAACCACAGGGTAACTCATTACATGGCAACCTCCTTATACTGGTGGGCCTAATGGCTTCATGGGCTTCTTGGGCATTCTTCACCTTCTTTAAATACTTCCTGATGTCCTCTGAAGCATACTCCTGACCATACCTGAAGAAAATTCTAATTAACAAGAAGAATGCTGGCCACATACCATAGCAAGATACACATCATTACAGCAAGTACTAGAATCTCAAAAATAGAGTGCAATACCATCAATCTACAACTTGAAATGAATTGATCAATAACTTGAACCCCCTTACCATGTCGTCAAAGTATCTTTAGAGTTCAGACCAATTAAAGAGTTTTAAATTACTCAGTTATTTTTTAAATAATGTGTCTTACAGTTGTAGGTTCATCTAATAAGTTTTAGACAAATATGAGCGACTCTGGAAATTTCCAGTAGTATAACTAAATCCCATAGGAACTAAACCAAATTATTGGATTAAGTTGTGATTACAAGTTTAAATGGAACAAGAGAAGTTAGCACCATGTTAAAATCCAAGAGACTTAGAACCATGTTAAAATCCAAGAGACTCAGTGAGAAAGTTGTGTACCTTTCTTTGACTAATGAACGGATGTCTTCTGCAGCTCCATCAGAAATCTTCAAGGGGTAAAAGGAGAACAAACAAGTCAACACGCTATTTAAACAAGTCAAGTACATTGGATCCTCGATAATCTCTTATTGAAAACTTTCTGAAAATCTTCACATCAAAGGATAGCCAGAAGCGCCCAGCATGTATCATAGCATCATACATTTAGACTTTAGTTATCTAACTTCAGTTCATTTAGATGCCAGTCATGAAATGTTACGTACAAGAATTTTAGTGAATATAACGTTTCCGTGTAGTTATCATTTTTTACTCCCGGGTCACACATAAGTGGCATTTTAGAAATCTGCATGTTCTCCAATCTCCATGACGCAAATTTGAACAGTATAGCTATCATAAGATATTAGAAGAGGTGCATACTAGTAACATGAACTTTTTTACGCCAGTAAAATGAACTTTTTAAGCAGTCTAGCTTTGATTACGGACTCCTAAACCATCCACTTTGCCAGGCTTACACTATTTGAAGCCTATTGATAACACCTGCCAACAAGTGTGTAGTTATGCAGTAGCCATGCAAAAGAAGTGCAGTTTCAATCAATTGAATGCACCATTTAAAGTTCCTACTGCCCAGCTTCCTACCCACTGGTTTAATCAGAAGGCTTACTCATGCACCTGAATGCTGCAGCATGGTTTTGATCATTTCAAAGTAAATGCACCAACTTTAGACTATGACCAAAGTAGATGATTAATACAAAATTTTCGGATAGAAAGTAAAGTGAGGGAACAGAAGCTTGTGGACCGTATTCACACACCAACAAACAAGGTAAAACTACTTGAGTCATCAAAATGTTGGTGTTACTTACATGGAACCCATCAGTTCTTATATATGTTATCAACCCAGTCGCTTCTTCCGATGAAAGGTTGATCCCCTCATAAAGCTTTTGGGCAACCTGCAGTCACATAATGAGCTGAGTGAGCTAACAGATTATTACTACATATAAATGCACTATGTAACGAGTCCAGCAGAAACAACCTTCATGGTATACCCTGCAGTAAAATGTAGTTTGTTTGCTGCATCCTGCTGAAGGCTGGATGTAATATATGGCATCGGAGGATTCTTGTGCATTTTACTTCTTTTAACACTTATAACTTCAAACTGAGAAGAATGAATCCTCTTTTCTATAGCATGCGCCTCTTCTTGAGAACATATGGAAAGTTGATCCAACTTTTTTGAATTCAGAAGCTTTATACGGGATGGAATGAATGCGCTATTTGAAGGATCTGCAAAATGGGTTTTGAAGTCTGTCTGTACTGTCCAATACTCTTGTGGCTTAAATTGTTCTATTTCAGCTTCCCGATCACACACAAGGGCCAGAGCTGCAGATTGGACCCGTCCAGCTGACTGGCAACCAGGTAGCTTCCTCCACAGAAGTGGTGATATGCCAAAACCTATCAGATAATCAAGAGAACGGCGTGCAAGATAAGCATTAACTAAGTCCATGTCAATATATCTTGGGGACATTAAAGCATTTTTTATTGCATCCTCAGTAATTTCATGGAAAGCAACTCTTGCAACAGTCATATTGCAGCGCAATGCGCCTTGTTGTTCAAGCATTTCTTTGATGTGCCAAGCAATCGCTTCACCTTCACGATCAGGATCAGATGCAAGAATCAAATTTTCTGCTCTGGAGAAAAGAGAAGGGCATCCGGTAAAAAAAAACAATCAGCCATTATTAACTAATAATAAAGGGATAAATCATCAGCAATACGTGCGCAGAAATATTTAGCTTTCATAATAACTCAGTTGAATTCAAATTAATATAACCTACCATTAGTATAAGCAGATGTGAGGACTTAAGGAAAAGGGTTAAATTACATAGTTGAGGTGGGCAAAAGATATGTTCAGGCATCATGATACAGTTCAAGCCACAGCTGAGGCCATTTTTACCATCTTAATGGAAGATATAAGTAAAAGATTAAAAATAAACACAAATAGATGAACCACCATCACAGAAAATTTTACAGATGGGCAACCACAGAACTTTATTATAGCATACAGAATTTAGTTGATCTACTTTCACAGCATGCACTACAAAAACATCAAACAAACAAGTAATACAAAAGTGTATTGCGTCAACATACACAACTGATGACAGTAATACTCCAATCACAAAAATAATGTAAGCATACGCAAATAGTGATACTGCATATAAGAACACAAAAAAAAAGGAAACCTGAACACAAGCAATCTGCAGGAATGCTTAGCTATAGAAACTATATTAACTACTAGTTGTTTTCATATTTTTCTAGCAGTTGCTAAAGAGTATGTATATCTTATGTAAACAGAAAACATGTGAAATGATGCATCATAATACACACTTTAAGAAACATACCCTTTCAGTGCTACTTTAATGCTCTTAAGGTGTGTCCAGGCAGCAGCAGGCACCTCCCAGACCATGCTGAAGTCATCATCAGGGCGGACAGATTTTGACCTACCTGCTAAATCTCTCACATGACCATAGCTTGGTAACACTTCATACATGTCCCCAAGGTACTTCTGAATAACTTTTGCTTTCGTTGCTGATTCCACAACCACAACTGATTTGGCTGTGGGAGGATACAGTGGTACAAGTGGCTTTGTCTCACTACGAGAACCATCATTAGAGGTTTTCATGCAAATATCAGCTTCAGCAGGCACAGTAGAAGCAGCAGAAACCTTTGCTTTTGACTTTGATTTATTACTCGCTTTTTTCTCTTTAGAACTATCAGCGGCCTTTTTGGATTTAGAATTATCAGCCTTCTTGTCTTCTTGGTTCACACTAATACTCTCGGTCGTCTTTGTTGCAGCTTTACGAGTTCTAGCAAATATCCTCTTTTTCTTGGCAGGTGCTTTCTTTTCTTTCATATCTCCATCAATTTCCTTTTTGGTTCCTCTAGAACTCTTCCTCTTGGCAGTGTCAGTCTTAGCATCAGTGACGCTCTTGCTGCTGTTAGTAGATGCTGAAGCCTCATCAGCAATGGTGCTACATGCAGCTAATGTGCTATGTCGTTTCTCAGATCTGTAAAACAAACTGTGTGCAATGCTTCCATCTTCCCTTCTCATATTTAGGTTGCCGAAGGAACTCTTATTCTTAATGAGGAACCTTAGCTTTTTACTGCACGCAGTTGAGAATGGTCGTGAATTACCAATATTATTAGCCTTCAAAGCGATTCCACAGTTGTCGTTGGCTCTGAAACATATAGAACTACGCTTGCCAAGAAGCCCAGTAGTAAAGAAGGCACTACTTTTGGGCTGTAGGGCAACCATAGAACTATTTCTTGAAAATATTTGCCTTGCTGAATTGCTCCTGGATGCAGCACCGCGCATTTCACAAGTACGGAAAGGTGAAAAGGGCCAGGGCCCGGAAGAATATCTCTGAAATGCCCCGAATTGAAGCTGCAAAGGCAACAAACAGACAACACATACGAAATAAGCAGAACCCATATGAAATACAATAAACAAAGTATAACATTGTAGAACCATTGAAATACCATTCCCTCCCATCCCGATTCGTGATCATGCGAAAAAAATGGGATTAGAAAGTGATAAATGGCAAATGTCGTCATCTTCCTATACATTCTCCAGCAAATGCGATTACAAATCATGATTGAACAGGTGCTTAGTTTTCACCTGTATCCTATCTTCAGTCATGTTCTTAGTTGAGTCAATCCCGTAACAATGAATTGATGCAACAAAAGAAAAAACAGGAGGCTTAAACAGTTGTGCTGTCTATTTCTCGCCAGTGAGGATTTGCATGTTTTAGTTGTAAAACGGCATGAGATGTCTGTCTTTATCTGTACCCACGGGATATAAAAATAATAATAATGCGCACCATCACATAGTTCCACGCAGAATTCTGCAGTTCGACAGCTAACCTATCACGGGCAATACAACAAACAGGTGGCCTTCACGCTTCAACCCCAACGCCACACCACTAGGCACCACATAAACTTGCGCATTTGATAAATTCTCAGTGGGGTGGGATTCGCTTACCATTGCGGGGGCCGGCGGCGGCAAGAGCGCGTGGGTGACGGCGCGGTGGCGCTGGGCGTAGCCGTGCGGGAGGAGGCGGCGGAGCTGGAGCGCCATGGCCAGCGAGGCGGCGGGCGGGGCGGGCGCGTGGTCAGGCGAGGAGAGCCATTGGTTCCGGCTGGGGTTTAGCTAGGGTTTTAGGGGCGAGGTGGGTGGGAGTGGATTGCGAGGTGGAGGACGTGATGAGGCGACGGAGCTGTGGGAAGGGAAAGGGATAGGGGCGGCCAGGCCCTCCTCTTCTCCGGGGCACTCTCGCGGACAGGTTCGTGCGGGAGAGGGGAGTCGCCAGCAGCCAAGTCCTAGGAGCCGTTGGATCCGATTTTGACGCTGGATTATGGGGGGAAAGTAAAAAAAAAAAAATCTGATAGAAACCTAGCAAGGCGTTGGGGTTTGTTCTGAATTTGAAGCTTCAGCCTTCAGTGCTGCTACAGGGAGCTTGGACATGGAATATATAGCATTCTAAAGTCTAGAACTTTTACATCGGCCTTTTGATTTATATATATATGGTTGGTTGGGTTCCGAACTTCTTTTTCACCTTCATATAGATGAGTTGGACCTCACCATATATTTTTAATTAGAAAAAGTTTAAATTACTACCCTTTAGTATGAAAAAGTCTAAATAACCCCCTAAATTATGTTTTGGTCTGTTTTACACCCTCAACTATTTCAATCGTCCAGTTTACCTCTTTATACGATTTCTATTTTTTGTCTCCCCATACACACATGTTATTTTAAGTTGAAATTTTATGGTATAATAGAGCAGATCATAAATTATATTTTAAAAATGTATTATAATTTTTCATCATTATTTTGAAAAGCTATGATATGTAATAATAAATTAAATATATCAACAAAATTTTATTAGAAATAATGATGAAAAGTTTATATCATATTTTTAAAAATACTATATGTAGGTCTATATCATCTCATAAAATTTTAACTTAAAACACCACTTGTGCATGAAGAAATAAAGAAAACAAATCCTATAAAGATTGGACCGATTAAAATAATTGTATAAAATGAACCAAAATATAAGGTTATCTGAACTTTTTTTATACTTGAAGGCGGTAATTTAGACTTTTTCTTTTTTATTAAAAAAGATATGATGTAATTGTTTTTCACAATGGACATGTTCTGATGTTGCCTGAGCCTTGCAATGGATAAAAGTAATGATCGTGGAATTCAAATGGTAAGGGTAAAATATTTTAGGAAAGTTTCTAGTACAAAAGCAGAGCTCATCAACTATTTGCAGAGATCGATCAGAGAATCTAAATAATATGAAGCACAAACAATAGCGGTGCATAAATATGAAGCACAAACAATAACGATGCATAAATCTGAAGCATTTAATTTCACATTATAATGGATAAGCAATAATAGATAAGTCTTCTCTTTTTGCTTTTGCTCAATTTTCCATTTAAATTCGATCAGTTGATTCGCTGAAAACAATATAAGAACAGGCTGGAGGCTGAAAACTTTTCATTATCCAAAAAAATTAGAAAACAGTAGTCTCAGCATGCACCTGCATCAGTTCTTTCACTTCTTTGTGTGATCGCCAGTGCTGAGCATTTCACGATAAGTTTAGTTTAACTTGGACGAAACTGGAAACGTGTATTTCCAGGTGTCAACACAATTACTACAGCGGGCAAGCTTTACACGGAAGTTACATATGCAAACAACATGCATACAGGGCTGGAGCGCTTGACCCGACAGGCAGACACCATGCTTACATTGGCCAGACAAGTTTCAAATTTTAACTGCTAGTGTAGATTACACGATGCTCCTTGATCAGGCTTTTAAAAACTACACTGATCAAGTGCCATCAAGATGACGTTGGCCTGGGCAACCTCTTCGCGAGTTCCTGCCATAACAAATATTCAATACGTTAAGATGATTGCGCCAAAGACCTCAGTTGGGTGCACATCAACAAAGTGAGACAAGATGACTAAATGTGGGAGCAAATGTGTGTATCATTTCAGTGTGTTGGTCAGAATATCCACACAGAAAGGGTGGTTAGAGCAGGAAAGTGAATGGAACTTCATACAACAGGAAAGTAAGACAATGACCCTAACCAAATCCATAAGTTCTGGGAGACCCTTTTGGATTACCAGATCTTACATCACGTGAACAACAGATTGGAAACTCTAACTGCTGGAAGATTTGACTAGCATATGTCTTGATCCAGCTTGGAATCAGGGGGTTCTTGATTTTGAAGGAACTAGTAGGTAGTGAAGCCAAAAGGCCCAAGATATGTATTGCTCTCATCTTCTGCTACCGGTCTTCATTGTGTAGGCCAACACTTTTTCAACAGTAAGAACAAACTCACGCACCTAGATGATTTACATGTTATCACCTGACTAGTAATTACTCTGTCCATTTTTAGTATACGAAGTATAGGACAACCTAATTAATATGCCATATATGTAAAACCAGAGGGAGTATATCAAAATCAATTCTCAATATGCTCCTGATACCAGGTCAAGGTTTTTTTTGGTCTTGTTCTTTTGTGTTTCTTAGGCTAGAGTTTGTGTTGGGTAAACCTATCCCTCGTATTGGTCCCGTATGAGGGAGGGCAGTTGTATGGGGACCATTTCTCTCTCTAATACAAGGAAGCGCAGCTCTCCTGCGTTTTCAAAAAAAAAAAGATGCTCCTGATACATACCTCAAATAATTGGTTTATGTTATCGGCTGTTTTTGCTGACGTCTCAATGAAAAACATACTGTTCCTTTCAGCATATTCTTGTGCTTCCTTAAGAAATTAAAGCATAGTGTCAAAACCTTTAACATTACCATTCAAACTGACAAACTGGCAATTATCTTTCTCGTACCTGAGAAGATACAGAACGATTTTCATGCAGATCAGCCTTATTTCCCACCAGAGCCATAATCATATCAGGACCGCCATGTTTTTGAAGTTCCTGGAGAGTGGATAAAGGAAGTGATGAGAGGTTCAGGCTAAAACAAAAGAGGGCATCATAAGGATTTCATTATGCTACTTGCTACAGTCAAAAGTGAATAGAAAAAAGCTACAGAATACATGCATAGCTAGATAACAATAAGTTAGGACATTTGCTACGCTGCTGCTTGCAGATCTTATGGGACTCTTTGGAACAATCATGGTCAAACTGTTTGCAATAGTTACGAAGCCCTATTAGTACTGAAGTCAAGAAGATGAGACTTCAATACAGGAAGGTAGGGTCTCCAATTATACTTTCAATGCAATACTGACTGGAAATATCTCTCTAGTAAAAACACAAATATGATATGGTGACTCAGAAGCAGAGACACAAATATTAAAGAACTTGTGACCACAACTTTGGAGGTTAGAGTGAATTAATTAAACTTGGCGATCCATACATCTCAAGTAGATTTCATAGACAAGATTAATCAGCATATGACTGGTTAGAAGAGAATGGATGCAGTACCTTCACCCAGTACTGTGCTTTGTTAAATGATTCTGGACTGGTTATGTCATAGACAACAATTGCAGCACCAGCTCCCCTGTAGTAAAGAGGTGCCAAGGCAGCATACCTGAAAAGCGACTGGTTTTCATGAATTTTGCAGGAAAATCATTACTATGCTTGAATACAACATAAGTAGTAAAGTGAAATTGAACATGAGAGCATAAGTAGGTAATTTTGTGATAAAATTACTTCAGGTAGATCAATGCAAATATGCCCTTAGGGATGCAAGTGGGTCTGTCCACGAACCCACAATTAGGTCACATTTAGGTGGGTTCCGCGAAACCTAACTAAACATGAACTATATACAGGTTCAAGGACAAGCCCACCAGCATTCTTAATGTGCTACATGCCATCACATAAAAAGCCAAGCCCTTAATACATACCTCTCTTGGCCAGCAGTATCCCATATTTCAAACTTCACTGTCGCGGAGTCCTCTAATGCCAATGTTTGTGACAAAAATGATGCACCAACAGTTACCTAAATTCATTAAATGGAAGAAAATGAAGAAAACTAGCTTACTAGCACATGTAAAAAAATTAAAAGTACAAATGTGCCTACTGTTCATGAAACTCAAAATCGTTACTGCTAACCTTGGAAGTAGAGTCAAACTGACCACGGACAAAGCGAAGAACGATGCAGCTCTTCCCAACACCAGAGTCTCCAAGTAATACCAACTACAAGAGGAACAAATATAAAGAGAAACTGAGAACAAAGTGCAAATTTAATTCACTTTGATGCCAACATAAAAAACTACAAACATTACACCAAATCTTAAGATGATTGCGCCAAAGACCTCAGTTGGGTGCACATCAACAAAGTGAGACAAGATGACTAAATGTGGGAGCAAATGTGTGTATCATTTCAGTGTGTTGGTCAGAATATCCACACAGAAAGGGTGGTTAGAGCAGGAAAGTGAATGGAACTTCATACAACAGGAAAGTAAGACAATGACCCTAACCAAATCCATAAGTTCTGGGAGACCCTTTTGGATTACCAGATCTTACATCACGTGAACAACAGATTGGAAACTCTAACTGCTGGAAGATTTGACTAGCATATGTCTTGATCCAGCTTGGAATCAGGGGGTTCTTGATTTTGAAGGAACTAGTCAGTAGTGCAGCCAAAAGGCCCAAGATATGTATTGCTCTCATCTTCTTCTACCAGTCTTCATTGTGTAGGCCAACACTTTTTCAACACTAAGAAAAAAACTCGCGCACCTAGATGGTTTCCATGTTATCACCTGACTAGTAATAACTCTGCCCATTTTTAGTATATGAAGTCTAGGACAACCTAATTAATACGCCATATATTTAAAACCAGAGGGAGTATATCAAAATCAATTCTCAATATGCTCCTGATACCAGGTCAAGGTTTTTTTTGGTCTTGTTCTTTTGTGTTTCTTAGGCTAGAGTTTGTGTTGGGTAAACCTATCCCTCGTATTGGTCCCGTATGAGGGAGGGCAGTTGTATGGGGACCATTTCTCTCTCTAATACAAGGAAGCGCAGCTCTCCTGCGTTTTCAAAAAAAAAAAGATGCTCCTGATACATACCTCAAATAATTGGTTTATGTTATCAGCTGTTTTTGCTGACGTCTCAATGAAAAACATACTGTTCCTTTCAGCATATTCTTGTGCTTCCTTAAGAAATTAAAGCATAGTGTCAAAACCTTTAACATTACCATTCAAACTGACAAACTGGCAATTATCTTTCTCGTACCTGAGAAGATACAGAACGATTTTCATGCAGATCAGCCTTATTTCCAACCAAAGCCATAATCATATCAGGACCGCCATGTTTTTGAAGTTCCTGGAGAGTGGATAAAGGAAGTGATGAGAGGTTCGGGCTAAAAAAAAAAGAGGGCATCATAAGGATTACATTATGCTACAGTCAAAAGTGAATAGAAAAAAGCTACAGAATACATGCATAGCTAGATAACAATAAGTTAGGACATTTGCTACGCTGCTGCTTGCAGATCTTATGGGACTCTTTGGAACAATCATGGTCAAACTGTTTGCAATAGTTACGAAGCCCTATTAGTACTGAAGTCAAGAAGATGAGACTTCAATACAGGAAGGTAGGGTCTCCAATTATACTTTCAATGCAATACTGACTGGAAATATCTCTCTAATAAAACACATATATGATATGGTAACTCAGAAGCAGAGACACAAATATTAAAGAACTTGTGACCACAACTTTGGAGGTTAGAGTGAATTAATTAAACTTGGCGATCCATACATCTCAAGTAGATTTCATAGACAAGATTAATCAGCATATGACTGGTTAGAAGAGAATGGATGCAGTACCTTCACCCAGTACTGTGCTTTGTTAAATGATTCTGGACTGGTTATGTCATAGACAACAATTGCAGCACCAGCTCCCCTGTAGTAAAGAGGTGCCAAGGCAGCATACCTGAAAAGCGACTGGTTTTCATGAATTTTGCAGGAAAATCATTACTATGCTTGAATACAACATAAGTAGTAAAGTGAACTTGAACATGAGAGCATAAGTAGGTAATTTTGTGATAAAATTACTTCAGGTAGATCAATGCAAATATGCCCTTAGGGATGCAAGTGGGTCTGTCCACGAACCCACAATTAGGTCACATTTAGGTGGGTTCCGCGAAACCTAACTAAACATGAACTATATACAGGTTCAAGGACAAGCCCACCAGCATTCTTAATGTGCTACATGCCATCACATAAAAAGCCAAGCCCTTAATACATACCTCTCTTGGCCAGCAGTATCCCATATTTCAAACTTCACTGTCGTGGAGTCCTCTAATGCCAATGTTTGTGACAAAAATGATGCACCAACAGTTACCTAAATTCATTAAATGGAAGAAAATGAAGAAAACTAGCTTACTAGCACATGTAAAAAAATTAAAAGTACAAATGTGCCTACTGTTCATGAAACTCAAAATCGTTACTGCTAACCTTGGAAGTAGAGTCAAACTGACCACGGACAAAGCGAAGAACGATGCAGCTCTTCCCAACACCAGAGTCTCCAAGTAATACCAACTAGAAGAGGAACAAATACAAAGAGAAGTTGAGAACAAAGTGCAAATTTAATTCACTTTGATGCCAACATAAAAAACTACAAACATTACACCAAGATATCGATTGGACTGAGGATATAACGTTGATGTGCTAACAAAATGCATGCCAGATACATTTACAATTCTGTCATTAAATTGTGAATAAGCTTATCTATGTACCCAACTATAAATAAATGGCCCATATAAGATTGCGATTAGCAAACCTTCACTCGGAAGTTCTTTGAATCGGTATCAGAGTTCCCATTGTTGGCATTGCTCAACCCTCCAGCATTAGTAGCTAAATGGGGATAAATGCTGCATCAATACATAAAAAAAATGTGTGCTTCCTACCAGTGTCACATTATAATAATGTTGATTCAAAAGGCACAAGAGTGATTGACCAGAGAAAATTCAATACTAAGTAATTTTAATTCCATTTTAGGTTCTGGAAGATTACTTGCACTGCTTCATAGTTTTGCATAGATCCTTTTAAAAATTATTTGCCAACCCAGCAGCCACAAGAAATTTTTAAGAGGTACGACCGTATGACCGCTGCCCCAATCCCAGCACCTAAGATTACTTGGGGAAGAGACATAATTTAAACGGGACTTACAAGAAGCTATAATAAATGCTTTATGGCTCTTATGAGCTGAAGAACATAAGATTTAAGAAAATCCATTTGATTACATCTATTTTAGTAAAATTTTAATTGTAGATATTTAATTATGGACACTATTGAGTGACCATAGGTTTAAGAAGATGGAATCTATATTTTGCTTCTTAGTTTACATTTATGTTAAGCAGGCCAACATTCCTTGAAAAGCTGATAGCTCTTGTTGAAACCGCTGATTAGTTTTACATCCCAACATAAATGTACAATAGTTATAAAGCAAAATATTAAGGGTCCAACAGTGGTTCGAGGGTATTGATGGAATTAAGAAAGGTCTATCTTGCAATTACCTTTATTAGATTTTGTTGACCCATATTGCAATTTCCATTTCATATGCTAACTACCGAACAAAAGGGTAGAAGTGCAGATTCAACTCCAAGAATGGAATACATCTATTTACCCCATCTATAGCACTTCCTAAATCAAGTATCATTTGCAGTAGTTGCCAATTGGTGTGTCTTAGAGTGCATCTCAACTTTAGGTTGGGCAGGTACGTGAATTATTAACTATGTTGTGAACTCAGGACCACGCCTTAACATAGAAGTCCTACTATTTTAGATGCCGACACACCAAAATGCCAGTTTGTGACCTTTTTTGTGGTTGCTACTTTGACTGTCCCACTAATGATATTGCAATCGACCCATCACTGCCAAATGATTGCAAGTGGGTTTGAAGCAACAACACAGCTTCAGCATTGAGGATATAGCAATAATTGAGTACTAGTACTAAGCAGCTAAACAAAACAAATTTCGCACTGGATGCGCCACCTTCTGATCGAAGTAATCAGACAACAATGGTTGCTGAAGGATTTGCGATTTCACATCAATACGAGACTACCTGCAGTCAATGCTAGTGTACAGAACTTGCAAGCCAGCCAACCTAAAGGTACGAATTTTCCCACATTCCTACATCCCACAGCCTTCACAGTCTCACAAATTCCATAGCCCCCTCAGGCTTCAGTTCCATGGTCTAAAATCTATCGCCTCCAGGGAACCCTACACAGAATTTGCCACTAGTCCCCAAAGTCCATGAATCGATCAAACTACAAGCCAGTCACCGTCGCAGCAAAAATTTCCCCCAAAACTACGGCAGTATTGACCTGTCACCCCATGGGCCATGGCCGCTTAAGGCCCAATCTCAAGGCCGAATTACACCGTGCCTACAAAAACACCCTGCTCAATTCCGCGCTTCCGCGGCGACAGCGCCCAAGCAGGCAAGCAGCACAGTAGAAACGAGACGAAAGATCCACGGATGAGAGGAAGTAAAAAGAGAGATCGTTTCTGCTGTTCGTGGGGGCGGGTAGAAGCGACCTGGTAGGGAGGAGGAGCAGCCCATGGGCGGCGCGCGGCGGGGGTGCCGGACGGATGGACGAACGGGTAGAGACGACGATATGGACGGCGGCGGAGGTCGGCGGTTGCCGGCGGGCGGGCGGGGTAGTAGCTTTTAGCTTGGTTGGTGGTGTTTGCGTGGGCTCGCAAATTCTTCGCTGGTTTGGGCGGTCGGCTGCTCGGGGACTTCTGCACGCCGTGTCTTTTTCCCTGACACGTGGGCTCCGAAGCCTTTAGGCCCACATGCAAGCGAGTAGGCCAAGGTGACGTCCGTCGGAGGATCCGCTCGTCTCGGGGACACGTAGCAGTCGGCAAGGGAACGTGGAAAACGATGGACGTCGTATGCGGCACAATACAAAATACATACATGTTTTAAGCGTCCGTATATGCCGTATTCCATTATCAAGAGGGCGCGCTAACGCCGCGCCAGTCAACCATCCACGAATTGCATGACAAAAGTTATCACGACGCCATTAGATATGATAGGGTGGTCTAACTACTGCAGAGTCCACCAAAGACATATAGTTGTTCAATTATAAGGGTATACGACCACATAAGTTGCAGGCATGAACGGCAACATCTTAGGAGACATACTGCTTGCATAAAAAAAAGGAGGGGGAGACATACTGCTTGCATCATAAAAAATAGAGTATATGAATTGTGATCAATTACGATTATGTAAGGGCTAAAGGACAATCAGAGACTGTACATATTATAATGTCAATCCTAGCATCATCCCCTCTTCTAACCTCAAAACAAATTGTCTTAGCACATACAGGTCTTGAAAAGTCCACCTCAGACTACATATAGCTTCAACTCATAACCGAAGCCCATTTACACAGGAGCATCCCAAATGCTTGAACTGTATAATCTCAATCCTAGCATCACCCCTCTTCTAATCTGAAACAAATTTTATCTTAGCACATACAGGTCTTGGAAAGTCCACCTCAAGACTACATATAGTTTCAACTCATAACCGAAGCCCATTTACACAGGAGCATCCCAAATGCTTGAACTCTTAAAAAAAATGAGTAATCCACAGTCAAGAGTTGTGTATTCTTTGCCCGTTGGCCTGCCATGCTTGCTTCCATTGGGCTTTGCTCCCATTGTTGCCTGTACCAAGATATTAGTTTTCAGGAAGAGGTGAATTATTCAATATTTTTATCATGTAAATTCGACGTCTAAAAGAGGAAAGAGCCACCTCACCTCATGCTTGGTAGACCTGATCTGGTCACAGAGTTTGAAGAGGTCCCAAGATCGAAGTAGAAGGTGGTCTGATATGAAAAAATTGCTCTGAAAATCTGTTTCGCAAAAGATATTTGTAAAAAAAAAAGTGTTAAACATCAATAGGGGAGTGCACAACCTAAGTACCCAGGTGGCCTTAGAAATGGATTATTCATGCAAGAAACTAATTTATTTGGATGTGGTGGGGTTGCCATTAAGAGTGGAACAATAGCAACAGAGCAAAAGCTATATCTAAACTAACTCAGAGTACAAAGTTTGGCCAAAACCAATTTTGCATAGGTCATGAATGCACCTAATAAGATGATGAAAAAGGAGTAGTCATGTATATTATGATTGAGGTCTTTAACATTTCATGACCATCACTACTGGAGTTATCCTGAGACATCAGATAATCATTTATTGAAGAGTCCAAGAGCCCTCGACGGACAAATTGTTCTGTGAACATAATGGTTCCATCTAGATTGTCCACCGAATGAAAATAATTCGAAATGAAAAGAATCCACCTACTGAAACGATGACAGCAAAATACAACATGCAGATACATTTGCATATTTGAATTTTGAAGTGGGATTAAACTGACTGAACGTAGCCATGTCGAACCAGGCACAGAGGCTCTAGAATATGCTCATGTTTAATAGAAGAAAATAAGTTAACAGTATATGACTTGGATGGGAATTCTAGTCATGTAGAACATACTAAAGCACAGAGGTTGTTTTGATTATTAATTTGGAGGCAGTAACCAGGGGTGCATATCCACAGAACACTCAAATACAAACAACTGAACACTAAATATCACTGCTAAGATGCATTATTTACAGAACCAAATGAGGACGTGAAGGTGTGGGAACAGGCAGTGAAAATATCAATGAGATGCAAGTGCAGAATGGTAGAGCAATTAAAAAAATAACTTGACATGAAGTCAGCCTATTCATCTAGTTACACAGTCATTTCTCAAAGCAGCTAACTGCTAACTGCCGTGTACATTAACCACCATGTCATGAACTACCGGGCTGCAGATGGTGATAGTAGTCTAAAATTTGGAAAAATGGATCCATAACTCAGATCGATTAATGATGTATACACTAAAGCCCAAAATGGAAGTTACAGCCTCAAAGAATATGAACCTTGCAGACTGCTCATTAGAGAGACATGGAATTTCATATCCCCTAAAGTAGTGGAAACGTGCCGTACAGGTCTGTGGTCAAATTTATGGTAATCTTGGTTGCATCAAAACAATCTTAGTTCTCTTATATGTACCAAAAAGGCCTGTCATTAATCTCCTTCTATCTGAACCAGATTTGTTTGGTTTGCAACATGAAAAACATTGCTCGATGATATAACAACACAAGTACTTGTTAATTAATCTTCACCTATGTGAAAACAGAACTGAGAGAAGGCATGTTGTAGCTGACGACAGGCAAGTAATTCGGAGGTAGAGCAAGTAACTAATAGGGCATACGCTAAACAATACCATCGCAATGAGTAGGGAAACGGAAAATTACATACAGAACTGCAGAGGTACGCAATTAGGAAACAGTAATGCAGGGAAACAATGGGGCAACTAACCTGCAACGATCCAAAAAAAGCCTGCAAGGGTTGGTATTGTCGTCCGCAAGGAAATCCAAATCACATCAGATCAAGCTGAAGACAGCAACGATGGCCATGGCGTTGGCAACTGTAAGTAGGCGTACCAATGAAGCATTTAGCTGAGGGAGGAGCTGCCAAAGAACGCATACCAAACAGAGCTACGCGTTCGTAGAGGAGGGAACAGATCCGCCGCAGGGGCTGTAGCATCCACAAAAGGAACCGCGAGGAGAACAAAACAGAGCTCGTTCACGAGCTACCCAGGAAAAACAATTACGATTATGTAAGGGCTAAAGGACAATCAGAGACTGTACATATTATAATGTCAATCCTAGCATCATCCCCTCTTCTAACCTCAAAACAAATTGTCTTAGCACATACAGGTCTTGAAAAGTCCACCTCAGACTACATATAGCTTCAACTCATAACCGAAGCCCATTTACACAGGAGCATCCCAAAATACTTGAACTATTAAAAAAATCAGTAAACCATAGTCAAGAGTTGTGTATTCTTTGCTCATTGACATGCCATGCTTGCTTCCATTAGGCTTTGCTCCCATTGTTGCCTGTACCAAGATATTAGTTTTCAGGAAGAGGTGAATTATTCAATATTTTTATCATGTAAATTCGACGTCTAAAAGAGGAAAGAGCCACCTCACCTCATGCTTGGTAGACCTGATCTGGTCACAGAGTTTGAAGAGGTCCCAAGATCGAAGTAGAAGGTGGTCTGATATGAAAAAATTGCTCTGAAAATCTGTTTCGCAAAAGATATTTGTAAAAAAAAAAGTGTTAAACATCAATAGGGGAGTGCACAACCTAAGTACCGTCGCCGCACGGGGGCGACGGGGGTGGGGCGGCGCAGATGCGGCAGGGCGGTGAGGCGGCGGCGCAGGGACGGCGCCGGCGGGAGGAGGAGGCGGCGGGGACGGGCGATAGAGAGGAGGGAGGAGCGGACCGCGTTTTGTTCCGCGGACACCGCCGACGCCCACGCCACGGCCGCGCGCCACGGGCCACGTTGGGCCCACGCGCTGACCGAGCTGGGACCGCGGGATGGGCGACAGCGCCGCGCGTGGGACACGCGTCGCGTGCGGACAAGCATAGCGCGCGGATGGCCGGGAATCCTTTCAGGGAGAGGAGGTTACATATTCCCATACAATTAGTTTGGGCCCAGCCCAAGTAGGCCGCGCACTAGATGGGCCAAAGCTGTGCGGAGCAGCCCAGCGTGGATACCGGCCCATTGTTCATAGGCCCGTCGAAGCTTTCCTTTCCTCCACAGGTCCGCTAGAACCTTCCGCATGTTCTGGAAACTTTTCTGCGTGGTACGGAGTATACATACAATGTTAGAAGCCGGAACAGTGTCCGGTACTCACCCCAAAACACTGTAGATCGCGCGCGGAAGCGGGTGCCCGGTGACGTTACCTATCCACTGGTTGCTGCTGCAGTGTTCGCGCTCCTGTGAGGCCATGACCTTCACAGCCGGCTCACGGTTCATCCACAAGTATCCGCTCCTCCACCCTCTTTTTTTTCCTCTGTCGCAACCACACTGTACTGCTCGTCCGTCTGTGCTCGACGAATGCCAAGCGCCCCGCCACGCGTGCGCCATGCACAGCACGCCCCGCGGCCAGGAAGCCATCGAGCTCGTCGAGATTTTCCAGCGAGACCCGTCGCATCGCCATCCACGGGCCACGGCTACTCGGCTAGGCCAGCACGGCATGGCCCATGCCCGCTGGCATCATTGGTGCCGGAGCCGGATACCCCCCAAGTCCCAAGGCCACGGCGGCACGTCGGCATCACCCGCCGCGTCGGACCGGACGGCACCCCGTTCGCCGAAGCAGCCGCCGGACCCGTCCCGCCCGCACGACCATGCGCCCTAACTTGGAACGGGCTATCGGGCCACCACGCACATACGGTGACCCGATCCGACACCCACCCACCTCACCTGGTGCGGCGTTGCGTTCCGAGAGATCGCGGCCGGCCGGCGTGACGTCCACAACTCCTCCTCCTCGGCGGGTGCGCCCCCGCCTCGGGCACGTCGGGAAAACGACGCGCGCGCGCGGGCCATGCCAAGCGAAGCGACGACAACGATGAACGAGGGACTTGAGCCAGCTTTTCTGGAGTGCGTACGCCACTGTAGCATTTCGTTTGTATGTGTAAAAAATTGTCTAAAAATTGATTAATTAGGCTCAAAATGTTTGTCTCGTAGAGTACAACAAAACTGTACAATTAGTTTTTAATTTTATCTATATTTAGTACTCCATGCATGTTATGACATTTTGATGTGATGGAAATCTTCTTTTTGCATAGTGAACTTTGGGGGT
>OAMR01000713.1:333151-344711 GCA_900205405.1 Echinochloa crus-galli
CCGGCCCATTGTTCATAGGCCCGTCGAAGCTTTCCTTTCCTCCACAGGTCCGCTAGAACCTTCCGCATGTTCTGGAAACTTTTCTGCGTGGTACGGAGTATACATACAATGTTAGAAGCCGGAACAGTGTCCGGTACTCACCCCAAAACACTGTAGATCGCGCGCGGAAGCGGGTGCCCGGTGACGTTACCTATCCACTGGTTGCTGCTGCAGTGTTCGCGCTCCTGTGAGGCCATGACCTTCACAGCCGGCTCACGGTTCATCCACAAGTATCCGCTCCTCCACCCTCTTTTTTTTCCTCTGTCGCAACCACACTGTACTGCTCGTCCGTCTGTGCTCGACGAATGCCAAGCGCCCCGCCACGCGTGCGCCATGCACAGCACGCCCCGCGGCCAGGAAGCCATCGAGCTCGTCGAGATTTTCCAGCGAGACCCGTCGCATCGCCATCCACGGGCCACGGCTACTCGGCTAGGCCAGCACGGCATGGCCCATGCCCGCTGGCATCATTGGTGCCGGAGCCGGATACCCCCCAAGTCCCAAGGCCACGGCGGCACGTCGGCATCACCCGCCGCGTCGGACCGGACGGCACCCCGTTCGCCGAAGCAGCCGCCGGACCCGTCCCGCCCGCACGACCATGCGCCCTAACTTGGAACGGGCTATCGGGCCACCACGCACATACGGTGACCCGATCCGACACCCACCCACCTCACCTGGTGCGGCGTTGCGTTCCGAGAGATCGCGGCCGGCCGGCGTGACGTCCACAACTCCTCCTCCTCGGCGGGTGCGCCCCCGCCTCGGGCACGTCGGGAAAACGACGCGCGCGCGCGGGCCATGCCAAGCGAAGCGACGACAACGATGAATGAGAGCCCACAGGCCACAGGCCACAGCAGCGCCCGCGCGCCGGAATCTTTGGTTGTCCCCGCGGCGCGTGGCCTCGACTTGACATGGGTACGGGGTACGATGACACACACTGCAGTCTGCGGCCGCGGCACATTTTCCGTGCCGGACGGGTCCTTGCGCGGAAAAAACACTGGCTCCCGTCCGGACGGGCCGCGCTAGGCGTCAGTCATCTGCTCTTTGTTGCTAGTCCGGTTGCTCCTCTGTTGCTTTGGACACTCGACGATCAGATTTTTTTTTTCGAAATAGCTGCAGACGATCAGATTTGAAAACGAGAAGAACGAAAGAGAAAAGTCTTTTGGTTTGGGGTGTGTACGCTACGTACTGTGTACATCGCGCCTCGTCGCGTCTCCTTCTCTGGTGACTGGGGATAAGTTCATCGTTAGGTGCAGCGTACATGGATGACTGGGAAAAGACAAGCCGGGCTTCGAGAGACCGAGACGGACCGAGGAGCACAGATTGACTGGGAAGAAACTGCAAAAAAGAAAACAAAGAAAATATCGGTACAGATTTTTCTGTTTCTCCCCTGTTCATGTTCATTGGGAACAAACTGCAAAAGAAAAAACAAAGAAAATATTGGGATAACATTTGCTTGATTGGTTTTCAAAGGTGACGTGCCATATGATGGGTACTGGCGCTATCGACGGTGCAGCCGCCAGGATTGAGTCGAGTCGGTCAGAGGGAAGCTATCCTATCACATTGTATTCCGTACTATACCGACGATTAAGATTGAAGGCACTACAGTTGAAGGCTAAGAAACTTTGGACTCTGGACAGTGTTTGCGTTGCTTTGGTATGAAGCAAGTAGGAATCGGCGGCAAGCGACTCGTGGACGCACGCACGGCGTACGTGCTCGCGTTTCGGATGGCCAAGCCCAAGCGACGACGGAGGAGTACAGTCTACGTGCCAACTTTAATTTTGTCTGAACCTAAGGTCTTCCGTGGACGTCATGCATGGCTCTGATGAGCACACATGTGATCTCTCCGTTGGACAGTGGCTGCCGATTTCTTCCCTGGTTCGTCTCCTTTTTACGGGTGAAAGTAAAGAAAAAAACGAATCCAGAAACCGACGAGATTTAAAAATTTCCGTCTCCGATTTTATGCAGGTTCGTTCGTTGTGCAGCCAGGCTCGTGGATATCCTGCTAGTGGATCTGGTGCAGTCCAGAAAGACCAGAACAACAAGAACGCAGGGTAGATCAATCCCACTACCAAAAGCCGCTTTAATAAGCTCGATTTGGCAAAAAGATGAGCCAGGAAGTGGATTTCAGTGACATCATCCATGCCCACACTCTGGCTGCCCCCACTCCGCGTGTCTGAACGGTAGAGTAACCATCACGGTTGGGGATCGACGTACACGACGGATGGATGGATGGACGACTCCGCGCGACACCAAGCTGAGATCCGGCAGCGATCGGACGATGGTCGTAGCGGCTGGTGCCGGATGCTCCCGAGGGCGCAGAAGAATCTCTCGTATCGCTAGCAGCCAGGCAGCAGGGGCCTAGCACTAGCCATCCATCCACGGGTTTCGTTCGGTTAGCCCGGTGGCGGTGGACGCCGACGCCGCACCCGCCGGTAGCAAGAGGCCATATATGCGAGGCGATCGACGAGTGCCCGAGTGGGGCGATATGCCGTGCCGGCGGGCCGAGCGCGACGCCGCAACCGCGCGCGGCGGCTTTGATCGTTGGCTCGGTCGACCCGTACGTCGATGGGCAATCAACCCAGCAGGAGTCGGCCGGGCGCAGGGCGGCCGTGCGGCGGTGCACGCGCGGACACGGCATCACCGCGGACGTTACGGGCGGCGGGGCCTGCGGGAGTAAAAACGCCGGCCGGCATCGCCATCTCTCTCTCTTCGGTGACCCGGAGACCCCAAGAATCCAAGATGCAAAAGTCAAAGTGACTGCGATGGACACACGGGCGGCAAAAAAAAAAATCAGTTGTTTCCCCTGTTCTTGGATCGAAACTGCATAAGAGACAAGGAAAATGTAATCGCGTAAGTAAAGATCTGTTTGATTCCAAGGCTGAAGGTGATGTGCCACTGTCGTTGGCGCTGTCGACGGTGCAGTGGCAGGATAGAGTTTTGGCTTCGGAAGCAAGTTGATCGACGCGAATTTTATCGCTCAAGCAATGCAGAACACATACACAAAAAAAGATCTACTGTATCAGATGCTGTGCGCGTTTGGCACGAAGCAACTGGAAATTGGCAGTGCAAGTTTTCTCTTTTACACTATAGCACTGCGTATGTTCCAAATTACTATGTACTATTAATTTTTTCTCGTAATGTTTGATCATTCGTCTTATTCAAAAAATTTTACAAGTGTCATTCTTTTATTTGTGATTTACTTTATCATCACATATATTTTGGTATGACTTATTTTTTCGTATATTTAGATAAAATTTTTAAATAAGACGAATGATCAAATATTGTGAGAAAAAATCAACAACGAAGAGTAATATAGAACGGAAGGAGTAGCTAACATCTGTACGCTCGCCATTTAGCTTAGCTTCTATTTTGCTGCTTCACAAAAGTGTTATTTCATTTTACATACGAAATGGTTGACAATGTTAATAGCATGTGCTATCTCCAAGAAAATCTAGCGAAACCAGTGGATTTAAGAAGATAAGGCAGTCTCCTGCCACAGGCGGAGTTCTGTGGCACAAAACTTGATGATGATCTTGTATCTTGGTGGGAGTGGAAAAGGCGCAGAGATGAGATCGTTCTCCACTCCACAAAACTGCACGCCCACGTCCCTACCAACAAAAGAGCCTTTTACATCGCAAATCTAGCCAAAAGATGGGCAAAGAGACACTGGACTCGTGTGACATCACACGCACACACGCCAAGTCGGCCACACACTCCGCCTGGCTGAATCGCGCCTCCACCCCCCGCATCAGGCCACCATCAACTTAAAGACGCGATCGTAGTAGGCCATGTTTAGACGTTAGAATTGGGAGGGTGAATTTGGAAGTATGATGTCACTTCGTAATCATTGTACCACTGTAGCATTTCGTTTGTATTTATGAAAAATTGTCCAAAAATTGATTAATTAGGCTCAAAATGTTCGTCTCGCAGAGCACAACAAAACTGTGTAATTAGTTTTTGATTTCATCTACATTTAGTACTTAATGCATGTTATGACATTTTGATATGATGGAGAATCTTCTTTTTGGGAGTAGAATTTAGGATCTAAACAAGACCGTAGTGTTGCCAGGCGCCATCATCTTGGAAACTCGATCATCTTAATAATATCTAACCGGTGGATGTGGATGGATGGCGATGCGACGCGCCCACGGCGTTTCCAGCAGGCTGCATCGCGGCATTCGAGCGCGCAGCACGGCAGAAGGCAGAGTACGTAGTGAGTGGCACTGCATCTCTCGTGCCGGCACCCTCCATGCGATAGATGCGCCCACCGATGCCCGCGGCTCGGCAGATCGATCTCGACGGACGCCGACGGCGCACCCGCCGCGCTCGCGTTCCATCCCCTCGTCCCTCGACGACACCCAACGAAGCCGTCAAGGCACCTGATGGCGCCGTGCGTGCGCCGCAACCACGGTTTCGATTGCTCCGTCGACCGGTCAGTGGATCGGACAGCCAGTGCATAGACTGAGACGAGAGCAGCACGCACGCATGGCTCTGTCCTAGCTTTGTGGTTAAAACTAGAAGCAAGATACGATAGCGTGGACCGTCGTCGTTGCCCTTGACATCCCTTAATTTGTTTGATGACTCGAGTTCAGCTCAGGAACAACGCAGTGTAAATGGATGGATTGGATGAGCAAGTGTCAAACTAGGTAGGCGGCAAAAGGATCGCTTCTTAATTTGGAGGATTACGTTATGCACATATATGCATGCGTTTTGGGTGGAATTTAATTGCGTGACGACTTTGAAGATTCGTCGGAACCTCTAGTATCTCGGTCAGGAGCAAGCTTGGGACGACGGAGTATTCGTCCACCGAAATCGTCAGGGATGATGATCTTGTGCAGGCTACAGAAGCAGCAACCAAGTCCATCTTCCAAGCGAACGCTCGCTAGCACAAGTCCGAGCGCCCCGCTAGCAACCAAACCCGGCGCTGGCCGATGCTCCCGGGAGCAGAAGCAGAGCATCTATCTCCTGTCGCCTGTCGGCCGTCGGTAGCGTAGCGTAGTCCTCGATCGCCATCCATCATCATCGATCCCAAATCCCGCCGGTTAGTTAAAACTAAAACCCGACGCCGACGCCGCAACCACGGAAGAATCGTCGATTCGTGATCCGTCCACGAGTGCATGCTGCCGGGTCCCGGCCAGGCACCGGGCCGGGCGCGTCGGGTCCGCGGCCGTGGGCGACGCTTTCTTGTGTGTGTTCCGTGCACGGACACGGGTTGCTCTAGGACCGGAGTCCGGAGTCCGGTAGCCTAGGACCGGACTCGATCTTAAAGCTAGCCATAGAGGACATCCATCTTGTTTATTACTGTGTCTGTCTTGTCCGTCGTTAGCATTAGCCAGGGATCGGGAGCGTCGGTTGTCGTTAGCACTATTAGAGAGGGATTGAGAGCGTTGGTTGGGTTTTATTTTTTGTGATTGTCAGCGTCGGCGTGATGGCGTGCGTAGGGAGGTAGGTACACCAAGGCAATCAGGTAACACTGTACCTGATCAGTTTGATGGATGCAGGCACGGTACATATACATATATACATGCACTACCTTTGGCCCTTTTCGACGCATAAAGTTGCTCGTACTAGGCATGTACCACTACGGCAGTACACAGCGTACAAAGCGAAAAGCACCGAGTCAAATCATCTCGTGCAAAGGCCTGTTTTTTTTCTCTTTCCTCGTTACGAAGCTTCGTCAAAAAGCCAATTGTTAGCAACCCCTCCTCTACGAAAACTTACAGTGGATCGTCGGTTTACCACATGGACATGGACCTTTGCAACTGATCGCACAAAAGCCAATTGTCAGCAACTTGCTGCATGTGTGGCTCTCTGCTATTCTACAAAGGGAAAACCGCATGCTACTAGGTTTTTTGAGCAACGTGCGTGGGTGAACAATGCCGCCCGGTTTGCGAAAACCTTGAGCACGAGTAAAAACTCCCTTCAATATTGGCAGACAAGCAATCCTGTTGTGACGATGGCAAACACATGCCGGGCGCGGTGTCGTACACCCGAATTGGAGCTAGTACCAACTGTTTCGATGTCGTCCGGAACCAGACACAAGAGCAATAGCTTTGCCCGGCCCAACAACTCCAACATCGCTAGCTGCTCCGTTCCTACTCGTTCCACAGCCAGTCGATCCACCCACCCACCGGTAGTCATCGAGATCGATCGTCAAACGATGTCATCGTCTCCATCGAGAAAAGCTGGACGAAGCTCCGACTTGAGAATTCAAGCCTTTTTCTCCGACAAGAGAGTATCGTTCGATTCGTACGCCTAGCGCATACTTTATATCATGGCATTACGAACCAGGCCCTTGTTTAGATGTTAGAATTGGTGTGTTGAATTTGGGAGTAAGATGTCACTTCGTAATCATTGCGCTACTGTAACATTTCGTTTGTATTTGTAAAAAATTATCCAAAAATTGATTAATTAGGCTTAAAATGTTCGTCTCGTAGAGTACAATAAAACTGTGCAATTAGTTTTTTATTTCATCTATATTTAGTACTCCAAGCATGTTATGACATTTTAATGTGACGGAGAATCTTCTTTTTACATAGTAAATTTGGGAGGTAAATTTCGGATCTATACAAGGCCCAGACCTCGCTCGTTCAGCTAGCAGACGCAACGCAAGCAAGATCTAGTGGCAGCACGCACATGCGGCACATCCTCCTCCACGCGCGCCATGGTAGAATCACTACCGCCTGCCATCATTCCCGTGCGGAGCGACAGGCGCATATGGCCCGAATTGAAAGCCGCGACCAAACCCCTGCACCTGCACAGTGCCGAGCGAAAAGGCGCGGTCAGGTCAGGTATGCGGCATGGCGACTCAGCCCGGCACATGCATGCATGTAAGCCTCCTCGTCCTCGCGCGCGCTCGCGTAGCAGATTCTCTCGGCCGGCCGGCCGGCTTCACTTCACGGTCACGGAGGGTATGGAGCAGCAGCAGCACATTCACTCGGGCAGGCAGGCAGGCAGGGGCCGTAGACGTAGAGGGAGGATGGCAACCAAAGATGGAAAGGCTGATCCGGCTGGCTCTCTCGCCCTCACTCACCTGGCCTGCCCGGGAGGTGAGATTTCCTCGAAGTGGCAACAACTAAAGCGGCGAGCCAGGGCGGGGGGACGGACATGGGAGGGAAAAAGGAGACGAGGCGCAGTAGTGGACGAGTGCAGGAACGCTACTGTGCGCTGTACGAGTACGACACGGCCTCGCCTCAGCTCGGCGTCGCGTTCCGCATGATGAGAAATGATCGGCGGCCATGGATGGAAGCTGCTGCGACGTCTGCTTCCGCCGTGTCCGGACCGGCAGGGCAGATTCCCCGGTCACTCACAGTCGCGCCCAGGCAGAGGCAGCAGCCAGCAGCGCGGTCCCATGCCATGCATGCCCGCAGCTAGCGCATTGATGCATCTGGCTTTTGGCCAGGCGGCAGCGGTGCTGCAGGCGAGAGGAGTGATGATGAGGAAAAAGCCGCCCGGAAAATTTCAAAGAGGATTTCTCTGGGAAACAAGATTAGCTAGAGGAAAGGGAGCGAGCTGAGCAGTGTGCCTCATCGCGCAAAGGGTGCCCACCTTTCGCGTCCTTTTGGCGAGAGTTTCCGCGGCTGCTGCGCGCACCGGCCGATGCAGAAGCGCTTGCAAAGATTTCACTCGGCTCAGCAGCGGAGGCAGGTGATCTGATCCCGCAGTGCCAGTGCGGAGCTCGAGGCCGGCGCCCCTCCCTCCCTGGCCGTGGCCTCGCCGCAGTGCTTCGGGGGATAATTCGGCCGGCGTCGCGCCGTGCGCGCCCGGCGACGTCACGCGTTCAGTGGCCAAAACGGGTGGGGTGGTTCGCGCTTGGAACTTGCGCGCAGCTTCTTGCGCTTGTCTCTTCCGCGACCGCGCTAGCTGCTGACAGTCTCACACACACACACACTCACAACTCACCCTCCTCGCGCACTCACCAACGAATCTCCGCAGACATCTGTTACGTACGGAGTACCCTCTTCACTTCCCTCGGCGCGCGTCTGACAGTTCATCAGCCGGGGATCAGGACATGCGGAAGAGCCACGGCACGCACAGCCTGACGCTGACAGCCCCGCGCGCGCCAGCGTTTGAATAATAAGATGCCTCAGGCACTACTGTGCCATGCGGTACCGGACTACCGGTCTCGTCTCGTCTCATTCTCATCCACGCGCGACGGACAGGCTCGATCTGCATCATCCTCCAAGCTAGCTTAGGCCTTGTTTACATACCATTACTCCCAAATTTACTATCCAAAAAGAAGATTCCTCATCACATTAAAATATCATAACATGCATGGAGTACTAAATATAGATGAAATTAAAAACTAATTGCACAATTTTGTTGTACTCTACGAGACGAACATTTTGAGTCAAATTAATCAATTTTTGGACAATTTTTCGCACATACAAACGAAATGCTACAGTAACGCAATGATTACGAAGTGGCATCTTACTCCAAATTCAACCTCCCAAATTCAACATCTAAACAAGGGCCTTGTTTAGATGTTAGAATTGAGAGGGTGAATTTGGTAGTATGAGAATTTGGGAGTATGATGTCACTTCGTAATCATTGCGTCACTGTAGCATTTCGTTTGTATTTGTAAAAAATTGTCTAAAAATTGATTAATTAGGCTCAAAGCGTTCGTCTCGCAGAGCACAATAAAACTGTGTAATCAGTTTTTAATTTCATCTATATTTAGTACTCCATGCATGTTATGATATTTTGATGTGATGGGGAATCTTCTTTTTGCATAGTAAATTTGGGAGTAGAATTTAGCATCTAAACAAGGCCAAGGCCTTAGAGAGGCCTTAGAGACACCAGAGAGTGGCAAGCTGATCCTTTGATTATTGCTACGAGCACCGCACCACGTGATGGTATGATCACGGACGCGGCGCGAAGAGGATATCATGCATTTGTTTGTTTAGTAATTTAACAAAACACTACTACTATTAAGTTCCGGTTTGCTATGATTAGCCGATCATTACTTTAATCCCTGCCAGCAGGCATCCGGCGTTGTCAGGCGGGCCGATGTGATGTCGCGCCGGACCGAGCAATGCTGAATAACACCAAGGCGGGCCAGCTGGATCGGCGGCCGGCCGGCACGCGCCCTCGCGCAGCGGCCGGGCGACAGGTAGGACGCGGGAGCCACGCCACGTCCCGGCGTACGGCCGGTCAGAGCCGAGCAGGGTTGTTGTTTTTAGCCTCCGTGACCGTCGACATCCAAACGAGAGATGAACAATTCGTTCGCGTCGTCCGAGCGAGCCAGGCGGCGTCGGGACGGGACGAAATAGGGTCTTGTCATGCTTGTTTTAGTGTTTTGTTTGTAGATAGATAGGTAAGTGCCCGTACGTTGCTACGGGTATGATACATGGAGCAAAGATAAATTAGGCATACAAAAATTCATTTTGATGGCTTTAGAGTCGCACCGAAGTACATGAAAGTTAATACTTTTATTTTTCACGAAAACAAAGGTGTGACATTATGATATTTGATTTTACTGCATATTCCATTGCAACATTAGTTTTCAAGAAGATAAATGTTTATATTGAGATCAAATAAAATAATACCAGTCTATGCAAAGACCATAGTAAATCTACAAGAAATAAAATCATTAGGCCGTTTATTGCAATGGAACCCAAAAGTTTCCAATGGAACACAAGAAGTATAGAGATTCACAAGCATCAACGATACTTATACTTGCATACTTAGCATTCATACTTGCGAGATATTTAACCATCCAATGAGAACAAAGCATAATTAGTTTACCATTTCAATATGGCGTCTACATCCCTAGAGTAACAATTATACTCAATTCAAGAATATGTGTAGCTTATTTAAAAATATAGCTAATTCCTATACATTTATATCTTTCACAAAACCAACTCAACATGGCCTTGCTGAGTTATAAATAATTATAATTTTACGGAACTAATAACCACATGCTCATTGCATTATTAGCTAGGGAACCATAGCGATTCATGTCGCTCCATAGTTGTTTGCCGCCACCTCTAATGGTAGTCAACATAGTTGCCTCCTCCTGCCTTCACAATTGCAGCCAAATCAGGTACAGTAGTTTGAACCCAAAAAATCCCATTTAATCAGGTACAGTAGTTTCAACATAGTTGCCTCCTCCTGCCTTCACAATTGCAGCCAAATCAGGTACGAAGATCGCAGGCCGAGGGGAGTGAGTGTGGTGGAGCGATGGAGGGTGCAGACGTGGTTCCCCAACACGTAATTATTAGGAGTAGAGATTAGATGAAGGCTAAAACATAAGTGAAGTACAGACGGAGTGCTTACATTGTGATTTTGATTTAGCTACAGTACCCATGGAAGAAATTCCAAACTGAAGATCTTTGAGGCCAAGAAGGTACCTGTAGTCACCTAAGAAAACTGCTCATTGGTTAGCACGGCAATGCATTGTTTAGCTCAGTAAACACTCGAATGCAGTTTATATTGATGCTAGAAATTCAAGGTTTCAGCAAAAGGTCCGTGGTTGAAATTAAATTGCAAAGGTCACCTTGCCTTCCCTTCCTACCCTATCCTTCCTTCCTGCAAGTGTTGTCCCACAAGTGAGCCTCATACCTCTCCCCTGTCCATTGTGGTAGATCGATTAACACATTAGGATCAAGCTAATCGACAGCATGAATATGGTGTTTGACATTAATGCTTTAAGATTAATCTGTATAATTCAACTATATTGGTTTCCAAGTTATGTGATTCAAAGAAAATGTTCCCAACCAGAACTCTGATGTTTCCTTGTAAAAATATTTATCATCCTAATAAAGTGTCATGGCTCTGGTTGCTTGACTGAATGGAGCCAAGTCTAATATAGTCATATATAACAAAACCAGGTTTCACGCATTGATTTGAACCTGATAATCTCTTGCATTGATTTGAACCTGGGATTCACGCTGGGTGGGCATTAGACCAACAAGCTATAGCTACTAAACTACATGAACACATAATTACTTTGCTTTAAGTATAGTTACCTCCATGAGTTTTGCAAAGTCGAACTTGGGTGCCTTCAGGATGACCTTGCAAATGAACGTTCTGTAGCAGATAGATGCCTGATATTGCCTTCTCGGTCTCATTACTAATGACTTCAGGTATAAACTTTGATACAAGCTCCTTCAGGTCATATTTAGCGGATTGGTTTGCCATTATCTCCACCATCTTGCGTCAGATCTAACAAAGAAATGGTGTTAACATAATGAGACAGCAGCCTGACTTGCAGAGTTTCCGGATCAGAAAGCTAGAGCGAGATGGTATAGGTATAATTGGTGAAGCACGTGCAATGACACTATACTCAAACAAAACCAAATGGGACAGAAGAGTATATATATAACTGATACATCGATGTCTATGTAATCTATACTAAAAGGATCCTAAAGAATTGAAAACACTTTTCACCAAAAACCCACCCATACCCTCTCACAGAGGACCCACCTGTCGGGCTTTGGTGGGAGGGAAAACTAGAAATGCTAGAAAAAATTGCATGTTCCAGGCGCTTTTAGTTCATTCTCCGCAAAACTTTTTTCACCCA
>OAMR01000713.1:348510-374002 GCA_900205405.1 Echinochloa crus-galli
CAGGTGCTTTTAGTTCATTCTCCGCAAAACTTTTTTCACCCACCGTCCCGCGCGTACCCACCTCCGGCCAGGTGGGCCCCTAACTCCCCACGTGCACACAATTATCCCGTATTGCTAATAGACAAAAGATTGAAGAGTTTTTCCCATATAAATAAGACCAACTAACAAAGTTCAAAGTTTGCATAAAAACAACACTTAAATATATATATATATAACTGATACATAAATGTCTATGCAATTCACAAAACAACTGAATACTTGCTTCCATTTCAAATATTACAGCGCGCCGCAATTCAACCCTGTCGCTCTCGAAGGACTTGAGCACACAATTGTCTTCAAGTGACATAATAAATTCAAATCCTCACAAAGGATATTGAGTTTGCTCTACATAATTCTTGCTGCTGCTCGATATTCTAGAAAAGAATTAAAAATCAGTGACAGATATTTTATTGCATTTCAATTCTCAGTAATTCCTATTGCCATTACCAGATATTTGTAAGTCTTAAATTTACCTCTTCGAAATCAGAAGAATCTCGAAGCTTAGTTCATAATCGATGATCACTTTCAAGCACAACAAAAGGTGGAGGGGTAGAAGGGTAACGAACTACCTCTATTGAGAAAACACATAGTTTGGATTGGTAACTGGCCAAATTTTTTCTTCATTACTGGAAATCTCAACAATTACAGTTCGATATGAAACCAAAATAATCTCTGACAAAAAAAAAGAAGTAGCAACTAAAAAATTTGTAAAACCCTTCTGATTGAACAAAGAGAGTCGCCTGCATACTTAGAAGATATATCAAACTTTGATTATAATTCAACTGCTCTCACGGACTACCTCAAAAATAAGCATTAAGCACCACCTAGAAAATAGAGAAGCTTACTGAAATTTTGCAGAGGATCAAATGCTTTTTATGATTTTCTTTATAAACAAGAGCCTCTGGACTTTTCAAGCACCACCTAGAAAATAGGTCAGCTTATTGAAATTCAGTAAACTTGTGGTGGTGATCTAACTCCGAAAAACTGATAACTGCAAAGTTTACTGCTAAAAAATGAAACTATAAAATGCATAGTAGAAAATACCATAGCTGACACTAACGCACGGGAATAATTTCAGTACAATGGCACAAACCATGTTTAGACAAGCATTTTAAGGATCTTAATCTAACAAAAATTTCCATGGTTATATACAATGGAGATTGATAATGCCATTGACAAGTATATCATATACACAAGGAGGATGCAAGCTGGTGAGCAATTTACATCAGTTGTACGTGGACGCCTGTGATTACAATATTGTAGGCTTACTCACCATATCATAACATCTGGACGCCAGTGTCTTATGCTGCCTGCCAATAAAAAAAAGATGCAGAGCCGACCCTAACACCTCCAGATCCTGCTACAAAACAGATTGTTTTTTATCAGATAATTTTCGTTACACTTAGTTATTTGATATGTGTGTGTGCGAGCGCGCGTGTGTATCCGATCGAACATAACGGCAGTAGAGCCAAGACGTCCTGTAGGCTGTCGAGCATCACCCGGTTCCTTTTGTGGCTGGCTCACGGCGAGGAGGCCGGACAATGGAGGAGACGGAGAGAGGGGCGCCTCCTCGATCTCCAAGGTGGGACGCTCCACCCGCTGCGAGGAGGGCCGGCCGCCGCGAGGAGCTGCCCTCCATCGCCCGCTGCTGCGAGGAGCGAGCGGCTCGGCGACGTCTATGATGAGGTCCGCGAGCAGGAGGCATCCCTCGGTGGCGCCGTCGACGACGACAACGGGATGTCGAAGCAGGAGGTCTGCAGCGAGAGGTGCCACAGGATCTCGATGTGGGAGAGCTTGGAGCGGAACACCACCTCCGGACCCATTGCATCGCGCTCACCGTCGGTAGAGTGGGCCGGCGGCGGTGGGATCCGTCCGCAGGGGCCGGGGAGGTTGCGGGCGTCGGGGGCTAGGCGCGGGGGTTGCGGGTTCGAGGTGGGGGGAGGGGATCGGCGCCGGGGAGTCCCGCCGCGGCGGCGGCGCGGGGATTGCGGGTGTCGCGGCGCTGGTTCCGGGATGGGATTGGCGTTTCGCGTGTGTGTGTGCGTGGGGGCTGGGGGTTGCGGCAAAAAATTCGCACGGGGCATACGGACGGAGGGCAGACGGGAAAAAATTCGCACGGGGCAGACGAATGGAGGGCAGACGGACACGTCGCAGGCACGCGGTTCCTAAGCACGGAATTATTAGGAGTAGAGATGAGACGACGACGATGGGGGTTTTGCTTGGTTTTGCTTGCAAGCTGACAATTAATATCTGGGAATTTTGGTACGTACGTCCTCTCCTTCCGTGACGCTGATTGCGGCGATGATCCGTGGCGAACATAGGTTTGGGCGAGGTGATGATTACGGCAAGGGATAGAGACGAGCTCGTGTCATCCACTAGACCACTACATACGTTGGCACTTAGACACCAATCATCTAGTTAGGGCACGTTTAGTTGGTGTATGTCACGGATTGGCAAGCCAAAGTAAGACTCCCAATCCCAAATATATGTGGGCGGTCCTTTTGCGCAGCAATGCTGGATGCTCCTTGGTCTTCATCAACTCCCAGGCCGTGTTTACATGTTGAAATCGGGTGTGTGAATTTGGGAGTATGATGTCTCTTCGTAATCATCGTCACTGTAGCATTTTATTTGTATGTGCGAAAAATTGTCCAAAAATTGATTGATTAGACTCAAAATGTTCGTCTCGCAGAGTACAATAAAATTGTACAATTAGTTTTTGATTTCATCTACATTTAGTACTCTATGCATGTTATGACATTTTGATGTGATGGGGAATCTTCTTTTTGCATAGTAAATTTGGGAGTTCTTTTTTGGAACTAAACATGGCCCCACTGTATGTAATCTTGATACATTTGGGTGGTGTTTAGATGTTAGAATTGGGAGGTTGAATTTGGGGGTAAGATGTCACTTCGTAATCATTACAAAAATTGATCGATTAGGCTCAAATGTTCGTCCCGCAGAGTGCAGATTTCATCTACATTTAGTACTCCATCCATGTTATGACATTTTGATGTGATGGAAAATATTCTTTTTACATAGTGTATTTGGGAGTAACTTTTCAAAAACTTTTGAGAACTAAACAGGCCCTTGGTATACATGAAGCCCCAAAACTCGGCTTGGCGTTTCCATCTTTATGGAGGCTATAATTCTCATGAGCTGGTCCTTATGGAATGCTTTTATTTTAACGACAAGAGAAGTCTGATCGAGGTTTCCTTTTAGCCATCCGTGGCGAGATAATAGACGAAAATTTATGTTCTACAGCATTTGAGACAGTTAACATCCTTATCAACTAGGATAAGAAAGTGACATAATAGGGGAGATATTATGTATGCACACCTCTTTAGTGTTTAGAATCAACAATGCACACGCAGACGGATTATATTAATCATCATCTGTTGTCAAAACGTCTGCGCCAGAGGTAGACTACCTGACACGCTCGCTCGCTCGCCCAACATATACGTAGCCATTTGCCCATTCCCGACAATTAACTACCGCGCGGCGTGCTCCGTTTTGGAAGTCTCCGAAGGACAAGTTTGTTTTCCCATACTCGCAGCCGCAACGCACCAGCAGCACATAGAAAAACACCATGACCCCACACAAGCCAAAAATAAACCACCTAGGCGCCCCAGAATATTCCAGGGCGACTCATCCACGTCGGATCGAAGAAAACCACGGCCGCCGCCGTCCCCATCAGGCCGTGACCGGAGCTAAAAACCTCTAGAGAACTCCGTCGAGAAAAAAATTTGACAGGAAAGCTAGATTTTACTTTTCCCGCAAGTAAAAGACAAGACGATTGGGCATTAAACTATGGTTAGTGATATGATTAGCTATGCAAAGACCTATGGTTAGCGATATGCTTAGGTATGCCAAAACCACAAGACAACACACTACCGTGCACAAGGAAGAACCGCATTAACGTTAGTCCCTCCCACTTTTGACTTAACCGTCCACGATTAAACAACCGTGAATCTGACGCTAATCGCACCGACGCGGCGAGGCGTCGGCCACCGTCAGGACGCCGGAGCGGCCAACGCCGGCGAGCCTCTGGAACCCTCCTGAGAGCGAAAAGACGGGGGACCCGTCGGCGTCGATGATGACCTCACCGGCGACGGCGACGCGACACCACATTGATTCAACCGTTAATCGAGCTCCACACAGGCGACGCGATAATGGCGATTAGCGATGATAAAAGGGCAAAATTTCATCGGTTGCGGTGGGTAGATTACATGACGCTGCATTACTCACTCGACTCGCTGCTGTCATTTACAGGACTGCTAGTACTGGATCTCGGGGGGCACGGATTAAACTAGCTAACTGATATAATTAACTACTGTAAACTGCTACTAAAACCCAAGCCATAGAATAGCTTCTGGTATGACACCGGCGGGGGCGGGTACTGGACGCCGGCGTTGGGGTAGAAGCCAGCGGTGTAACCGCCAGGTGCCGGGGGGTACGGGCCGTAGCCGAAGTGCGGCGGCATCTGGTACATGCCGGCGTCGGCCATGGGCATCGGCGCCACCGACGCGGAGGCGGCGGCGGCGGACTTGTCCTTGTCCTTCTTCTCCTCGCCGCCGTCCTTCTTCTTGTCGCCGCCGCCGTCGGCCTTGTCCTTCTTGTCGTCGCCCTTCTTGTCCCCGCCGCCGCCTTCCTTCTTGCCGGGCGCGACGACCTCCACGGTCCGGCTGAGCTTGTCCCTGAGGTAGCCCGGCAGCGCGGCGGCGTCCATGGTGCCGGTCACCTTCACCAGGTCCTTGCCGGCGTCGATCGCCACATCCTTCACTCCTGCAACCAACACGCAGAAAACACAAGTCAATTCAAATATTCGATCTGAGGCGTAAAAGCTCGGCACCGATTGATTCGTGCGGGATTGGAATCCGTGGCGAGAAGAAAGGAAAAAAACCGCACCTTTGATCTTGTAGATGCGGCGCTTGATGCGGTCGATGCAGCCATCGCAGTGCAGCCGGATCTTGAGGGTCACCGTCTCCTGAAAAAGAAGGAAGCAGAGCAGTTACAGTCGCAGGCCACGGAGGGAGGCTGACGAGATCAGAGCATGCAGTGCAGCAGGGGCGGTGGATGGATGGATGGATGGATGGGAATAAATGGCAGGTAACTGACCTCCTTGGGCTTCTTCTCCTCCTTGGGCTTCTCGGCGCCCTTATCTTTCTCGGCCTTCTTGTCGCCGCCCTTGTCCTTCTCGGCCTTCTTGTCACCGCCGCCGCCCTTCTCCTTGTCGGCCTTCTTGTCGCCGCCGCCCTTCTCCTTGTCGGCCTTCTTGTCGCCGCCGCCCTTCTCCTTATCCGCCTTCTTGTCGGCGCCGTCGTCCGCCTTCTTCTCCGCCTTGTCCTTCTTGGGCGGGCCGGCGCCGGCGGAGACGATCTGGACGGGCTTCTTGGCCCTGGCCTCGATGCGCTCCTTGAGCTCGGCCGCGTCCGCCGGGCCGGTGACCACCACCTTGCCCGCCGCCATGTCCGCCGTCACGGACTCCACCCCTGCCACAGAAGGAAGAAACAAGCAAGCAACGGTCAGAAACAAACCCCCGCCGGAGCAAGAGGAACACGAACGATCTCGAGCGCGCGGTCAGAAACAAACCTGGGGCGCGCTTGATGGCCTTTCGGACCTTGCCGGCGCACCCGGCGCAATGCAAGTCGACCTTGAGCACGATGGGCTGCGGCCCCGCCGCCGGCGCCGCGCCGCCGCCGTCCTTCTTCTTGTCGCCGCCGCCGTCCTTGCCCGCCTTCTTGTCCTCTCCCATGGCTGGCTGGCACTGGCTGGCGTCAAGCCTTGTCGCTGTGGCGGTGGTTACCGAGGGGCGCGGGGTTCGAGGTGGGAAGAAGAGGCCGGGGGGTTTTTGGATCGACGAGGGGAGCGAGGCCCGTGCGCGGGCGGCGTTAAATAGCCGGGAGGAGGGCACGGGGCGCGGGGTGGGTGGGCGCCGTGATGGCGGAGGCGGAAGAAAATGCGGTCGCTGCCTGCGGGCCTGCCTCCGCGGCGCGGGGCGGGTCGGGCTCGGAGTCGGACCCGTGAGGCAGGCAGGAAGAATGGTGCGGGAAGCTGCTGACCGCGGACCGGGCTGGCTGGGGTGGTGGGATGGAATGGGAGGCGATGTGCGTGCGCCGCCCACCGATGACTTCCTTCCTGGTTGCTTCCTTTTGCGTGGCGTTTCCTAACGGAGCACGAGTATCATGGGACGGAATTGAATTGAAGTCCTTGATAATAAATGGTAACGGATTTTGGAGGATTTTAAAGGCAGGATATATTGCACGAGTAATTGAGTACAGCTGGTTCTAAATTGGAAGGGGAGAACGAAACAGCTGTTCGCTTTTGATTCCCTTCCAGAGATTAAAGACCTCGACGAGGTTAATCGTAGCACCCGAACGGGCAGAAACCCTCCCTTGCCATCTGTACATTTCTCACTTCCATATGTTACTCTACATCCGGTAGCACTCCATTTCCAATCATCAAATTCCAGGATGCTACAGTGGATGCTGCTGGGCGGCGGCGCCCCTCGTGGGCCGGGTCTCCCTTTTCCTCCATGCGCGCCGTGACCGGGAGAGGCGAGAGCCACGGCCCACGGCCACCGGCGGTACGGCGCCCACGTGTGTACGCCCCCCGGGCGCGCCGCGGTGGATCCGTACGGCCCGCGCGGCCCGGCGGAGGGAGGAGGCCCCGAGGACTTTTCAAACGTCGGTTGGCGCTGGCACAGCGGAATCCTCGCGCTCGGGACAGGCGGAAGGGCCCAGCGAGGCAGGGGCAACGGCCGGCGTCAGCGGCCTGGCCTATCCGATTGTCACGGCCTCACGGGCTGGGCCACCAGGACTGACATGTGGGCTCTTCTGCCGCTTTGACCCCATGCCGCGGGTTTTATTCCTATTTTTCTTTTCGGCGTAGTCATTCGGTACCAGGCCGTGCGGGTTGGTACGAAGTTATGGTGCTGCGCACGGTTCGGCGTGAGCGTGTGTTAATTGGATTTGGCCCAGTAGGCCCAGCGGTTTAATGGTTTATTCTCTGGCCGTTGGACACGCTGGGCTTTGTTGCGGTTGGCCCCTGAATTCAAATCATTCGGTATCCAGGCCGTCAGAAGATTTCTGTTACCATCATTATGGTCGTCAAGCGATTCTATGCTTGGATTTCACGTCTTTAACATCAAGACCGAGGGCTTCATTTCCATGATTTTACTTGATATAATCTATGTTTTTACGTTAAAGATTCTGTAATATCTGTCATATTTAAAGATGTTAAAGATGTTCAACAAATAAATTCCATAATGTTAGAGTATTTTCATAATAAAAGTAGTGGGTAATTTTCTTAAAAGTAGAATATATATACAATGGATACTAATTATGATTAGAATCTATTGAATTCATGACAATGTTCTAATTTTTTTGAGATTTTGTAGACTTTTATATTTTTTTCCAAAATATCTTGTGAAATTAATGTGGAGGCTCGAAAGAGCAATAGTGAGATCGATACAATATTGACTTACCAATTAAGCTTCCAAATAAAAATTATGATCTTTGTATCCACATGTTCAACAATTTTATTCCCCTTTCTAAACTAAAAAAATGTTCAACTATTTTATTAGTGCGAGTACAGGAAAAAGTAGTACTAAATAATTCACTTTGTTGCACCTGTTCATATACCGTAGCGTTCAAAACTTATCCATAAAGAACATATATGTAGCTTTTAGAACACCTGATTTAATTGCATACGGAGTACACATTTAAATGACTTATATATATAATTTTTCTTTCTAGGTGCATGTGCATTTAATTGCTTGATTTTTTTCAAGATCTAGTTCATTGACTTTTTTTTTGTGAAAGATCTGGTTCATTATGGTGTATTTGCCAGGAATTAACTATTTTGATTAGAGGCACCTTGTTCATTTCTGATAGCTGCTATCTCAGTCTTTCCAATTTCAAAAAAATGTTAATTTGGGACAGAGATAATATAAATTGTATTGGTAAATTTCCCACTAACAAAATCATATTTTTAGAGAAGTCATACTCCCCACTGGATAATATAGCCACTAGTCGAATTGGAAGTATGCTTAAGTCAGTTAAGTTTTTGGTCGCCAAGGCCGGGCAATTCTCTCGCGTGGACACTATGTTCGGTATTCAGTGCAGAGCGGAGGAGGCATTGGATGGTGTAACAGTTCAGATGTTAGTTAGCAGTATCTGCACCAAGTCTTCGTGCCGTTGGCTTCGAAGAAACATCAATGGTGGTTGGTGTCCAGCGTTTTCAGTTCTTTGTAAGGTCTGTAAACGTGTTATAGCGATCTTGGTGGTCGCGTAGGACTACTAGAGCCCCATGATGCGATGTAATTTTCGTGTTTTTGTTTGGCCGTAGTCGTTTTGGTCAAGACTGGGTAATATATTATCCATTATAAAAAAAAGTGCTTTCACACTAACTATGGCACTGTTTTACTTTATTTGGGCCGCCCATTGTTATTATATTAGAAGATGACGTCTGTCGATGCCTGCGCTATACGGAGTATATCGCAGCTGTTTTAGTTCATCGATTTCATTCCACGTCTCGATCAACTAGATCACTGGACGCGCATAGGGAGTAGTCAAGCAGGAAGCGCTTTATCACTGGATGGAGCAACTGCTGGGTTCCTCATCCTGCTGGCCGCCGCCGTACTGATAGTTGTAGCTGCCCGGCTCCGGCAGCGGGTACGCCGGATACTGCGGCTGTCCGAAGAATTCTCCTCCTTGATCCATGGCGGGCTGCTCCCAGTATTGGCCACCGTACACTCCTCCTGAAGCCGGGTAGTAGTCGTAGTCGTAGCCGGCCTGCGGCGGAGGGGCACACCCTGACGGACTTCCTCATCCTGACCTCGAGGCTCGTCGCCACCGCCGAGGCGTCCGCCGTCCCGGTGACCTCCACCCGGCCGGACTGCACGTCCGTCGTGACCGTGTCCACGCCTGCACGCGGCACATGCACGGACGTCGAACGCGCGCGCGCACACATGCACGTTCAGTCGAAGTAAACGAGAAAGGTCAGGAATGAATCACGTATGGAATGATATATATGATGCGCAAATCATCACACGCGCGCGCGCACCGCATATATATATACGTACCTGGGATCTCCATCGCGCGCCTCTTGACCTTGTCGGCGCAGGACCTGCAGTCCAGGTCCATCTCCAGGACGATGGGCGCCGGAGAAGCGTAGGCGACGCTGCCGCCGGCACTGTCGTTCTCCTCCTCCTCGTCGCCGTCGCCGTCGTCATCGTCCTCCTCCTCCTCCTCCTCCTCCTCCTCGTCATCATCATCGTCCTCCTCCTCCTCAGCTCCGTCGCTCACTATCTTGACGCTCTTCCCCGTCTTGGATTCGAGCCGCGCCCTGAGGGCCTCCGCGTCGGCCGTGCCCTCGACCACCACGAGCCCAGTCTCGGAGGATGCGGTCACGCTCTCCACCCCTACGTGCACCCGCGCGCGCACGCAAAAGATGAGGGAGAGACCAAATGATCGATGATTGCAGGCCAGCGGCGCATCGATTGGCACCACTTACTTATCCTACATAATGCATGCAAGGTACGCAGTACGTACATACCAGGCACCTTCATGGCGACTTTCCGGATCTTCTTGGCGCAGCTGTCGCTGCGCACGTCCATGGAGAGGACGACAGGCGCCATTGCCCGGCCGTGCTCGTGCTCTCTCGTCGCTGTCGATCTGAGGCTAAGCTCGACCGGCGGCACAATAATGCAGCAAGTACGTGTCTACTCGATCGCCGTGTGCTATATGGGTGACTGGGTGTAGTGCTGCGCTGTGCATGGCCCGCTGGCTCTCGATCGGGGTCTATATATACAGGATCACGAAGGTGCAGTGCCCAGCTAGCGCGGGGATCGAGGAAACATTGATAAGGTTGTTATCTCTTTTTTGTTTGAGAAAAAAAAGGAATAACTGCGGATCAATCAGCAGAGAGCCGATCAAATCTGTAAGCAATTCATTACCGTTTAATATGATTTACGCTGTGGATATCTTCTCTTCCAAGTTTTTCATGTCTGAGATGGTAATGTTTGCTTTATTGTCCACGGCTACGTACGATATCTTGTCGTGAAATCTGACTACCAACCATTTTAACAACGAAAAAAGGGCTAAAAAAGAAAATCTAGAAACAGGATGTCCGATACAAAAATATATTTGAAAAAACGTATTATGTCGCACCCTTCAAGCCACAGTGCCATCCTTCTTTCGTCCAGATTTGCTCCTTTCCCATGTTCTCTGGATATTTTGGCGGTCTATAAGATAATGGCAAATACAATTTGATCATGGGTCGTATGGTCACCACAGGAGATATTCCTTTGAATGGTATAAAATTTCTTGCAATCATAGGTCCGTAGATGAGTGTTTTACGGTTATCAAAAGGTACTACAAGATAAAGAAATTATAACTTAGATTTTAGTACATAAGTACCGAAAAATTGTACCAACTATGCTAAACTGGTGGTACCACTTGGTGGATAGGTAATCTGTTTAAGGTTAAACCGCAAAGGACACCCTAAATTTTGATTGGCTTTTCACATTTTATCTTAAAGTGACAGAATCATCAATACACAACTTTTAACTTAAACTAGTTGCCGTGTGCGTTTTGCCGTGTGCGGCACACGGCAAAGATTTTGCTATGCGGTTTCCGGTAGTGAATACCCTGATTAAGTAGTAGGATTGTGTTGATGGCATGACACACGTAAATGGTAGTTTTGACCATTGGCCATCGACATTAGACATTCATCTTGACAGGTAGATCAATAAAAACCGACATTCATCTAATGCATCCGGCATGGCAGGTGGACATCCATATACATCATTCATTACATTGACTTCGTACTTTAGGATATATTATAACATTAGCAATACATTCTCTTTGGTATCACTTGTGCCCATCTTCTCATAGCTTCTGCCGCGCCGATAGAAAGAAGCCCTAGGCAAGGTTGAACACGATAGGCTGAGAAGGCAAAGAGTGGGTGCATGGAGCCTACCCTGCCTATAGCATTCCTGCGTGGCTAACGCCCGCACTGCTTGCAGCGTCTCACATCCTAGATAAGATGCCCCATTGAGCAACGGAGGATGGCATGCCTCCACACTCGCATTTCTGGGAAAATACCCTACTAGGCTTGGGGATATATTGTCTTACACACAGCCGAGGGTACCACCACCAAGGGCATAGTTGCGAAGGAGGCCAATACAAATTTGCCACAACCATGGGAAGTGGTTCACAAAGTCAGCTTTAACTAGGTCCACTTGCCAAGTTGTATGTCTGATGGGCAAAAGGATCAAAATTGCCAATTATGTGTACCATGCCATCAAACCCACTGAACAATCCTACTTAGGTTATCAATAAATATCCATATTAGACACGTTAAGGCACAATAATGACGGTTTGTTGGTTCAAGGTGAAATTCGTTCAAAGAACCAAGAAAATGTAGGTAGTGATTTAGAGTTTGTCCTTTGTTTAATAATAGCTAGATTAGAAATGAACAATTCACTTCTTATACATATTCAAATTAGTGAATTTAAGAGAGTTTGAATATGTTTGACCATTCAAGTCCATATTGACTTATTTAACGTTGATCTGTTCAAGAGTTCGTACTGGTTGACCTTAAGATTATTTAATTTAGAAAGGTAAAGGTTAGGGATTATATACAATTATGATTTATAGTTTAAGAATTTAAGGGCGCAAAAGAAAATGATCCATTCAAATTCAGTGAAGATGATGCTGTAGATACACTTTAAGCTCGATCTAGATAGTCAGGTACAAACTTTCTGTTCTAATGATATAGTCTCTTCTTGCTCCGATCTAATAAACACGTCAAGAAAAAAGCTTGTAATGGTGTTGCAAACTTGCAATCATATGCAATCCGCCTAGTTAAAAAAACATGGACCTAAATCTCTTTCGCAATAAATAAAATAAAATGTACTAAGCTGGCCCCAGAAGTTGCTGGTTCTTCTTTCTCGGGTTATCGCACACGCTGCTGCTGCTGCCCCCTGAACCTCGTCATTGCACACGGTCCGGCAACGTGAGCTTGATCACCCTCACCCCTAGGACGAAACCATAGATTAACCAGCGTTAGACGATCCACGTGTCACGTGTGAGTGTGTGACGAGCGCGTGCTTCTTTAATTTCCGCCGAAAATGCACGCAGGGATCGAGTACCTTGGAATCGCGACACGCGCCGGATGATCCTGCCCACGCATCTGCCGCAGTGCAGCCCGGCGATCCTGACCTCCGCCGTCCACTCCGCCGCCTGTGTGTGGCCAGCCGGCGATCCCGGCGGACGCAAAAGACCACCCTTTTCATTCAGTGCCCTAGAACTAGAATAATTTTCTGCTCGAAATCCTGGACCCGGCGTGTGCCACGCCACCGATACCGACCTGTTCTTGCGCGTGCCTCCCCGCGATTTCTTCCTCCGGATGCCGCGCCGCCGCCGCCGCCGCTCTCTCCGGGGCCGGGACTGGCCTCACCCGCGCCGCGGCGCTCCGCTCTCGGGCGGTCGTCCTGCCGTCCCTGACGACCGTGACGGGCTTCCTCGTCCGGACCTGGACGCTCGCCGCCACCGCCGCGTCCGCCGTCCCGGTGACCGTGACCCGGCTCGCCGCCACGTCCGTCGCCACCTTCTCCACGCCTGCACACGGCGGAACGAGCTCGATGAACACACACGCATACAGCGAGCAGAGCGGATAGGTATATATGTAGTACGGAGCAGCTCGGAAAAAAAATTCTCCGATCCCGGTGCCGAGTGCGCGCAGTATATACGCACCTGGGATGTCCATCACGACGCGCTCGATCTTCGCGGCGCAGGACGTGCAGTGCAGGTGCATCCTCAGGACGAAGTGCGGCGCGGACCCCGCGCCGGCGCCCTCCTCCTCGTCGTCGTCCGAGGAGCCTGCGACGAGAGGGGCGGGCGCCGTGGCGCGGTGCTTCCTCGCGGTGATGGCGAGGATGGCGGCGGTCGTCGATTTCCGGCAGCTGCGGAAGGGGGTGATTATGTCCTTGATCAACCTCATCCTCCGCCCGCGGTGGTGCACGTCGTTCGTATACGCGTGTTTGCTGCCGATCTCGGTCTCGCTTGCCTGACGTATGTACGGTTGATGAGCATGGGCGTTGTCGTTCCCAAATCCGTCCGTATATATACACGCGGAACATCAACTCTTTACATTGATGGTACGGTGATGATGATGAGTATTAAGCACGAACGGTATGTATGGTAGGCATAGGCGACGATCGGGAAGAAGCGAAAACTAGAAAGAGTGGTAAAGGGCCCTCACTTTTGTACTAAAAATTTTAAGGATCGGGCCGGATTAGGGCCGGATTAAAATAACACTAGTTTTTGAGCTAAATTTTGCTAGGGCCAAATTTGATTGTGAAGGAACAAACGGGCCATGATCCGTTACCACCCCTAATACGTAGTAGATAGATAATAAGGGTACCTTCCTTTTTCCTACCAAAAATGGGATTGTCCTGCGCGTAAGCATGCGATTCTTGGTTTGGAACGATACTACAAGGGGAAATACGCCATTGCAAAGATGGCAAAACAAAATTAGGGCCGTTCGTAGATTTTTAAGAGGTTGGGCCAAAAATGTAGTAGGTGAGGACAAAAGAAAAAAATCTTTCTTGATTAATCAGTTAGATTTCTTAGATCGCGAAACTGAAACGCGTCTCCTTTCTGCACAAGAGTTGGAATACAAGTATTGTCTCACATCTCAATTAGCCAAGTTGCGTAGAGATGAGGAGTTATATTGGCTCCAGAGATCTAAGACAACGAGGCTATTACAAGGAGATGATAATATAAAGTATTTTCAATTATTGGCAAATGGTCGACATAGGAAGACTCGTATTTTTCAACTAAAACAAGAGGAAGGGATTATTGTTGGGGATGAAAATTTGAAAACGTATATCACAAATTACTACAAAATCCTTTTTGGTGATCCGGTTGCAAACAACTTTACTATGGATGAAGCAATCAGAGGGGATATCCCTCAAGTTTCTGAAATAGAAAATGAGTTGTTAACGGATATATTCACTGAAAATGAGATTAAAGAGGTAATTTTTTAGATGGAGCATAATAAGGCACCAGGTCCTGATGGTTTTCATGCTGCGTTTTATCAGTTTTTTTAGGATATCATTAAGGGAGACCTGATACAATTATTCAATGAGTTTCATATGGGCAATCTACCTCTGCATAGTCTTAATTTTGGAGTTATCACCCTTTTGCCGAAAAAAGAGGAAGCTATTAAAATTCAACAATACCATCCTATATGCTTGTTAAATGTTAGTTTCAAAATCTTCACCAAAGTCCTTACCAATAGGTTATCCCTGGTTACCCTCAAAGTAATTAAACCGTCGCAAACAGCTTTTCTGCCTGGTCGGTATATTATGGAGGGGGTAGTTATTTTGCATGAGACAATCCATGAATTACAGCGAAAGAAAAAGAGTGGAGTCATTTTAAAACTTGATTTCGAGAAAGCTTACGATATAGTGAAATGGCCTTTTCTTCAACAAGTGTTGAGAATGAAAGGTTTTTCACGTAAGTGATGTTCTTGGATCAATCAGGTAATGACTAGGGGTAGTGTTAGTGTCAAAGTAAACAATGACTTAGGCAACTTCTTCCAAACTAAGAAAGGGGTTAGATAAGGGGATCCACTCTCGCCTATCTTATTCAATATTGTGGTGGATATGCTTGCAATTTTGAAGGATAGAGCTAAAGAGGTAGGACAAATTTCTGGCGTGGTTCCTCACTTGGTTGATGAAGGGTAGTCTATTTTACAGTATGCGGATGACACTATTTTATTTTTGGAAAATGATTTAGAACAAGCTAAGAACTTGAAACTTCTTCTTTATGCTTTTGAACAACTCTCTGGTCTCAAAATTAATTTTCATAAAAGCGAGATGTTTTGTTATGGGGATGCAAAAGGAAAGGAAGGAGAACTTTCTCAAATCTTTGGCTGTGAGAAAGGTTCATATCCTTTTAGATACCTTGAAATCCCTATGCATCATCGTAAGCTTAGTAATGCGGACTGGAAGGGTGTGGAGGAGAGGTTCCAAAAAAAGCTTAGTTGCTGGAAAGGAAAGATGTTATCTGTTGGGGTCGTTTGGTTCTAATTAACTCCATTCTTAGTAATTTATCTATGTTTATGTTGTCATTTTTTGATATATCAAGAGAGGTACTGAAGAAACTTGATTATTTTAGATCAAGATTCTTTTGGCAGAGTGATGAACATAAACGTAAATATAGACTTACAAAGTGAAGTATACTGTGCACACCAAAAGATCAGGGAGGGCTCGGTATTCTTAATCTCGACTTATAGAACAGATGTTTATTAAGTAAGTGTCTGTTTAAGCTTATAAATGAAGATGGGGTTTGATAGCAGCTCCTTAGGAGGAAATATCTGAGAAACAAAACGATATCCCAGGTTGAGCATGTACCTGGAGACTCACACTTCTGGTCGGGCCTAATGAAGGTCAAACTTGAGTTTTTGAGTATGGGTAAGTTCAATCTAGGTGATGGTTCTCAGATAAGATTTTGGGAGGATGTCTGGCTAGGTAACGTTGCGTTTAAACACCTATATCCTAATCTTTATAACATAGTCAGGAGAAAAAGTGATACGGTGTATTCTGTTCTGAGTTCGACACCGTTAAATGTCTCTTTTAGGCGGTCTTTGGTGGGCGAAAACTTTTTGACCGAAAACTTTGGTGGGCGAAAACTTGATATCATGGTATATTATAGTGGCTTCAGTCATGCACATAGACCTTTCTAATAGGAAAGATCACTTTACCTGGTCTCATACTCAACATGGGTCATTCTCTGTCCGTTCTATGTATAGAACTTTGACTGCGAATAATGTGCCCTTGGGTAAACATTTAATCTGGAAGCTTAAATTTCCGCTTAAAATTGAAGTTTTCATGTGGTATATTATTAAAGGAGTTACCTTGACTAAAGATAATTTGGCAAAACGTCGATGGAATGGGAGTACTAAGTGTAGTTTCTGCAATTACGAAGAGACTATTCAACATCTTTTCTTTGATTGTTATAATGCTAATTTTATTTGGAGAACGATACATGTTTCTTTAATTCTACCCCGTCCATTGAATATTGTGCATATGTTTGATGGATGGCTTAATGGGGTGGACAAGAAAACAAAGTATCAATCGTTGTCAGGGGCAGCTGCCTTTTATTGGGCTATTTGGATAAGCCGAAATGATATTATTTTTAACAATGCGAAAGTCTTTTCTCCTTTGCAGGTATTGTTCCGTGGGACTCATTGGGTCTGGTTTTGGGCGCTTATGCAAAGAGAGGAAGATCGACCTCGCATAACCTCGGCTTGTCGTGCCCTTGAGGTGCTCGTGATGGATTTCTTTGCGTCCAATGGATGGTTTCTTAATAATAGGGTTACGGCTAGTTGAGTGGTTAGGAGTGTGTCGGTGGTTGGACCGTTCGTGCTTTGTTTGCTGTAGTTATATAATAAGATACTCGTCTGAGGATATTCAGTACTAGTTGGGCCTTTTAAATGGCTATATGTATCAATCGATACAGAGGCCGGAATATTAATATATATTCCCTTTTCTAAAAAAAGCATGCGATTTCTTCTAAAATGAAATGTTCTGCACACAACACTCCTGTCTACTACCTCCGTACCAAATTACTATTCGTTGTTGGCTTTTTCTTGTAACGTTTGACCATTCATCTTATTCAAAAATTTATTTAAATATGTGAAAAAATAAGTCATGCCTAAAGTATATATGATGATAAAGTAAGTCACAAATCTATACTATAAGGATCCTAGAGAATTGAAAACGTTTTCTACCAAAAAATCCACCCCCACCCTCTCACAGAGGCCCCACCTGTCAGATTTTTTTTGGGATGGGGGACGTGGGAAATGTGGGAAAAACTTAATGTTCCTGGCGCTTTTAGTTCATTCTCCGCAAAACTTTTTTCACCCAACGTCCCGCGCGTACCCACCTCTGGCCAGGTGGGCCCCTAACTCCCCACGTGCACACAATTATCCCGTATTGCTAATAGACAAAAGATTGAAGAGTTTTTCTCCATATAAATAAAGACCAACTAACTCGAAAAATAATGTGCCTCTAAATTTGAGAATAACTAAAGCTCTATATACACACACGTGCGTGCGCACGTGCCGCGTCTGCTAGTAAAAGAAATGATACTTGTAAAATTTGTTGAATAAGACGAATGGTCAAAGATCATGGAAAAAAGTCAATAACGAATAGTAATTTGGAACGGAGGTAGTATTTAGAATGTACGGAGTATACTACTACTGCGAAGCGAGTAATAACAACCCGATTAGGGTGCTTGAGAACTACAATCGGGTAGTTTCTACAGAGTACCTGTGGCGGGTACAACCTTTTGGGGTGACTTTTGAGGAGTTTGGACGTCAATACCTGTTGTGGGTGCCGATTGCGGTCCGTTGCGGCAGATCATTTTGATACTGATACTCGTTTTACCGACAATTAAGGACCTAGTCGATGCCGACCCCTATAGCCTGTGTTTCTCCATTTTGTACCTGCACACGGGACAATCACCAAAACTCGTGGAAATAGTCAGTAATAAGCGCTATAGCTATGGTGTGTGTCTCCGTTGTGTTCATTTTATACTTGGTTGGAGGTCGGAAATCGGTCTGTAACGACCGCCAACAATTACTGTGTGAATTTGAAGGGTCTTTCTAGAAAAAAACGTGTCTTTTCCTTTTGGGTTGGTTTCTTGATTACCCCGTGCATAACTGCTTCATTCCACTAACTTCCCCTATATGCACTAGTACTGTCTCTTTCCCTTTCCCATCTTCCATTCATTTCTTTTACCGTAGCACTCGAGGTAACCGTGTCTCTCTCTTGTTCCTATCTTCATCTCTCTTGCCTCTCTTGAGAGGAAGGTTCTTTTGGTCTTGCTGTTCTTGTTCTGCTTCATTTCTTTAGATGATGATATGATTATGTTCTATGCTTTTTGATGTTCTGCTTCATTTCTCTTTAGATCTTGGAAACAAACCATCTTCCTCTTCATCTTCTGTTGATCAACGTGAGTCAAGGTAACTCAGACTCTGTCCTCTTCTCTATTCAGGGTATTTGAGTATCTTTTTCCTTCTACATTTTTCCATTAGTTCTTGTTAGACAGATCCTGCTATTCTATGTTTATAGTAGTGAAATTTTCTAATGTTAGCCGAGGAGGAAAATTTGTATGTTAATCTTAGAATCATATAATCCTAGTGGTTGCTCTTAGTGCTTGTTCATCAACCAGTCATTTACTATGCCTTGTTAATATGTCGTTATCATATATATGTTCTTATTATATCTGCCTTGTTTATGTTTAAATTGCAAATGTTCTATCAATTGTTCTAGACTATATGCTAATGAAATTCTGCTGGTTTGTAGATTTAGTTCATCAAATATATGTTAATTTGTACTGATTTAGTACATCTATTATATGATGATTTCTATCTTGCTATTTGTACTGGTTTGTACTAGACTATATGCTAGTAATATGCAAAGATTACCGTATTTTGTAAAGATATGCAAAGATTATTATACCCTTATATTTGAATTGTATTTATCTCGCCTAAAGGTTTTAGATGTCCCTTTTCTCTTAGCATATTGTTTCTGAGTCAATTACTCCAACTGCAACTGGGTACATCCAGTTGTGTCCATCTATAGCTACTGCACATGCTAGTTGTCCCCTAAACCTTCCTGTCAAAAATGTGCTATCTATTGCCAAGTATGGCCTACATCCATTAAGAAAAACTTTTATGCATGGTCTCATAGTAAAAAACAACCTATTGAACCTGATCTGCCCATTGATTGTGTGATGATCAATAACTACAAAACTTCTAGGAGAGCACCTCTCTACCTCTGCCTTAAACTTGTGTAGGTTGTCAAAGCTGTTGTCCCAACTACCAAATAATTGTTCATGTGCCAATTCCTTACCTGCATACACTCTTTTGTATGGCACCTCAACCTTGTGCTTGTCCTTTATTCTCTTTAACAATTCTTGAGCTTTCAAACATGAATCCTCCATCAGCCAATCCTTCACTTGTTCACATACCCAAAATTTTGGTAGCATTCTTCAGTCTTGCTTCTTCTTGACTAGAACAAGTATGCCAACGTGGGTTCTTTTTTACCTACCATTATACAAGTCACGATTATCAAATGTTACAAATAAAATTAGAAACAAACTAACAGCAACAACCAAATTATGAAATGAAAAGCAAATACCTTTATTGTTTTGCCATCTTGATACGTGGAAGCATGTAATCTCCATCTACACCCACCTTCTTCCTTCCTTGAATAATAAGCCCTCAGTCTCTCTGGGTCATTCTTTTCAGTGTTATACTCAAATTCATATTTGATAGCATGTTGAGGAAGTGCCAACTTAAATTGTTCCATGTTGGGATATATGCTGCCTACACTCCTTGGAGGATCATCAGGGTCATATACTACGATTGACATAGGTGGCAAAGGATTTTTCCCAATCAAATCCTCCTCCTCCTCATACTCCTCATCAGATTCAGAATCAGATCCACTAAGTGAAAGGTTATCTAAATTAAATCCTTCATAAGAAGAACTGTCTCGAAGAGATGTCAGTTGGAGACTGAAGTGTTTGGACGGAAGAGGGAGATAGCCATAGAGGAGGAAGGGCTTGCGCAGATTTTCACTTACTTGATTTCGTCGCTCGTCGCCTGCGTCTGGCCAGTCCCAACACAAATATATAGTAAAAGTGGGTTTATTGTACACATAAGAGCATCTCCAGTAGTATTGCTAAAATGGATTGCAATACCTAAAAACTACCAGGATACCTAAAACTCAGCAAAAAACAGCTCCAACAGCATTGCTATATGGATTGGTATACCTAAAATTTTTAGGCTATAACCAAAATTTCTCTCTCTTATATGCAAATATACCAATCCAATCCATGGATTGCTATATTGCTGTTCAACAGTTGCTAGAAGTTAATTGCCGTGCGCCAAGACATTTCAGCCCTATTCCGCTCGTCCTGCCATGCCACCGGCGACTACGCATCACCGTCCGCACGCCGCGGTATCAGTCCTTGAGCTCTATCGAGCCCCAACTCCTTCGTGGGCGACCCTCGGACACGGAGCAGGCAAGCTCCGCCGCCCATGTGGAGCGGGCGGCCCCGCCGGCCGCGGAGCAGGCGAGCTCTGCAGCCAACTCCGCCGCCGGATGTGACACGGGCGGGATCCGCCGCCGGATGCGATGTGGGCGGGCTCCGCCGCTGCAGCTCGGGCGACCGCCGGACGCGACGCGGCTCCGCCGCCGCAGCTGGGGCCACCGCCGGATGCGAGACAGGCGGGCTTCGCCGCCGCAGCTTGGGCCGCTGCCGGACGCGACGCAGATGAGCTCCGCCGCTGCAGCTCGGGCGACCGCCGGACGCGACGCGGCTCCGCCGCCGCAGCTGGGGCCACCGCCGGATGCGAGACAGGCGGGCTTCGCCGCCGCAGCTTGGGCCGCTGCCGGACGCGACGCAGATGAGCTCCGCCGCTGCAGCTCGGGCGACCGCCGGACGCGACGCGGCTCCGCCGCCGCAGCTGGGGCCACCGCCGGATGCGAGACAGGCGGGCTTCGCCGCCGCAGCTTGGGCCGCTGCCGGACGCGACGCAGATGAGCTCCGCCGCTGCAGCTCGGGCGACCGCCGGACGCGACGCGGCTCCGCCGCCGCAGCTGGGGCCACCGCCGGATGCGAGACAGGCGGGCTTCGCCGCCGCAGCTTGGGCCGCTGCCGGACGCGACGCAGATGAGCTCCGCCGCTGCAGCTCGGGCGACCGCCGGACGCGACGCGGCTCCGCCGCCGCAGCTGGGGCCACCGCCGGATGCGAGACAGGCGGGCTTCGCCGCCGCAGCTTGGGCCGCTGCCGGACGCGACGCAGATGAGCTCCGCCGCTGCAGCTCGGGCGACCGCCGGACGCGACGCGGCTCCGCCGCCGCAGCTGGGGCCACCGCCGGATGCGAGACAGGCGGGCTTCGCCGCCGCAGCTTGGGCCGCTGCCGGACGCGACGCAGATGAGCTCCGCCGCTGCAGCTCGGGCGACCGCCGGACGCGACGCGGCTCCGCCGCCGCAGCTGGGGCCACCGCCGGATGCGAGACAGGCGGGCTTCGCCGCCGCAGCTTGGGCCGCTGCCGGACGCGACGCAGATGAGCTCCGCCGCTGCAGCTCGGGCGACCGCCGGACGCGACGCGGCTCCGCCGCCGCAGCTGGGGCCACCGCCGGATGCGAGACAGGCGGGCTTCGCCGCCGCAGCTTGGGCCGCTGCCGGACGCGACGCAGATGAGCTCCGCCGCTGCAGCTCGGGCGACCGCCGGACGCGACGCGGCTCCGCCGCCGCAGCTGGGGCCACCGCCGGATGCGAGACAGGCGGGCTTCGCCGCCGCAGCTTGGGCCGCTGCCGGACGCGACGCAGATGAGCTCCGCCGCTGCAGCTCGGGCGACCGCCGGACGCGACGCGGCTCCGCCGCCGCAGCTGGGGCCACCGCCGGATGCGAGACAGGCGGGCTTCGCCGCCGCAGCTTGGGCCGCTGCCGGACGCGACGCAGATGAGCTCCGCCGCTGCAGCTCGGGCGACCGCCGGACGCGACGCGGCTCCGCCGCCGCAGCTGGGGCCACCGCCGGATGCGAGACAGGCGGGCTTCGCCGCCGCAGCTTGGGCCGCTGCCGGACGCGACGCAGATGAGCTCCGCCGCTGCAGCTCGGGCGACCGCCGGACGCGACGCGGCTCCGCCGCCGCAGCTGGGGCCACCGCCGGATGCGAGACAGGCGGGCTTCGCCGCCGCAGCTTGGGCCGCTGCCGGACGCGACGCAGATGAGCTCCGCCGCTGCAGCTCGGGCGACCGCCGGACGCGACGCGGCTCCGCCGCCGCAGCTGGGGCCACCGCCGGATGCGAGACAGGCGGGCTTCGCCGCCGCAGCTTGGGCCGCTGCCGGACGCGACGCAGATGAGCTCCGCCGCTGCAGCTCGGGCGACCGCCGGACGCGACGCGGCTCCGCCGCCGCAGCTGGGGCCACCGCCGGATGCGAGACAGGCGGGCTTCGCCGCCGCAGCTTGGGCCGCTGCCGGACGCGACGCAGATGAGCTCCGCCGCTGCAGCTCAGGCCGCCGCTGGACGTGACGCGGGAGGGCTCCGCTGCAGACGCTCCGGCCGCCGCCGGCTGCGAAGCGGACGGGCTCCGCCGTCGGACGCGACGCGGGCGGGCTCCGCCGCCGAAGCACAAGCCGACGCCGGACGCAAAGCGGACATGCTCCTCCACGCATGTGCTGCGCCCTGCTCTTGGTGGATTTGAGGGCCATGAAGAGCTCAGCCAAGCACAGAAGAGGAGCCGACGGGGGAAGAACGAAGAAAATAAGATCCTTTAGCTTTTGCAGAAAGACCCTCGTAGACATATGTAATTTTTATTTGTTTTGTTGTGTCTTAGATGTTTTACAAAAAAACCCTTATAATCTAAACAAATTTACGAAAAACTTTATGTATGCTGCTGGAGAAGAGCATAGAAATCATGTGAAAATCTTCTCTCTCCTATACCTAAATCTTGTGTTAGGTATTCAGTTTTACATATGTTGCTGGAGATGCTTTAAGCAAACTATATCCAAGACTGTATCTAGACTCCTAACCTCACAATGCAAACATCCATCAGTGGCTTTGCCACATGCTTTGTTCAAAGTCAGACCAAAATTGCAGCGTTTTTCCCCGTTCTCTAACAAGAACTAGTGATTTGCGCGCGCCCCGGCGTGCAAAATTTGATATACAATATATACAGATAGGATTGTTCTGAAATAACTAAATAACTCAGTCAAATATAACTTAAAGAAGCACTGAGTTCAATTTACAAAGCAGAAACAAACATGAACCTATTATCAAAATGATAGTTGATAGCATAGTGGCAGTTGACGCTGTCGTGGCAGTAGAAAGTATTCTTCAATATATAAGATGAGCGGCCCTAAGAAAGAAAATGAAGATAATAGCAGTAAGATAATTTATTGTTGTATATGGTCGAGTAGTTATATAGATTGTTGCGATTTATTTATGCATGTCTCACCTACAATTCAGAACATGTATTTCCATTTCCTTGGCTCGGTAAGCTGATGGATTCATCACAGAAATAATAAAATGAATACGAAAAAAATTGAGCTAGTCATATAGGAACAAAAGAAAAATAGGACATATTGAATTAATTCATTAGTAGAGCTAGTCATATAGGAACAAAATAAAAATAGGACATATTGAATTAATAAATTCATTAGTAGGTGGTCCTATTGTTCGCAGCATGCTTTGCATTTCCTCATGTTCCTTTTGTGCTATAAGATGGAACCCAAGAAGAAAGGAAGTAATTTGCAGCCCAAATCTTATATTCAGTTTTATATAAACATAAAATGTGATATTATCATTGTGGCTTCTACCTCTGATAGGCTATTCAAAGGCCACTGGCACTACATCTGGGTCTTCAGGAAGATCTGTTGTATAGAGAAAAATTACATCTAGTTGAACAGCATTATACAACAGCAATAGGAGAATGCAGATCGGAGTCATGTACATAGTTGGTATGTTTAACTGGGTCTGGCTTGTGTGAGAAACTGTGAAGGACTGAAGGCTGATTTCCGCATAATGGACAACAAACATACCATAAACCCTCAAAAAGATGTAGCCATGACTGGGCATGAAAATGAGATGGATTGCTGACAAAATATTAAAAATCCTACGTAAACTCTAAATCAGCACAAATAACTGGGCTATGCGCCTAATCCAGCCCCTCCTCCCCCGATTCCAAACGCTCAGGCACAAATAAATCGATACGGACAACCCAAGGAACAGGTGCCACTCCCCCATATGTGCATACACCAGGCGAACCCACAAATTTTTGCATGAGATCCTCCCACCCCTCAGTCGATTCTAACAACAACACAAACAAACATATTTCTGCCTATTCCTTGCGCGCAAAAAGGATTGAACCCTAGAAAAAAAAGAATCGAATTTGGTTCGATTTGCTGTGCGGGATTGGGGATGGATGGACAGGGGAGTACCACAAAAGCCGCATTGCCGTCCAGATTGTCGCCCGCCGGCGAGCCTCGCCGATTCGCCGCCTGGTGGTTGTCTATCCGGCGGCGGCGTCTGATTCGCCGTGTTCGCCGCCTCCGCTTCTGCTCCCCATTCTTCGCTCAAGTGACGGGCGAAGCTGAAACAAGATGCACCAGACATACTCCCTTCTGTGTAATGTCGTTTTCGCTGAGGAAAATGTTTGACCGAATATAAAAAATATATATTAATATTTATAGTATATAATAAATATCATTAGATAAATATTTGAATCTAGTTTTTAAGAAATTTATTTGGATATTAAAATGTTGCACGTATTTTCTACAAATCAAAGTAAAGTCGTGTCATGAAAACCAACAGTGATAGTTATTTAGGGACGGAGGAGATACTCAACAACCAAGTCAACACATCTAATGGGTTGCGCTGCGTTTTCACCTGCTAACAAACAACGGGCGACAAACCACAAAATATCATAAGAGGAAGTATAGTAATGCCAGTTAGGCAGGCCGGGAGCGATACAAGTTAGAAAAAATCATAGCTGGCGGAGAGAGAACAGAAGAGAGAAGGAGGTGGGCGACTCGTGAAACGGCGGCTCAAGCGGGCGGATAGCACTGTGATGCAATCTATGGGGGCCGTCACTACGTCTCCTATGATTTTCATTGGCTCCACGTCGTTGTTGAACAACAGTAAGCATTAAATGATGTCATGGACCCCACCACTATTTCTCCTTTTACTGTCTAGCTGAATGACCTGGCCTTTCTTTACCGCCGGCAGCAAACCATTAGCTTTGCTCTAACGGGCACAATAGTTATCTGTGCGTGCCCGTTCATCTATTTACACAGGATATGACATCGACCATCGTTTGCCGATCCAAACAATTAAGTTGGGAATCTTATATAACCTGCAAGGGCCAAGGGCAGAAGGCTCCACAAAGAGAGGTTGGGAGTTGTACACGTGAGCCAGTCTCATGGGATGGCGAATACACTGTGGAGTGTGATTCGTAGATTGAGAGTTAATTTTAAGGTGTAACTAGTGATTTGCGCGCGCCCAGGCGCGCAAAATTTGATATACAATATATACACATAGCATTGTTCTGAAGTAACTGGATCCAAATAATCAAACGTAACTTACAAAAGCACTGAGTTGATTTACAAAGTAGAAATAAAAATGGAACTATTATCAAAATAATAGTTAATAGCACAGTGGCAGTTGGCGCTGTCTTGGCAGTAGAAAGTAGTCTTCAATATTCAAGATGAGCAGCCCTAAGAAAGAAAAGGAAGATAATAGCAGCAATGTAATTTACTGTTGTATATGATTGAGTAGTTATATAGATTGCTGAGATTCATTTATGGATGTCTCACCTACAATTCAGCACACGTATTTCCATTCCTTTGGCTCAGTAAGTT
>OAMR01000713.1:374127-402860 GCA_900205405.1 Echinochloa crus-galli
ACTAAATTTTCTAAAATCCGTCGATGTCAGCTGACACCGATGGCAAGTGGTAGCTCTACCACTGGCTGCGAGGAATCAATTCCAAGTTGTTTTGAACTTCGGAAGTTTTTTCTAGCCAGTGCGTGTTGGATATGAAATGAACGGCGATAGAGAGGGCTCCTACAATAAGCTTAAACGAAGAACCCTCTCCAAATAGATTTTCGATTTCTCGTATGTACCCTAGTTAACATTTTGACAATAGTAAAACCTATTATGTCAAATTATTTGGCACTAAATGATGCCTGTTCTACGACCTGCTAATACAAAATCAAGGCAGCCGTTTGATGGCCCCAATTTTCTCACTGCGTTGATGGTAAATGAGTGGTGTGGGGGCCGTAGCTTTGAACCAATAGAGTGGAATTCCTGTAATAGCAGATTTTCCACGTGGTTCGTGGGGTTAAATTCAAATGGAAAGGAGTCAAAGGACTATTCAGATTACTTGCAAATAGAAAAAGAGGAGACATATGACTACGTGATGTAACTGAAGATGCCGTGCAATCATCAGAACTTGCCCCTTGTTTTGAAATTTGTCTCCTGTCATAAGTACACGGAATTTTGGTAAGAGCTTTTTGACAGAATGAAGTTTGACTGTCTCCTTTTTATGCTCGTAAAATTCCACTTAAAACTGTAGTGTGATTCTGATCTCGAGTCGATCAACTGTGTTAACTGAACCTATATTCCCAGTGAAGTTTTTGAGAGGATATTCCCAGTTGATATTACTGCTTATTTGCATTGTGGGCTACAACTAACAAAACGGAGATGGCCCGGCCCATAAAGACACCCAGTCTTCTCTAAAATCCGTCACCATGTATGGAAGTTTGACTTATTTGTTCTTTTAAAGGAACTAGGTAATTGCCCGTGCGTTGCTACGGGTATGATGCATGGAGTAAAGATAAAAAGATCACATAAAAAATTCAATTTTGATGGTTATAGAATCGCACCGTAAGTCTATAGAAGTTAGTACTTTTGTTTTTCGCAAAGACGTGGATGGTGGGCTATAAAACCATAGTTGATTCTGCCGCATATGCTATCACTCTATTAATTTATATATAGTTCCAACTATTAATTGAAATTTACGTCGAAGGGGTACGTAATGGTATATATCGGACTTTAAGTGAATTGTAATGGCATGTTTTCAAATAGACGAATTGTAACGGTGTTTCTCCCAACTCGGATAGTTGTAATCAAAACCACCTAAAAGAATACTACACTGTATATTTTGCTTTTGCTGAGGATATGTTCTGCTGGAACCAGTAAAGTGTTTCTCAAATACCCAAATACTGAAGTCAATTTAGATGTTCAAATTAGAACTACACCTAAACAACATTAAGAAGCATTTCATGAAAACCATATTCAGTACCCTTTTAAAGATTAGAGAATATGAATTAAGCTAAAGAAATAATTAACGGACAGATAGGATGAGTCTTTGGGTGACGTTAACTGCTAGCCTCGTGGCTCCTCCTCTTTGATGCGTACCTACACCATCTTGACGGTGCCGCCGCCCACAGCCTCCCGCTCTCGTCCTCTGCGTGTCCAGTGGCCATTGTTCGCCCATGGAGCACCCAAAGCTTGGAAGCCATGCCAGCACTACTGGCATAGCCATTGAAGCATTCTGTCGAACATCTTGTAAGCAGCAATAATGACGTGAAGAGAACTTCATGTAGCATAAGAAATAAGATAGATCAGAGCAAGCTAGTCAAGAAGGGAGCCAAGGGCACGGAGCTTGGATGCCTGTATGTCTGTCGCTGCTTGCTGCACCGGCTTACCATCCCTAAGCCTATCAGCTGTCACAACAGAAGCAGGAGGAAGGAGATTTCTGGGCGGATGTGCCATGGGAAGGAAGACTGGCGTGGGGCAAGCAAAGAGGGAGCATATGGTGGTGATTGCTGCTCGAAAAGAGGAGAGCGGAACTATTCATGTACGACAGATGAGATAAGGAAGAAGCCGATTCAATCATGTGCTCACCTGCGCCTGATTCGGCCATGAGCTTCATGGCGAGCCCAACGACGGGGGGATGCGACGACGCAGAGTAGCGAACATGCACAGGTAGCGCCTCCCCAGCGCACGCGCCGTGGCGAGAAGCAGGGCATGGCCCAGCCGAAATCGACAGCTGCCTCCGCCGGCCGCTCGCCAGCTCGATTGGGAGCTGCTACTCCGCCTACGTCCGCTCGCGGAAGCTGCGCCGCCGGATCTTGTGCGTCCTCCCAGTCTCCGAGCGCGTCCGTGTCAACCGCTGCAGCAGCTCCACCTCGTGGATGCGACGCCGTCGCCGTCATTGGCAAGGAAGACATTGCACCTCGATTTCAGTGTGGGGAATTTTAATCCAGCGACTACAAATCCGATTTTGACTGGGGGGAATTTTAATCCAGCGACTACAAATCCGGTTTTGACTGCAAGCAGGGAGGTAGCTCAAGGAAAATCTGACCTGCGAAGTTGAGGAACTCGCACCTCCGCGTGCGCATCGCCGTCCCCGCCTTCTGCTCGGGTGGGCCGTGCCACCCATCTGCGCCTGCACGAAGCAATGGATCCGCTCTCAAGGACGGGTCCTGCGCATCGGCCATTTGTTGTTCGCCTGCATGCTGCGCTGCCCGCCGCGGCCGCGCGGCAGCAACGATGGCTGCCGCCTGCTGCAGCTCACATGGCCGCAACTGTTGACGTCGCCGTTGCCCCCGCACGGGCCACAGGCGGCGCCGCCGCCACAGAGCCTGCGTGGCCGCGACCGCCTTCCGTCGCCACTGTAGCCACGGGCACGGCCGCCATCGCCGCCGGTGACCCACGACTGCTGGGCGAAGGGATGGCGGGAGTGATGGGGAGAAAATAGCAGGGGGCAGTCAGCGCCCGTATTCGAGGCCGACGATGCTGCACCTTGTGCCGGACATATCAATAGCTGCATCTCGTACGCCGGCCACTCTCCACCGCTGGCCTATGCATCCGGCTCCTCCGCTGTATACGCGGCCGCCACACCATCGAGGTTGGCCCCGCGTCGTACCGCGGCTCGCCACCGTGCCGCCCCGCTCGCCATGACCACGACGCAAGGGGCACTACAGCGGCGAGGTCCCCCTCGATGCGCGACCAAGGCCCCCATCGGCGCGGCACGAGAGGCAGACCGGCTGCGGGAGGCGGCGGCTGCTTCCCTGACGGGCCGCGCAGCGGCTACGCCTGCCCTCCTGCGGGCGGCCTGAGCAACGGCGGGGACGAGGTGAGAGCGGCGGTGCTGGATGTCAGAGAACAAAGACGGGGAGGAGAGACGGGGAGGAATTTTTTTTACTGTTGAGGAGAGTCGAGACGCTTCTGACCTTGACGACGCTTTTACCGCTCCGTTTCTAGGTGACTTGGGAGGCTTCCAACCAAGTAAAACACAACACGTGGATCTAACAGTACAATAACGAACGGTGCAAACTGAGCCGTAGAAAGTAAATCGAACGGCGTAAATTAACTTTACTGGCGTGGACTGTCTAGGGTTGCACCGACACCGCCTCCTTTCATAAGGAGAGAATCCATTCTCTCTTCTAGAGCCACCAACACCTCCGGAGCACTACTCTCATTCTGCAAGCCGCTACCTTTTTCTCTCTACTAGGTAATTGCCCGTGCGTTGCTACGGGTATGATGCATGGAGTAAAGATAAAAAGATCACATAAAAAATTCAATTTTGATGGTTATAGAATCGCACCGTAAGTCTATAGAAGTTAGTACTTTTGTTTTTCGCAAAGACGTGGATGGTGGGCTATAAAACCATAGTTGATTCTGCCGCATATGCTATCACTCTATTAATTTATATATAGTTCCAACTATTAATTGAAATTTACGTCGAAGGGGTACGTAATGGTATATATCGGACTTTAAGTGAATTGTAATGGCATGTTTTTAAATAGACGAATTGTAACGGTGTTTCTCCCAACTCGGATAGTTGTAATCAAAACCATTCACGAACGAGAATTTATGGCTGAATCTATTTCATTTTTGCTGCGGAATGCGCCATTAAATCAGCTTGCACAAGGTATTTTTTTTCTCACTTATGTTCTTTTACTGAATAAACCATGTTTCAGAAAGGGACTTGTCTGCCTTAACTTCTGGGGTTGGTTTTAATAATGCTATATATTAGAGAGGAATAATTGTTGTTAGTTTCCTAATCACATAAAAATCACATGTAATGGCCAGGGTTCACGTACGCGTGATGGACTCGGCATTCCTTTGCAACAGAGCTGCCTTGATCCTACTCGGGTTCTCACACGACTGCATAAGCAATTTGGGGCTCTGTTCCGTTGCACCGTATGCACATGCCTGTGCCCGGCCCTGTCATCACCTCGTCGTCCGAGGTCTCCTTTACTGTCATCACCAGCATCGACATCTCCCATCGCACCAGGTCTATTTGAAAATTCAACAGGATCGTAAACAGATCAAGTGACGGCAATGAATATTAGGCAAAGCATTTGAAACAGTTATATATGGTAAACAGATATGAATTAATCTCATGTCCTAAGGGGACACCCTCCAGCAGACATTATGTTGTCCAAGCTAAGCCTAAAAATGAGGAAAAAAAGGTGGTTGAAACATTATATTCCCAAAAAACGAAAAACACTTGCTTGTAATTTGTCGACATGAACTGATGTGTTGCTGTTGCAATCAAGTGACACAAGCCAATTCTATCGGACAGTGCAGGAGCTATGTGTCACTCACTAACCCTCTATACACTACTACAGAACAAGGAAAAAAAACATGCTGATCCTAGCACCTCCAAAATTTTGTCAACGTATATGAGATACTTCATATTGGCATGAGTCGATACAACATAGTAACTCCATTTTTTTTCTGAAAAAACTTTGTTCTGCTGCTATCACCTTGTCGGATGGACCATAGCCACTGCCAGTAGAAAGCTCTGTAAGTTTATAGAAAATTCTTGCCCCTTTTCCTAAATAATAAGAAGCTTTTCGTTGAGAAACACAGCCGAAGCTTTCAGATAACGGCACACTGCTTCCACTTGAAAGCTCGGTAATATTTTTGAAAATTCTAGAGTGAAATTTTGAAATTCTATCATGGATTTCAAGGCTGCTGGATATTAAGCTTTCAGATATGTATTTTATGGTAAACTCAATGAAAGGCTAGTACTATGGATTAATTAAATTGTTAATTTTTCCTTCTCAAACTTAGTGTTGGTATTCTGTAACATAGTTTTAATCTTTATTGCCACACTAAAATAAGAAAAAAATTGTTAGGCAATATGTCTTAGTTGGTAAGAGGAATGAAAAGCATCTATATTGCAGCATTTTGATTGGTTTAGAGTGGGTCTTCTTTTGAAATCATAGAGTGGGTCTCCTTTTGAAATCATAGGGATTACTTGTTCCAATAACATCCGGATATAATACAAGTTGTGCTTTTGAAATAATAGGAATCAGAATCACACATCACAGGAATTGGACATTGGAGCATGTAAAACTTGATAATTCACATTGCCTATCAGAACCGAGTATTTCTAGAACTAAGATGAGGCTTTCTGAAACTCGGATGAGAGGCTTGATTGTATGCATACCTTGCTCAGATGCCATTCGGCGGCGACGCCAGGGGCAACCAGGTGACCCCGTCCTCCCCGTGATGTATATGCGCTTTGCCAAGCAGAATAATTATCTAAAAGAACTCATCTGAAAGGCAACCAGATAAGATCAGTAACAACAGTTAAAGGAAGCAACATGTTGTTCAAGGAGGAACTAACCATCATCATTTCTCTTTCTATCAGTAAAAGTCAAATAATCATCCTATTTTTGCAAACAGAAAACTGGACCTATACATTACTAAAAAACTAAAATTCAATTGGCACAAGGCCTATGATTTTAGTAATGCTCTCTAAAGGAACAAAAATAAAATGGGGCCCAGGATCAATTAGTAATGCAAATGCATGACAACCAGAAGAAATTAACATGAAAGAGAAGATTGATTACAATGGCATTGATGTAAGAATGTAGCAAGCAAGCAAAGGCTGCAGTGGGTGTATTAACAATGTCCATAGTCTAAAAGTCAGGAAATGAAACATAGATATTGCAGAGATATGAAATATTTGACCTCAATATGATGGCCAACAACTGCAAGCCATTTACTCATATAGATTACAGGATTAGACAGTATGATTTCAAAATGTTTACATTATTAAATAATGAGTCAATTACCTCAGTGCCACAGAAATTCATATGAGTTATCTAAGTGCCATAAAATTTTCGGAAATTCCCTCACTGCCATAGAGCGAAACTTTTTTGCCCTGTATGCCATATCCGTTGTCTTGCTGTTATGTGGGGGTTAAATGGGCTGGGATAAGACTATTTTACCCCTCTGGGTAATGTATGTCTAGGATCATGTTTCTGTCAAACAAATGAATTAATGAACTAACAAATAATGATGATGAACAAATATTTACCATCAGATAAGTCAATTGAGTATATAGAATAATTATACTCACAGAAACATGTCATCAGATCTGTCCATTAACTTTCTCATCAAATGAGTAGCATACAGACCATGTTTCTCATCACATGTCTAGCATACAGACTAAAATAACATGCCATAGATCTGCCATCAAACTGGCCACGAGTGCAAAGTTTCTCAAGGCCACATGAGTACTAGTTTTCTCATTACAGATCATGCAAATCTATAACACAAAAGTAGCAAAATGACATGAGTAGAATTTGTTGGACAATCAATCTAGAATTTTTCTCTTGCTTCTAGTGGACATAGCTGGGCTTTCTGGATTCTTGCTTCGGGTACACATCGCAGGACTTTCAGGTGGAACAGGTAGTAAAGGTTGCTTCTTCTTTGTCGTAGTGGGTCTCTTGTTCTTCATTGGTTTGGTCTTTCCTTGTGCCTTCTCTTTTGCTTTCCCTACTCTATTTCTCTTGCCACTTGGCTGGGTGGGAGCAACAGGTGGTGGTGTTTCAAAAGAACTTGGCAAGTTAATGGAGAGAGCATAAGGTTGACTGGAGCATACTGATCCTTGGCTGCATTACAATTCAATATTTTTAGAACGAATTCAGAATTGCATTATAATTCATTTAAGAACTAGTCTTGCTGTTTTGTACTCACCTAGGAGGAAAATACATAGGTGTTGGTCCTAAGGCAATAGGCACAATACTAGTTGATTCTTGAACAACATCAGTTGTTTTCTTCTTTTTCTTCTTGGGAGGACCTCTGCACAAGCAAGAAATGTTGTTTAGAACAATATGTATTAAACATTGACATATTATAATAATATGGAATGCGTTACCTTTCAGCTCGTAGGGCTGCTATGTCATCTGGGTCACCATTTTTGCATGTGTTCCAGTGGTGTCCAAATGATTGACAAATAGGACACCTATGTTGACCTTTCTTATGTGTTGTGTTGCCTTCACTGCAACCTTTAAACCTCTGATTTTTTCTCCTACCAGCAGTTGATTTCAAAAGTGGTGGATGCATGAAGAAACCATGATTTGATGGCTGCCATTGGGCCTTGTCAGTAAGGGCAGGGATCAGATTTTCATATGCAGCCCTAAATTTTTCTACTGAATAGTATGAGTCAGGATTTGGTAGAATGTTGGCATCATCAGGACCTTCAGGTGTGCTAGGTTGGCTTGTGTCCTGGCAGGATGTAGGTGTGCTAGGTTCATGAGTGGGATGGCTAGGTGTAAGTTCATGTGTGTGCTCAGATATAGTAGGCCACTCAGGGATTTCTGTTGGCAGATTATATGAAATGGCTATGTTCACAGTCTTGCTGTCAACATGTTTGGAAAACATTGCAAGCAAATCTTGGTCTGATTTTACTTCCTGATATTTTTGGCCAGCAGCTTCAAAGTATGCAACACTCACTAGCTCATGATACCCAGGAGGATACTTTTCCACAATTTCATCAACAAAGTCCTTAAAGTTGCACATGTCTGAGTCTACCACCATAGTGAAAATAAAGCTAGAAAACTCCTTCCTACATCTAGGATTGCCAACCAGTCTTATTTCCAATAGATAACTTGAGTTAGCATCCATCCTGTGAGTCAAGATGGCATAAAGATGAATAAAGAGCCTACTAAATTAAGATGTCACTAAAAAACTCACCCATCGAGAAGCCACGAAGGGGTTGGATCTTGAGACAGCATCTGGCAGCAACTTGGAGCCCACGGGCCCCAATGCGGGAGTCTCCCCCGGCCGCGAGTGGGGCGCACCTCCTGGCGTCGGACCCAGGCGCGCGCGGGGGGGCGGGGCGGGACCCGGTGCGGCGCCCCTCGGTACGGTGACGCGGGTGCCCCACGCGATGCGGGCGCGGGACCCGGCGCGGGTGCCCCTCGCGATGTCGCTAGCGAGCGACGGAGGTGCGGGCCGCCGGGGACCACGAGCTAGCAGGCGTCCGGATCCCCCCACCACGAGCTTCTTGGCCAGCGACGGATCCCCACCACAAGCAGTCGCCGGCGCTAGGTTTCGGGAGAGGAAAAGGATGGAGATGGAAAGAAGATGCGAAACGGAGATGGGGACAGGAGTGTGAGGCAAGGGTAAAATGGTAAGTACGTATCTTCGTTATTGCGTCCGTGGACGGTAACCGATCAAAATGTAACAGAAGCTGACGGATATGGCGTACGGGGTAAAAAAGTTTCATCCTATGGTACTGAGGGAATTTTTTAAAATTTTATGGCACTGAGGTAACTAATATGAATTTTTGTGGCACTGAGGTAATTGACTCTTAAATAATTGTAGGAGCAATGAATGTATTGAGCCAAAAGAAGGTATACAATGAAGAATACCTTTTGATCCTGCGTGAGAATGCTTCATTTCAGGTTCATTTGTTTACTGACGAAACTGATGGATGGAGAGAGCAACACTGCTGCTAGTGATGTTCAGGAAAAATAGAAGTCTTCGCGATGCACTAATGTATGGTAAAACTCATATGGGCTATGGCTCATCCATTTGGTTACTCAAGGGAAAATAGACAATAGCTGATAGTCTGAAAGATAAATCGGAAAGATACAGTGCTAGCAGCCACAATGTAAGATGCTGAATAAAATAGCAAGGATGACAAAACTGTGGTGAAAAAAATCGACATTAGAAAATTTGACAGCATCGTTTCACAATAAAGCAGCATACCTGATTCATTCTATAGACCCTTTAGGGTGCAGTATGAAAGTATCAGTGTGCTTAATCCCAAGATATTGTTCACAAGCATCATATACCTCCCTCTCTTCTCTGTAGTAATCGACAAATGTTAGCAAACAGAACAGATGCATGGAAACAACAAGCGAAGCATGTAGGCGCAATCAGAATGAGATACATAATCTTGTCATCAGACCAGAAGAATAGAAATGCATTGCCATATGAGAGGAACCCCACACGGTCATTGATCACGAGGTCCTCTGCCGGGTTCGTCAGCGATACAGTACGTTAGAATCAGATTCACTCCTTCACGAGGTCAAATGGTGATACCCGAAGCTCCGGGTTCCGGACGGCGGCGATCCGCGTGCGGCGGCGGCGATCTGGCGGCGCACGTGGATGGTGGCGATCCGCGTGCGTCGACGGCGGCGGCGATCCGCGTGCGTCGACGATCTGGCGGCCGGCGACGATCTGGCGGAGGCGGCGGCGACGTTGGAGAGGGGCACGGGACGCGACGGACGCATCCACGGGAGCTCGCTCGCACGGAGTCCACGGGGAAAGAAAAAAGGACGGGCGGACGCGAGGGACGGGCGGACGGGGGGAGTTTGGCAGACGGGGGCAGACGGAAACGCACGGGGGTTCTGATGTGCAGAGGTGAAGCTCGGCCCATCGGAGCGTTGGGCCTGGCCTCTGTGTGCGGTGCGCCACAAGCAGTTTGTGGGCTTGTGGTTCTGGCGTTTCTATTTTTCACGCCGCATTCTGCTTTTCACGCGTGCCAGCGGCGGAGCATCAGCCCCGTCCAGAAGAGAGGGTGCCGCAGAAAAACAGAAACTGAGAAAGCAACGGCTATTCCAGCCCACCTGAAAAGGCCCGCGTAAACCGTCGCAAGCGTCCTCCTCCTCCTCCCAAACCCGTCAGGTCAGGCCGTCACCGACCGCCTCCCTTCTCCCTCTAAACCCTAACAAAACTGCGGCCTCGCAAAGTCGCAAAAACCCGCGAGCCACCGCTTATGTTTCCATCGGCTCCCTCGTAGCCACCACTACCGCTAGCGCCGCCGCTCCACCCCGACCTCGCCGGCGGCCATGGCGACCCCGTCGTACGCGGCGGTGAAGTGCCTCAACACGTGCTCGTCCAGCCGCAAGCGCTTCTCGGTAGGTGTCCCCCGACGGCTGGCTGTTCCGCTGACCCCGAATCGAGCTCCCCGGCGGGGTTTACGGGTGCTGATTGCTTGCTCTGTTTGCTCGTGCAGTTCAAGACCTTCTCGCAGCGGGTGGAGGAGATCGACATCGATGTGTACCGCAGCCTCCACGCGGTCAAGGCCGAGCCCTCCAGCGGCTCGTCCTTCTTCCTCGACGCCCTCATTGAGTGGAGGGTATGTGATTTCTCCTTCGCTTGCTTCGTTTATTTCAATTTTATAGTTATCCTTAGAACCCACCATTTGGAAGCAACAGGGGAGCTTACAGTTTGGTAATTCAAGCATCAGAAAGAGTTTAATTGCCCAAGTCTTGTTTGCTTATGCTGTCCTGTGCGTTATATTGTGTAACCAAGTCAGGATTACATGCAAGAGAATAGAATCAAGCGCTTTTAAAATTCCACTCACTGTAGTTCTGTCTAATTTGCTTAATTTTCTGGTAGAAGTATTAGCAGAGTTTCAGGTTGATCGATAAACTTAGAATGATGAGGGTCTAGTTAAGGATTTGCTAGTTTATTTGTCATGCATAGGCATGGCTAGAAAATGATCTTACATGCTTTAATGCCCCAAGTTCTTGCTCTAACTTAACATTTTCTCACTTTAGCCTTCAGTGCGAACAAGCTACACAAGTTTAAACTTCTGCCTTAGTAACTCTAGAAGCATAGAAACGGTACAAGTTTCAACCAGTCCCTAGTCCGTGCTGCCAACTCCCCTCCCAAACAGTTGATTGGCTCAACTTTTCCTGACCCTGTGAGAGATGGTCTCTTTGTACCCATAATCCTCCATCACCATGCTAAGTTGCATCCTTTATCACCTTTCTGGCCAATAACCAGCACCATGGTTGGCTAGGTTTCGCCTGGCTTGTGTCTGGATCCACCACTATGCATGGCTTGGGTGAGCGCAACTCTGTTGATTAGAATTCAACCACTGGCTGCTCCCACCACCGTCCTCGCCTTGCATCATCTGCCACCAACAAATCAGGCACAACCGTGGCTTCACTTTAGGATTGCGCTTGGCATATCTATGGCTATTATCATTCTTGATGCATGGCATGGAATGGAGGTGCCAATATGGCAGGGGCAATGAAGTCATTCATATTTGTGGCCAATAAATTATAGAGCTTGGAGGAGATTATGTCTTTAGAAATTTTGAAAAGATATGATCTCTGTGTTTAAGTATGTTTTCTTATAGACATAAGGAGTCCTTTATGAGTTAGATTGGATAGTTGACATTTTTGACCAACTATCATTTTTAGGAGGTGGAGAGCCAAAAGTCAGATGTACTTATCCATTTCAAAATATATTTCTATAGCTTTTGTAATATTGTTTCATTCATATATAAGAAACGCAACAGAACGTGGATTCAATGAAAAGAATTCCTTTTCCCTGCTGCTTTTGAATATACACTGAGTTCATCTCCCTAGTTCCCATCAATGTATGAACTCGCAGTAGGCAATTATTGTCACTTAACTTTGTTCCATTTCTCATGTTAATCCAGGAGCTCAATACTGCTGAGGGTTTTATCTCATTTTATGAGGAGATGATACCATCCGTACAGACCCTACCTCAAATTGTATTGCACCGTGAAAAGCTCTTTTCCTCGCTCCTGCTGAGAGTAAACATGAGTGCGAGATTGTCCCTGGAGCCAATACTCATGTAAAGCGTATGGATCTATGCACTTGTTTGAATTTTACTCATTGTGGTACTTAAATGTTTTCTATGCTGTTATTGCCTTGTTTGTTTTGTTTGGATCACACATATGTGAACTATACTTTATTGCTGAAGTTTGTGGTTTGTGTTTGATATCGTGTTCCACAATTTTGAAAAATTATGTGTAAGATAATAAGAATGCAATTTGGAATTGAACTCAAGTTTTCATATCTGATCATCTGCCAAAACTTGCTATACAGGAGTTGTTATCCTTTAATTGTTCTTTTATATTAAATGGACCTACATGTGCTGTGGCCTGTGTCTGTACTTAATTGGGGATGTTATGTTGGATCTGCATACTACCTATATGAGTTAAAAGAAAGCTAGTTTTAATCCACCTTAATACTAGGCGATCCCATATTTATGCTGTTTTTTATTTTGTTAAGGAGGCACAGGTAGTTGATGGGCATCAATTTATTGGCCAGCTATTTGGTTGCATACATGGTCATTTTCTTTGGTATTATAGATAGCTTTATTTTATCCTCTTGTGATCCTTAGGTTTAAATTATTTATGCATTTCGTTGAATAGAAATCATATTTGACCTGAATTTATCCTTTTTCAATTATTTAATTTGCTTCTGTCAAGAAAGGGGTGGAGTCTTATGAGGTCACTAGTAGAATGCTACTTTGTGTTTACTGGTGAATAGCTCATGCTTGGTCTGTTGTTTGTCACTGATTTAGATTCTTTTTGACATGCAGGTTGATCACTGCTCTCTCCAGGGACATTCTAGAAGATTTTTTGCCGTAAGTTCTAATCAAACCAATTACTTTGCTCTCTCCAGCATGGCTCTGGTCGTTTTTGCTTGCTTGCTTTTGTGTTTGTCTCAAAGATTATTACCTTGAGCTTTTTCCCTACGGCCTAGATTAAATAAACCTACGAGGAATGGAATCTGTATTGTTGTGCTGCAAGAATTGACTACAGGACTTCATTTTTCATGCACAATGAGAGGCCTTGGAGGTCCTTATTCTTAATACGCCTTAATCTTTCTTCTCTTTTTTATTGATTACAGCTTTCTAGGAAGACACACGGAGAGCATTTTAGCTCTCCTTAAAGATGGAGGCGATCGCGACCCTGAAATCCTGGAGCAGGTTGGTTTGCTCAGTGTGGTTCATAAGTCTTAATTACAGTTGAGTAGGAGACATCATATGGTCTGTTGTATTTCAGGTCTTCACATCTTGGTCGTAAGGCATGGCTAGAAAATGATCTTACATGCTTTAATGCCCCAAGTTCTTGCTCTAACTTAACATTTTCTCACTTTAGCCTTCAGTGCGAACAAGCTACACAAGTTTAAACTTCTGCCTTAGTAACTCTAGAAGCATAGAAACGGTACAAGTTTCAACCAGTCCCTAGTCCGTGCTGCCAACTCCCCTCCCAAACAGTTGATTGGCTCAACTTCTGATACCATGCTATTGGGAATAATTTCCTTGTATTCCTCCAACCCTAATGGGTGGGTATATAGTTATCCATACATGGGCCTAGATGGGCCTATTACAACTCCATACTCCAACACCCCCCCGCAGTCTGAACTACCGACGCAGCGGTGTTCAAGACTGGACAACAAAGAAAGACACCACACAACAGGGCCCCCGCAGCCACAACTAGCTACCCGCTATGTTGAGGCTGGTGCGAAACTCCGAGAACGTCGAGGAGGGAAGACCCTTCGTGAAGATGTCTGCAAACTGGGAGGTGGTCGGTACATGGAGGACCCGAACATCGCCAATGGCAACCCGGTCGCGAACGAAGTGTAAGTCGATCTCGACATGCTTCGTCCGCTGATGCTGAACTGGGTTGGTGGAGAGGTACACGGCGCTGACGTTGTCGCAGTAGACAAGTGTGCTCTTGACGAGCGGGCTGTGAAGCTCCGTCAAGAGCTGTCGAAGCCAGGACGCCTCGGCCACGCCGTTAGCAACAGCCCGGTACTCCGCCTCAGCACTGGAGCGGGAGACAACCGGCTGCCGCTTGGACGACCAGGAGACAAGGTTGCCGCCTAAGAAGACGGCATACCCTGAGGTGGAGCGGCGAGTGTCCGGGCATCCAGCCCAGTCAGCGTCGGTGTAGACAACCAGCTCAGCAGAAGGAGACCGGTGGAGGACCAGCCCGAAGTCAACCGTGCCACGAACATACCGAAGTAGGCGCTTCATGGCAGTAAGGTGAGACTCCCGGGGATCATGCATGTGGAGGCAAACCTGCTGAACAGCATAGGCAAGGTCCGGCCTGGTGAAGGTGAGGTACTGCAAGGCTCCCGCAATGCTCCGGAAAGCAGTAGGATCAGCGACTGGAGTACCCGCATCAGCAGACAGCTTTGACTGAGTATCAACAGGAGTAGAACAGGGCTTGCAATCTGACATGCCAGCCCGCTCCAGGATATCAAGAGCATACGGTCTCTGGTGAAGAAAGAGGCCAGAAGGACGGGTCTCTATAGTGACACCCAAGAAGTGGTGGAGCTGACCCAAATCCTTCATAGCAAACTCCTGCTGCAGAGAGGAAATGATGCGCCGAAGCAACTGCTGACTAGAGGCGGTGAGAACAATGTCATCAACATAGAGCAACAGATAAGCAATCTCATCACCATGCCGATAGACAAACCCTAGAAGGCCCTCGATGGGCCTAGTATAATTGCTCTGATACCATATTAGAGAGGAATAATTGCTGTGTATTCCTCCAACCTAGAAGGGTGGGTTATATGGTTGATGTACATAGGCCTCGATGTGCCTAGTATACATGGGCCCTATGGGCTATATATAACTATACTCCAACACTATACACTAGCTTTTCAGATTTGGGTCTAAAGTCGACCTTTGTGACCATGGCCACATACTGCCTCAAAGATACAACACACTTTTTCTGAAATTATTCATTGTAACCAACTGAAAATGAGGGCTTCATCCTCATTTATTTTTCATTTATCTTCTACAAAGTTCATTCCTTTCTCTTTTTTAATCTCGAACACGCTGGTTGTCAATTTGTGTTCGAGCCTTTGAAACACATTAGGACATGACCTCGACCTAAAACAAAGTCCATTCCCTACCGTGCTCATGTTTTCCTGGCCTGCCTGTTACTAGGTTCGAAAATGAGTTCCATGGGGCACACTGCTAACATTGTGATTTAGTTTTAAATCATGTCTGCAATCAGGTTCAACAATTTTCTGACTTCTAACATCAAAACAAAGGAGGATTTGGCACTCCATTCAAGTGCTTTTGAATTTTAATGAACTTCCCCATTGTCTTCCTGCCGTGGCCCCAGGATGCACACGCCAAACATGCAAACTTTGAGTGGCAAATTCTCAAATAATGATGAATGGAGTAATAATGCTCGACTCCATATTTCCCTTTTCTCCACTGCCAACTAAACACTGTTTTCTGTTTGCTGAGACGTACTTGTAACATATGGAGTGTTTTTTTCGGCATAAATTCATGTTGTGTAGTTTCATTTCTAGCAATTATAAGCAGGAGTCAAAACCTTGCTACAATATGGTAGTGGGCTTCTAGGATGATCATGTTTGTTTAGATGGGGTAGCTGCTAACTGGCATTTCCTTGATTGGTTCTCAGGTTTAGTGGAAGTTCTACTTGAGGTTGCTGAAGAATCGTCGCCTGTACATATAGATGGGGTGGTCTCTTTGCTCTGGCATGTCATGAAAGGAACTTCCACAAAGCTCCACTCAAGAGTTGGGAAAGTCTTGAAGTTCTTGTTGAGCAAGTCAACTTTATACACTATCCATGATAAATTTCCTGGTGGTGAGATAACCTTCTGCCGAGGACATTTGCTATTGTGTATTTTTCACACATGAGTTGCTGTGCTCTTTGATTACATATGTTCTATCTATTGCTTGTTTTGTTTGACCCACCTCATTGTGTATTACAGTTGAGCTGTGCCTTGTCATAATTCATAACCAACTTTAGCCTTCTCATGTTTCATAACCATAATGCAGATCCTATCATCATTTTTTTTTGCATATTCATGTCACACAAAATATGTATTATGTCTCATAACAATAATGCAAGGCCTAAGATCAATTTTTTGCATGTCAGGCAAATTCTGTTTTGACAGCTGTTTATATTATAATTTGTTGCTGTTCTTCGATAATGTAACACTGCATAGTGCAAAATGCAGGGTCTTCTACTATTCATGAGGTCATGACAGGGCTGATTCAAAGATTATGCGATGAAGGGGATCCAAAAGAGTTGCCATTAATATATACTTGTTTATTTGAAGAAATCAACAGTGCTCTTAATGATGGCTGTTTGGAACATTTGAAGTGCTTGATTGATTTTCTTGTATTTGCTTTACAAAAGAAGCAAAGCAATGTGTTCGGTTAGATTCACCATTTCATCATATATCTGCTTTCACTGCCTGAATTCATTGCTGGTTCAGATTAGATAATTAGTGGTTTTATTTTATCTTGGCCAGATAAGGCGAAGATGATTGAACTTATTGAGTTGCTGGTTAGTAGACATGTGATGCCTGGTAGCGACATAGTAGAAGCTCCTTCATATGAGGTTCTTGGAAGTATTTTGGACTTTCTGCTTTGTGTTCTGGATGTCCCACTCATTTCTGGCAGTTTATCCATCGTATCACCCTTCTATGCCCCGGTGTTTGAACTAACAAATCCGAGGTAAAATTTCTTGCTGCTAGTGTTTGTTTACTTTGATAACTCCATTCCCTTTCTCTAGCACCTAACACCGATTTCAACTGTGTTTTTCAGTGTGATTGTCTTTATAAAGAAGCTTTTGACAAAAGATCCGCAAATTATACAACACTTTGAAAGCCAGATATTGAGGTATGTGTAGTCTTCTATTCCTTACAAGATAATGTTCAAGTAATTCACATACAAAAGGTTTGACCATGCAATTTTATGCCTTGTAGTGCAATGGGCAATTTTCTTGCAAGTTCACCCGAGGAAGTTCTCTTTATTCTTCTGAATTTCTTTAAAGGATCAAAGAAGCAAATAATTCTTCATAGCAGTGATGAAAATAATCTGGATTCAGTGGATAAACTGTGCAGGTTCTTCACATCAAAATTCTCTTTCTGGATAGAGTTCTTAGATGATACAGTCAACACTGCCAATAGATCTAGTAATGAGGTCAGCGAAAAGGAAGCTGCTATACTGTGGGGATGTATTTGCTGCTGTCCTAACATAAATAGTGTATATCAAGATATTTTTTCACTGTTGAAGAAGTTAATCTGCAACTTAAATCGGTTGCTGGAAATGGGAGAAGGTGATTTGCTTGTAGATTTCTTTAATTTCTTACTATAAGCATCATAGTTGGTCTTTCTAAATGAAATTCAATCGATTGACATGCAGAGAACATGAATGGTTTTCCAATGAGTATTTGGAGAAGTCTACTTGGTGCAGCATTGTCATCATACCATGAACTTTTGCTGGTTAACACCAATAGAAATTCAGAATTAAGTTTCTTTATGTCGCTTGCCAAGAGTCACAGTACATGTCCAAAAGTACTTTCTGCTGTAGCCGAATATTTGGATTCCCTGCAAGGGTAAAAGCTACATATATTTTCTTTCTGAATTTTGATTTAATTCTTGTCTTCTTAATTTGTTTGATTCAGACAATTCTTTATTCTTCCTTTTTTTTCCCTTTCTGCTTCTGTGAGCAGAGTAGCATCCCTGGAAGTCACAAAAGACTTTGATCCACATAATCTCTTGGATCTTTTCTCAATCTTCGCTGTCAACCTGAGCAGTCCAAATAAGGATATCCGAATTTTAACATTGAGGATTCTATCACATTTCGTCAAGATGGATCAACGTCTAGTCGCGGATGAAGAGCGGCCACCTAAGAGACAAAGAACAGAAGATTCTGGAGAGGAAACTGATGCCAAATATAACAATGTATGTCTTGTCACCTAATACTTTACCTTGCTAGTTTGCTGGCATTGCTCTGATGTTTTCCTTTAAATCAGGTTTTGGATACCCTTTTGACTGTTGAGTCAACTCCAATTTCAGTATCTACTAGCCGGAAAATTGCTCTCTTCATTTCTCATATACAAATGATTCTCTAATCCAAGATGGTCCATGATGATTACATACCTTCTCTCTTACATGGCATTATTGGCATATTATACAATAGATTTAGTGATCTGTTGCCACCAGTGCTGGATTGCCTTGCTGTCCTTGTTAGAAAACACAAGGAGCTTGTGTGGAGTCAGTTTGTTCAGTTTGTTGCAATTCACCAATCAAAAGGCCTGATTGTGAAAAATCAGGAGAAGCTGGAAGCTGCAACCCAACCACAGTGTATGTATCAGGCATTCGTCTAACTTTCTATTGGCACTATTCTTCTAGAAACAAACCCTAAGCACCCTTACCCAAACACATCTCAGCCACTAGTTACCGTTTGTGTATGTCCACATTCTCTACATCATTCGTGGTTATGCTGCTCTTTTCATATCCTGTGAAGATGTATTACTTGTTCTGTTTAGAAGTTCTTGACAATATTGGGGATTTTATATCAGATTTCAAATGGTGCATTTGTAGGCTGTGCGACAGTTATATTATTGCCAAACCGTTGCCACATTGGCAGATAAGCTATGGTTTTGACAATGAGGTTCTGGTGCAATATGTTTTTAGTTGACCCCTGATGGTCTATTCGAGGATACTGGATTTATCTACTCATGCTTACTCTCTTATTGTTTTGCATACTTCTACATTAAGAATGTAGCCTTTTTGTGCAACTTGATTTACATCATGGACAGTTAATTTGTTGGCTTCTGCACATTTGTGATTTCCTTGTAATTGGCATAAAATGCTTGGTAGTCATTATGGAAAGTAACAGATATAAAGCTGCAAGGGTTGATGATATATCCTTACACCCTTGTGTCCACTCTTCTGCATTTCTGTTTCCCGTTTGTACTGCTGTTTCTTAATTCATGTTTGATATTGCAGCTATTTTTGACTGCTTCAGCTTGTATCTTGTTATGGACTTTGATTGCACACCCTTTGAGACCATGGCTACCTTGTTGCTTCAGTCCCTCCAAAGGATTCCTGATGTTGCTGAGTCCCGATCTCGACACCTTGTACCACTATTTCTAAAATTTATGGGCTATGATGATGGCAGCATCTTTAGGTATTTAGTCAAAATTTCTGCAGTTTAGACTTGAATTTGGAAGTCCCATCCTTGTTGATACATTTTTTGAACTTCTAACTTCTGCAGTATTGATTCATATGTGCCTGACAAATGTAAAGGCAAACAATGGAAAGCGATTCTAAAAGAATGGTTGTACTTATTGAAGTTAATGCGAAATGCACGATCATTATATCAGAGCAAGGTTCTCCAGGAAGTACTAACTAAAAGGTTTGCGAAATGAATTTATATATTTGTTTTTGCAGCCTGCTGATGAACTGTTGTGGTTTGAGTGATAAATTATGTATTGAGTGGCAATTTGTTCCCAGGGTTCTTGATGACAGTGATCCTGACATACAAGCAAAGGCACTGGATTGCCTTTTGAACTGGAAGGATGAATTCTTGACCCCGTACAGTCAAAACCTTAAAAATCTGATTGACATTAAAACCCTTCGTGAAGAGATGACCACGTGGGCAGTTTCAGTTGACTCCTTGTCAATTCTGAAAGACCATAGAAGTCTTGTTGTTCCCCTGGTTATCCGTGTGTTGACACCGAAAGTAAGGAAGTTGAAGCTACTTGGTTCTCGCAAGGTTTGTGTTTACTTACTGTTTATATCTGTCTACCATAACGGTATTTACACCCTGGAGTTGGTCCGTCGAAAATAAAAGACGATGCGAAATCCCATGAAAGAATGACGTCCTCAAGTATCCAAGGCTGCTTTCCCTCCCTAATCAGCATACCTGCATGCATGCCTCTATAATTACATTCAAGTTCTGGTCTATTGTTGTTTGCAAAAGTGTTGGTTGTAAAGCCAACACATTTAATTACTACTAGTGTTGGTTGTAAAGCCCATGCATGCAGCATGCACTAGCTGCTCAGATTAAAATGTTCCAGACATGTGTGCAAATACAGCCACCTAAATATGCCTTAGTCTGCGCAGAGCTCCAAGACTTCATCATTCTTTAACGTTTGGAGGTAGTTTATCATTTGCTGTTTGTCTGACTTTGTCATTATTTTTTGCATTCTGCCAGCACACAGGTGTCAGTCATCGTAAGGCAATTCTTCGTTTCCTATTGCAGTTTGATTCAAATGAACTTGAGCTCTTTTTCTCGTTACTTCTGAAGACCTTGATCCCTGGCAGCCTCCACCTTAAAATGTTTGCTTCTCAGTATGATAACCTACATGGAAATGTCTCTGACATTATTGGAACTTCAACAGTAATTTGTATAGAAAATTTTACGTGGAAAAAGATAAATGGTTTTCTTCAGTTGGTCGAAGAAATTTTTGGTACTTTTGATATGGCACACATAAGTCCATTCCTTGATGTTTTATTAGTCATTGTTGCTCGCTTGCTGGAGAGTTGCATGCGGAATCTCAGGGATGGGAAATATCGTCAAAGTAAATCAAATGACCATGATAATGATTCTTTGATAAACGTGAAAGTGGGTGATTCTGCAAATATGGATGAATGCCGTAAAGAAATCCATGTAGTAGACCATATGGAGGTATGCCACATTATCATTCTCATTCTCAGTTTTACATACCATGTATTATGTCATTTCACAGAACTTCCAAAATAGCTGTGTGGGTTAATCAAGCTCAGAATGCCAAGTTACTATTGAACTAACCAGGCCCTCTGATAGTATAGGGAAAAACTAGTGTGATTGTTTCTTCTTATCATTATTAAGCTAGTATGCATTTTATTGGCCAAATGTTACTATCCGAACTAACTGCATCAGCAACCTCTGTTGCAGGCAAGTTGGTCGATCAAGCAGCTGAAGGATCTGAGGTCTTTATGTATTAAAATTATCTCCTCAGCACTTAGTCACTATGAAAGTTATGACTTTGGAGAAAACTTCTGGAATATCTTTTTCTCTTCAGTGAAACCTCTGATTGATTGCTTCACACAAGAGGCTTCCAGCAGTGTGAAGCCAAGCTCATTATTTGCTTGCTTCATGGCTATGAGTCGGAGCCCAACATTAGCACCATTATTGGCGTCAAATAATCTGCTACCAGGAATTTTTTCTATTTTAACTGTGAAGGCTTCCGAATCCATCACCTCCTATGCATTTGAGTTCATTGAGAATCTGTTGAGGTTGGATATTGATTTGGAGAAGCAAGATGACCATTCAGTGAAGAAAATTCTTGTTACACATATGGATGTTCTTATCCGTAGTCTCCATGATTTTGTTAATCATCGCAAAGAGCTTAACAGGTTACTCACACCATTTCTTTAGTAAAACTGCCATTGTACAAAGTAGATTCCATCCTAGAACGCAAAACTTTTACTTCAATACACCGAAGTACTCCCTCCGTTTCACTAGTCCATGGCTTTGGGGACGTTTTAGAGTGTCCATTGAAGATTCAAAAGTATAGTTATTGTGATGTTTCCACTGTCTACCGCTAATTAAACGCCTTGAAGTTGTAGCATGTCATTTAATATGGTTATGGATGGTCATTTCTCACTCAGTTCTGACCTCCGGTCAATTAAAATTGATGTTTCAGACTATATTATTTACTTGCGTGTAGGTCGTATCAGTTGTCTGAAACATCAGCTTTTGCTGACAGGATGGATTATCATTTTCTTGGTGAGCACACATGGTGTGCTCTGGGGGGGACAAACATAATGAAACAGAGGAAGCCTATAATTTTATCACATGAGATGATGAGAATCATCATTAAAAATACTTATATGTTAGACATTTTTTATTTCATCCATGCATATAAACCGTGATTATCAGAGTTGTGGATCTAAGGTTGTGTCCATATCCTAAACAACGATTGAATCATAGTGCAGATATTATCTTTGTATAATTTTTTGTTTATCTGTTATGGTGGTTAAACATCTCTTATGGGTTGTATCAATTTTCTTATAACTCTTAACTGCTTGGGTTGTATCCTCTGTTTGAAATTTCGTTCAACACTGTATCTGTTTTGTTGCTTACTCTCTTCCAATAGTGTATACCCATCTGTCCCAAAAAGAATGATGTTTTAGCATTCAAAATTTGTCCCATAAAGAATGATCTTTTGGCATGCATGCATGAATAAATGGAAACAAATCCATGCATGCATTAAATTTAAATGGATTTTTTTCCAATTTTTTTGCATAAAAACTCAACTAGGGGCACATGCGTCTTTTTTATCCACCTCTAATCTGTCTGAAAAACTCTAAAACGCCATTCTTTTTGGGACGGAGGGAGTACACATCTCGGAGCATATGTTTGGGACTTCAAAAGTTTGACTTAATGAGTTAATGTCCTGCACTTTCTATTCGTACAGGAAATCTGGTACATGGCTTGGGCAACGCGAACTTAGATTGTTCAAATTATTGCTAAATTACATCACAGACCCCTCAGCTGCAGAGAGTTTCATAGACCTCATTCTACCATTTTTCAGTAAGAAGAACTTGAACTCTGGTGAGCCTTTTTTTTAGTAAATTTGGTGTGCACATTAGCATGCATAGTATGAGTAGTCTTTATTTTTTTAATTGGTGACTGTCCATCTACCTTGACATGATCTGACCTGGGTCTAATATTGCAGATGAGTGTTTGGAAGCACTACGTGTTGTGAGGGGAATAGTTCCAAATCTAAGATGCAAGGTATCTGTAAAAGTTCTAAATGCACTGAACCCATTACTTGCGACTGTTGGATTGGAACCACGACTATGCATCTGTGATATTTATGATGGGTTGTCATTGCATGAATCTTCAATGTCAATTCTGGTAATTATTGCTCTATTCGTGATGTCAACTTTGCCACTTTGCATGATCCTATTTCACAGTTTCTTGTTTGGTGATTGGCATTGTTAACAGGCTGGATTAATACGAGATCTGAATGCAGTTTCGACATCAGAACTTGGTGAAATAGATTATGATACAAGACTTAACGCCTATGACAGAGTTAAGCCACAGTTGTTTCTTGGCTTGACAGAAGAGCATGTGGGGGCCATATTATCTCATTGCGTGTATGATATGTCATCTGAAGAGTTGATTTTTCGGCAAAGCGCATCCAGGGCTCTGCAATCGTTCCTGGAATTTTCTGCTTCAGTTATGAATAATGATGAATCTGGAGAGAACAATTGCAGAAACATTTGCACGGTGAGCTGTATTCAGAAGATATTGGAAAAAACTTATCTGCACAATATGGGAGTAGCAATGACTAAAGATGTATCAATTCAAAAGGTGTGTATATATGTGTTCCTTTTCGTATCTAATCTATGATATTATTGGTTGAGAGGCTGAATATGATGTTGTATTCAGGAATGGATTATTTTACTTCGGGAGATGGTCTTCAATTTTAATCATTTAGCATCCTTAAGTTCATTTAGGCCTCTTTGTAAGGAGGATATGGAAGAGGATTTTTTCCACAACATAACTCATTTACAGGTAAATTTACTGATTCAGTTATCCCAAAGGCCAAAGAAAGGTAAAGCTTATTTATATTTTACTCTTTCAGGCAGGTAAAAGATCAAAAGCATTGTCACTCTTTAGACAAGGAATCAAGGAGAATAACTTTTCAGAGGTAAATGCTGTATCATTTCATTAAGAGGAATGTTGTAATACAACGACTAGGGGCTTAGAGTCCCTCATCCCCATTCAAACTCCACACGCACTAAAAAAAATGTTGATGTCAGTATGATATATGCATTGTATAAAATTAAATTGCTGTTGATGATTGATCATTTGTTATGGTTGTATTGAAAAGTCAAGTCCTTGTTTGGTGGACTCATGATGCAAAGTAGCAGTTTATCTTTTTGGCAATTGGTTACCTTGTGCCTTCGCTTTGTCATACTAATATGGCTAACAAATTTTAATATGATATTGCTAAACAGATGCTGTGAGCCTATTTTTTTACCCCTTTATACCTTAAAAAGAGCCTAAGAGCTTGCTGTTGCAGACCTGCTTTTCTTTAAAACCATGTACAGCAAACAGAACTTGCCTCACAAGCAGCATTGTCTTCGGTGGCAGTAGGATTTTGTCTTCCAGTATTTATTAACAAGTGCTCCAAAGGAAATATTTTAGATGATGACTGCAGGAATATTGACATATTATTCCCTAGCTCTCAGCACCTAGAAAAATGAGAGATGCGATCTATTTTTTTTAGAAAGAAAAACATATAGTATCTATCTGTTTGGGTCAGTGTACTTTTTTCAACCGTTGGTTCTTGTGTTTGCAGAAATTCAAGTTCTTTTCTTGCAATCTTGTGATTTTGTAGGAACTCTGCTTGATTATACATTTTCCTGCCAAATTCATGTTTTTTTTGCTTTTCCTAAAAAAATTGCACAGAAATTGCGCCTCATCAATCTCTATTTCATCCAACTATTAGCACACTATTAAGCTGTGCAACTAGTGTCCAATGGACTGAATTCGTTCTGTCTCCCTGTTTGTTTATTCACTAACATTACTTCTTGTGCTTTCATTTTAGGATATCACTATGAAAGTATTTGTTCCACTATTTTTCAATATGTTTTCTGACGTAAAAGCTGGGAAGGGTGAACAAGTCAGAGATGTATGTTTGGATACACTATCTGCTGTTGCTGCCAAAGTGCAGTGGGAGCACTATAGAACAATATTGATGAGATGCTTCCGAGAATTGAACCTTAAGCCTGATAAGCAGAAGGTCATATTGAGGCTGATTTGCTCAGTGTTAGATGCATTCCATTTCATGAAGCCTGCAAATGATGCCTTGGGAGATTCTGATGCCATGAGTGAAGATGATGATTCTTCCCTTACATTCTCTTTAACTACAGTCTCTTCTGATAAGCAAGACTACCTGCGGAAAGCAGTGTTTCCACAGGTTCAGAAGTTACTGGGAGCAGATCCAGAGAAAGTCAATGTCAACATAAATCTTGTAGCACTGAAAATACTTAAGTTGCTACCAGTGGACTATTTCGAGTCACAACTGTCAAGCATCATTCATCGAACCTGTAACTTCCTCAAGAACCGTCTTGAAAGCATACGCGATGAAGCTAGGTCTGCTTTAGCCGCTTCTCTGAAGGAACTTGGGATTGGGTATTTGCAGTTTGTGGTCAAGATATTGAGAGCTATACTGAAAAGGGGTTTTGAGTTACATGTTCTGGGCTACACACTTCATTATTTATTGTCAAAAAACGTAACTGTTGATATGAATGGCAAGCTTGACTACTGTTTAGAAGATTTGTTGGTGGTTATTGACAATGATTTGTTTGGAGATGTTGCAGAACAGAAGGAAGTTGAAAAGATTGCCTCCAAAATGAAAGAGACAAAGAAGCGAATGTCATTTGAGACTCTTAAGCTGATTGCTCAAAGTATTACATTCAAGCAACATTCGCTGAAGAAGCTGATCTCACCTGTTTCTTCACACCTTCAGAAGCAACTTACTCCAAAGTTGAAAACGAAACTTGAGATGATGCTACACAATATAGCCTTAGGGATTGAGTGCAATCCATCTACTGACACGCCAAACTTGTTTACCATTGTGTATTGGCTTGTTAAGGATACTACAGGAAGTGAATCTGAAAGCAAGGAGAATGCACAATCTGGTCCTGGTCAAGGCAGTACTGTAGGAATGAACTTCCTTGGCCTAGGTGAGAATGGATCACAGAATTCTTACATACTTACCAAGTTTGCACTTGACTTACTACGTAATCGTCTGAAGAGCATCAAACTAGATAAGGAAGATGAGCAACTCCTGAAGATGTTGGATCCCTTTGTAGACCTTTTGGGGGAATGTTTGAATTCCAGGTATGAAAGCGTCCTCTCAGTTGCTTTTAGATGTCTTGCCTTGTTCACACGCGCCATGCACCCTATGCCCGCACATTGACCCGTACGCGCAACCGCGAGGGTCAGCTCTGATACCATTTATAACACCCCTCCTTCCACGAGCTGCCCCGCACAGCCCTTCCGAGGGGCGCGCACGCGTACACGTAGCACCCTGCTTACACTTTCGTCCTCGCTTCGTGTAAAAGGGTTAACCCGAAGGTGCTATGGCTGGAAGACAATGGCTTATAAGTTGCCTCCACCCTTGCTAAACTAGCAATGTGGCACTAAACACGTGCATCCTACACTCACGGGCCACTACTGGGCCATACAAACTGGGCCGGGTGTGACATTTGTGCCGTTGGTTCTGATGTTTGCTGAAAACTAGTTCTTTTCTTGTAATCTTGTGATTCAATGGCAACTCTGCTGCATTACACATTTTCCGGCGAAATTCATGTTTTTTTTTTGGTTCATTAGTTACATTTTGTGCTAACCTCATCAACCTCTGTTTCATCCAACTATTAGCACGCTTTTAAGTTGTGCAACTAAGTGTCCAATGGACTGAATTCGTTCTGTCCCCTTGTTTGTTTATTCATTAACATTACTTTTGTGCTTTTATGTTAGGATATCACTATGAAAGTATTTGTTCCACTATTTTTCAATATGTTTTCTGACGTAAAAGCTGGGAAGGGTGAACAAGTCAGAGATGTATGTTTGGATACACTATCTGCTGTCGCCGCCAAAGTGCAGTGGGAGCACTATAGAACAATATTGACGAGATGCTTCCGAGAATTGAGCCTTAAGCCTGATAAGCAGAAGGTCATATTGAGGCTGATTTGCTCAGTGTTAGATGCATTCCATTTCATGAAGCCTGCAAATGATGCCTTGGGAGATTCTGATGCCATGAGTGAAGATGATGATTCTTCCCTTACATTCTCTTTAACTACAGTCTCTTCTGATAAGCAAGACTACCTGCGAAAGGTAGTGTTTCCACAGGTTCAAAAGTTACTGGGAGCGGACCCAGAGAAAGTCAATGTCAACATAAATCTGGTAGCACTGAAAATACTTAAGTTGCTACCAGTGGATTATTTCGAATCACAACTTTCGAGCATCATTCATCGAATCTGTAACTTCCTCAAGAACCGTCTTGAAAGCATACGCGACGAAGCTAGGTCTGCTTTAGCTGCTTCTCTGAAGGAACTTGGGATTGGGTATTTGCAGTTTGTGGTCAAGATATTGAGAGCTATACTGAAAAGGGGTTTTGAGTTACATGTTCTGGGCTACACACTTCATTATTTATTGTCAAAAAACATAACTGCTGATATGAATGGCAGGCTTGACTACTGTTTAGAAGATTTGTTGGTGGTTATTGACAATGATTTGTTTGGAGATGTTGCAGAACAGAAGGAAGTTGAAAAGATTGCCTCCAAAATGAAAGAGACAAAGAAGAGAATGTCGTTTGAGACTCTTAAGCTCATTGCTCAAAGTATTACATTCAAGCAACATTCGCTGAAGAAGCTAATCTCACCTGTTTCTTCACATCTTCAGAAGCAACTTACTCCAAAATTGAAAACGAAACTTGAGATGATGCTACACAATATAGCCTTAGGGATTGAGTGCAATCCATCTACTGACACGCCAAACTTGTTTACCATTGTGTATTGGCTTGTTAAGGATACTACAGGAAGTGAATCTGAAAGCAAGGAGAATGCACAATCTGGTCCTGGTCAAGGCAGTACTGTAGGAATGAACTTCCTTGGCCTAGGTGAGAATGGATCACAGAATTCTTACATACTTACCAAGTTTGCACTTGACTTACTACGTAATCGTCTGAAGAGCATCAAACTAGATAAGGAAGATGAGCAACTCCTGAAGATGTTGGATCCCTTTGTAGACCTTTTGGGAGAATGTTTGAATTCCAAGTATGAAAGTGTCCTCTCAGTTGCTTTTAGATGTCTTGCCTTGTTGGTGAAGCTTCCTTTGCCATCTCTCAGGGACAATGCAAATATTATAAAAAATGTGCTTATGGACATTGCGCAGAGAGCTGGAAACTCCAATGGCCATTTGGTCACATCTTGTTTGAAGCTGCTTGCTGATCTACTTAGGGGACACAGGATTTCACTTTCAGATAATCAGCTCCAGATGCTTGTCCATACCCCTATGTTTGTTGATCTCCAGACAAATCCTTCCCCTGTTGCTTTATCACTTCTGAAGGCAATAGTCAGGCGAAAGTTGGTTTCCCATGAAATTTATGATATTGTAGTTAAGATAGGAGAGTTGATGGTGACAACACTAACTGAGTCTATACGGCAGCAGTGCATTCAAATTCTGCTACAATTTTTCCTTAACTACCCACTTTCTGAGAAGCGCTTACAGCAACATATTGACTTTTTCCTGGCGAACTTAAGGTATGGATATCCATGGCTTCATTAACTTTAGTATCACATCTACCCCTGTATGTTAACACTCTGGAAAATTGCAGTTACGAGCATCCTTCAGGAAGAGAAGCTGTGCTTGAAATGATTCATGACATTCTTACCAGATTTCCCCAGAGGATTATTGATGACCAGGGTCAAACTTTTTTTCTTCATCTCGTGGTTGCTTTAGCGAACGAGCAGCATCAGAATGTGTCTTCGATGATCCTTAGAGCGATCCAAAAGCTGTTAGGACGCATTGGTGAGCAGGGAAAGACTTCCATTTTTGAGTATACGCTTTCATGGTTCACCGGTGAAAAACAAAGTTTGTGGAGTGCTTCAGCCCAGGTAATATCTTAGTAGCATTGCTATCTTATGCCAAGTGCTAGATTTCATTTCACAAAAAGGATTGTTGTACAGTTAGCAGTGGACTAGTTGGTGGATGGTGGCAATTTGCTTTTATAAATAGGTGGCATTGAA
>OAMR01000713.1:404347-437206 GCA_900205405.1 Echinochloa crus-galli
CCGGCGCTGGTGGTGTCCTGTCTCTTATACACATCTCCCAGATTTAGTTCTTAAACATACTGTTTGTTTCATGCCTTAAACTGGTCATTTCCGTTGTGCTCTCAAGTTTATGACACAGTTGTAATTTGCAGGAAATATGGATAATAGTTTGCAAGATGCTGATCCATCCCCATTCGATGTTGCGTAGTATTTCAAGCTCTCTGGTAGCATCATATTTTGCTACAGTGGAGAAGAGGAAACGTGAGCAGAAATTGGTTGCTACATCATGGTTGTTAGTTCAACCTAGCAGGCTATTCATAATAGCTGTTTCTTTCTTGAAACAATTGAGGACTGAACTGAGTGATACCACGGCAAATAATCTGATCATACAGAATCTTGCATACTCAGTCTGCAACTTGCATATGTTGATTAGGCAATCGACCTCGACACATCAGTTTTGGTCTAGCGTTGGTCGGTCCTGGCCAAGACAGTACTGTACGAATAAACTTCCCTGGCCTAGGTGAGAATGGATCACAGAATTCTTATGTACTTACCAAGTTTGCACTTGACTTACTACGTAATCGTCTGAAGAGCATCAAACTAGATAAGGAAGATGAGCAACTCCTGAAGATGTTGGATCCCTTTGTAGACCTTTTGGGAGAATGTTTGAATTCCAAGTATGAAAGTGTCCTCTCAGTTGCTTTTAGATGTCTTGCCTTGTTGGTGAAGCTTCCTTTGCCATCTCTCAGGGACAATGCAAATATTATAAAAAATGTGCTTATGGACATTGCGCAGAGAGCTGGAAACTCCAATGGCCATTTGGTCACATCTTGTTTGAAGCTGCTTGCTGATCTACTTAGGGGACACAGGATTTCACTTTCAGATAATCAGCTCCAGATGCTTGTCCATACCCCTATGTTTGTTGATCTCCAGACAAATCCTTCCCCTGTTGCTTTATCACTTCTGAAGGCAATAGTCAGGCGAAAGTTGGTTTCCCATGAAATTTATGATATTGTAGTTAAGATAGGAGAGTTGATGGTAACAACGCTAACTGAATCTATTAGGCAGCAGTGCATTCAAATTCTGCTACAATTTTTCCTTAACTACCCACTTTCTGAGAAGCGCTTACAGCAACATATTGACTTTTTCTTGGCAAACTTAAGGTATGGATATTCATGGCTACTTTAACTTTAGTATCACTGTTGGAGTATGGAGTTGTGGAGTTGTAATAGGCCCATCTAGGCCCATGTATGGATAACTATATACCCACCCATTAGGGTTGGAGGAATACAATAAAATTATCCCCAATAGCAATCACACCTACCCTGTATGCTAACACTCTGCAAATTGCAGTTATGAGCATCCTTCAGGAAGAGAAGCTGTGCTTGAAATGATTCATGACATTCTTACTAGATTTCCCCAGCGGATTATTGATGACCAGGGTCAAACTTTTTTTCTTCAACTCGTGGTTGCTTTAGCGAATGAGCAGCATCAGAATGTGTCTTCGATGATCCTTAGAGCGATCCAAAAGCTGTTAGGACGCATTGGTGAGCAGGGAAAGACTTCCATTTTTGAGTATACACTTTCATGGTTCACTGGTGAAAAACAAAGTTTGTGGAGTGCTTCAGCCCAGGTAATCTTTTAGTAGCATTGCTATGTTATGCCAAGTGCTAGATTTCATTTCACAAAAAGGATTGTTGTACAGTTAGCAGTGGACTAGTTGGTGGATGGTGGCAGTTTGCTTTTATAAATAGGTGGCATTGAAATCCTTAGTCCCTATCTGTGTATGTCGCAACATACCACTCTCTTTTTACATCAACGATAAAAGTGGTTCCTGTACTTTACAGGTCATTGGTTTACTTGTTGGCGATCATACGTTACGAAAGGGCAAACACCTTAAAAGTATTCTGGCTGTTGCTAAAAGAATAATGGAATCATCAGTCATTGCTTCTGGAATATTACAATCAGGCTTATCTGATGAAACTGTCCTGCCACTGTGGAAAGAGGCTTACCACTCTGTTGCCATGATGGAGAGGTTACTTCTTCACTCTCCGGAGTTGTACTTTGAGCAGAACATGGAGGTATGATTACCACCGTGCCCTACTATTGTTTCTCATTGCAGATGTAGTATGTATTTTGTTTTCTGATCTAGATTTTACTATGTTTTTGAATTTATAATAACTTTACCTGCTTGATTCTTTCTAGAATATATAATATAATTTGGCATTCCTTGTTTTTTCCTTTGTAATTCTGTAAGGGAGTTTTTTCTTTTTGCGGGTGGGGATGTGGAATTGGGTCTCAAGAACTGATGACCTGTGGGTTCATGTTTATAGCAGTTACTGGTGAATTTTTTTACCTTTGATTTGTGATTCGATATAATTTAAAACACTGCTCAATATATTAAGTACCGTACTGTGCCTGTTCAGCATTCATTTTTACAACCATGTCTATTTACCCATTTAATGAGTTTTATACAATTGAAGCACTTTTTCACTCTTGCTTATGTAGTACTTGAGATCCCAGATTTAGTTCTTAAACATACTGTTTGTTTCATGCCTTAAACTGGTCATTTCCCTTGCGCTCTCAAGTTTATGACACAGTTGTAATTTGCAGGATATATGGATAATAGTTTGCAAGATGCTGATCCATCCCCATTCAATGTTGCGTAGTATTTCAAGCTCTCTGGTAGCATCATATTTTGCTACAGTGGAGAAGAGGAAACGTGAGCAGAAATCTACATCATGGTTGTTAGTTCAACCTAGCAGGCTATTCATAATAGCTGTTTCTTTCTTGAAACAATTGAGGACTGAACTGAGTGATACCACGGCAAATAATCTGATCATACAGAATCTTGCATACTCAGTCTGCAACTTGCATATGTTGATTAGACAATCGACCTCGACTCATCAGTTTTGGGTCTAGCATTGGTTCTTCGGACCGTGGTGCCTTCCTTGAGGGTTTTGAATTGCTTGGTTCAACAAAAGCAAAGAATATGTTTCTTCTTTGTACTTCAACAACTACTGATGTGTCTGTGTCTAGCCTTCACAATAGCGAAGAACCTACATCTTTATTAGTTTCTTCAATTCTAAAGAGGATGGGAAAAATTGCAATGCAGATGCAGGATGCACAGGTAAACTCCATTCCATCAGATAAGTCATTTTCCCTGTACGTTTCTCATTATGTAATACCTTTATTTTTCTTATCCATTGTAGATAAAGATCGTGTTCAATTGCTTCCGTATGATTTCATCAGCTCTTGGTTCTGAAGAATCACTAACCTATGCCGATCACCTCTTGGCCCCATTGTATAAAGTTTGTGAAGGATTTGCTGGGAAAGTTGTTAGTGGTATGATATTTGCCTTTTATTCCTTTGTTTTGCTAGTGATCATCATACATTCTCAGCATATATAAGTTGCATGTATTGCATTTACAAGTCTGGACATGCCAACTGTCTAGGGATTTTCCATCTGTCTGAGCTTATCTTTGTACCCTATTGCTGTTATGGTTTCAGATGAAGTCAAGCAACTGGCCGAGGAGGTGCGAGACAAGCTACGTGATCTGATTGGTCCCGAGAAATTTGTTGACGTCTACCACAGTGTTCGGAAGGGCCTGAAACAGAAGCGGGACAGCAGAAAGCAGGTGCAAAAGGTCATCGCAGCCGTGGATCCGGAGCGGCATGCCAAGCGAAAAAGGCGCATTGCAGCCAAGCACCGGGAGCACAAGAGGAGGAAGATAACGGCGATGAAGATGGGCAGGTGGATGAGGTAGATTTGCTACTTTTTTGTAACAGACCTGCTGGATCAGCGACGCAGGGAATTTTGAAATGTACAGCCTTCCTTTCTACGCTGCTAGTTCGCTCCAGAAGCGAGCAGAAAATTTTTTTTTTTTGCTACAGGGCATCCAAAGTGACATCTTTTTACTGGAGTACACCGTTGACAAGTTATATGCTGGTGGATACTCTCTTTGTGCAAATTTGCTGGAAGACACACAAAACGAGTGTCCACCAGTATATAACGGTGATCAACTATATGCTCCAGCAAAACGATGTCACTTTGAATGTCCTGTAGCAAATTTTCAAAAAAAAATGTCTTTCTACGCGAGGCTGTGCCGTCCCAGTTTTGTTGATGAGCTACCGAACACCCAAACAAATCCGTCGGTGTTTGACTGGGGACGAACACACCTGCTAATTAACTTGGAAATTCGTCTCTGGGAAGAAGAGAAGCGAGGTTTTTGTCTGTTCGTTTGTTTGGTGATGGGTATTGATTTCTGTTAAAAGAAAAATACTAATGGCTGATAAGAAAATACTAGTGGCTGATAAGCCGAACGAACACAGCATGCGTCGTGTCCACGTGGGGCTGCGTTAAGAACAGCAGGCGATCCCTACTGCTGTCGGGCTTGGCAGGATCAGCCGATCAGGTAGAGAGGGTTCGGGGTCCCTAGGGTTGTCATATCACGTCGTCCGACCAGGGTCCAGGGGCCTCTCCTCTTACAAAAAAAAAAAAATCGCCCTTTGCATTTTAACGTAAGGGAAAAGGAATACAATTCGTCGTTCTTTGTTTAGGACAAACTATTTAGTAGTTGAAAAACAAACTAATTTACTTGTTCTGAATGTAAATTTGAGACAACATGCTTAGGACAAACATATATTTGAGAACAAAGAAAGCGCATCATAAATGCATGATTGATAATGTTCCCTTACCCTGCCACACCGGGGACACAATTACATCAAGGTTGTCACCATAAATAATCGATAGATCGAATGGTCAACACTAGTTTAAGCCAATCTGCCGAATACTTATCGATAGCAACATGCAGAACCCAGAATTGACCTAGGACCACCCGTTCACAAACGAAGTACAGTATTGGTCAAGCTCAATATGCTTCTCTTAAGATGGTGTTCCAGTTTTTTTTTCTTTTTCTTTTATTGGATGGTGTTCCAGATTTGCTAGCATTTACACCATGGAAACACGGTCGCAGTGGATGATTGTCACCTTGGGTGGTGGGAAGTCATGCTCACCAAGTAGTTGCCATAGCGAGCAACATTCAACAGCCATGTTGGTGTACTTCGCTTCAGCGCTAGAACACGGCACCATTGTCTGGCCCTACAATGACCACGAGACCAGTGAATTGCCAAAGTAGACACAAAACCAGGTGTCGAGCGGTGAGTGTCAAGGCATCCCCTTCCCCCAATTTGCTGCGCTTTGCATGCGGCCCAGCCCAGCCCAGCCCAGCTACTCAAGGCTGCCCATGCCATGCGGCCGTATAACGTAATTAGTGATCGGCGCTCCTTTCGTTCCAAAGTGCCAAGTAATTTGGAAGAAATTTCCCTAAAAAAAAAGTAATTTGGAACAAATAGATAGTACTCTCGCAGTTGCAGGAGGGCCTCTCGCAGTTTGACTGAGGGGCTCGGAGCACGCCAAAGCAGGGGGCAACCATAGCTGTAGACTGTAGTAACAAGGCAACGAGATAATCATCTCGTCGACAGATTTATTTATTTCCAATGGCAAAACATAAATCGTGTACATCTGTAAAAATATCTCGATCAATCAGCGAGGCATCCTCACGCTCTCGCCGCAAAAATAAAAATGTTCTCACGGTACAACTAATCGTGGGATCAGTTCATATCCACCTCGGTGTCGTTGAGTCTACACCCCTTGGTCTCGAAGGGGAAGAATGAGACGGCCAGGCCGGAGAGGAAGACTACAAGCTCGAAGAGGATGATCGCCGTCGTCTGCTGGCAGCTGTGCACCAGGGCGACCGCAACAAGTGGGCAGAGGATGCCCCCGATCCTGCCCACCGAGCTCGCAATGCCGATGCCAGTCGTTCTCACCGCGGTGGGGTAAATCTGAACAATGAACCAAGGCAGACCATCAAAAGTTAATTATAACAGGCACAGATTGATTATCAGTTACCAAGTATCACCAAGGGAAGAGGAGAATAACTGATTTTTTGCAAGATGCTGATCCATCCCCATTCGATGTTGCGTAGTATTTCAAGCTCTCTGGTAGCATCATATTTTGCTACAGTGGAGAAGAGGAAACGTGAGCAGAAATTGGTTGCTACATCATGGTTGTTAGTTCAACCTAGCAGGCTATTCATAATAGCTGTTTCTTTCTTGAAACAATTGAGGACTGAACTGAGTGATACCACGGCAAATAATCTGATCATACAGAATCTTGCATACTCAGTCTGCAACTTGCATATGTTGATTAGACAATCGACCTCGACTCATCAGTTTTGGTCTAGCATTGGTTCTTCACTCTGAAGATATTGAAACTTCATCTAGCTCAATATTTTTGTCAGAAACAAGCCTGCCTGAAGGTAGCTGCACATTGTTTAGTCTTGCCATTTTCTCCAATACCTCCACAGCCTCGATTGTCCTGCCTTTCATGCATAGGAACCTTGGTGACTCTGGCGTGGAATATGTTTCTTCTTTGTACTTCAACAACTACTGATGTGTCTGTGTCTAGCCTTCACAATAGCGAAGAACCTACATCTTTATTAGTTTCTTCAATTCTAAAGAGGATGGGAAAAATTGCAATGCAGATGCAGGATGCACAGGTAAACTCCATTCCATCAGATAAGTCATTTTCCCTGTACGTTTCTCAGTATGTAATACCTTTATTTTTCTTATCCATTGCAGATAAAGATTTCGGCATAACCATCTGCCATTAGGCATGGTAAAAAAAATAAGCGACAAAAACATGGTGGAATCTTCTGGTCTAATACGCTACATTTTTACTGCAATAATGTATTTCACTCTGATTATGAGCAGCCTATCCAGACCAGGATAGTATATTATAGATCTTGGTATCAGAGTGACCAAAATATAGTTACAGGTAATGCAGACAAATATTTACGAATATACATAATGCTTCAAAGATTTATCCAGCCAAAAATCATAGTAAATTGTCATAGAACTTATGATTTTATGCCATAACAATTGAAGTTCCTCTCAGAAGTGATGTTCCAGGTTGCTAGTCTCCCTAAAATCTATTCTTAAGTCATTTTATCTTTCAATGAATCCTGTAAGGCCGTAACAGACAGGTTAATACTACAGGCTAAGTGACTGTACGATAATTAGAGCCGCTACAGGTTTATTGTTTTGTATGATAATCAGAAACAATATTAGCAGATCAACTGTTCTAAAGTGATTCGTAAATTGCTGAATAAACTGGAGAATACAGTGAGAATTGGCATCATGTTATGATTTAACATGTGTATGTTCTGATTTTGCTGCCAGCACTACTATAGAACTTGAACAGTCTTCTCAGTTTCAAAAAATCAGGGGAATATATTATACCCATGCAACAGATGCCTCGAAGATGGTCCCAACAGTCCAAAATGCAGAAAATACCACCATCCAAGTTCCTCTAGATGGAGCAGGAACAAACTCCAAGAACCAAGACCCAAGAACAGGTCCTCCTCCCAAACCGATACCAACTAAGAATCTCAGAGAAATTAATGAAAGATAGTTAGGAGCAAAAGCACTCAAGAATCCAGCTCCACTTGTCACAATGGCAGTAAAGAGAAAGCCCCTCCTGCAAAATCCAAATAAAACAGAGTGTAAGGGCTCGTATGACGTACACAAGCAATTTAAAAAGCACAGCCCATTTCCTAACTAATTATTCTAGGATCTAGAATGAAAAAAGTGTACCTTGGAGATAATTAGTTCATGACCTTATCGAGAGCTCGTTTTGGAAAGCAACACAGAAATGGAATTGGCTGTTGATTACATGGTTCATGACATTCGTTTTGGCAATGATTTCAGGGTAGTTTTGGATAACATAGAAACAAACTTTGGTACACATGGGACCTATTCTGGTTCCAAACATGGCATTGCTGTTAATCAGCTATAACTAGGAAGCAGTAGCAAGTTTTGGCAATTCCATGTTAAACATCAGCAAGAAATGAAATGGACTTGCATAATTTTTTGCAAAAGGGTACATGACACAAGTAAAAGATTGAACCTGCCTCCTTCCATAGTTGTCCGAAACCACACCCCATGAGTAAGCTCCTATCAGCATTCCAACAAAAACAACACTTGTAATCAAGCTTTCCTGATGAGCAGTAAGCTTCCATTCTAGCTGTACTGATGGACCGACAAATGATAACAGCATCATCTCCATTGCTTCTGCAATTAAGCCAATCCCAGCATAGGAAAGGATCAATATCTGGAACTTCCCAAAACCTGATGACATGAGTGCGTCATCGACGGTATACGAAGCTGATTGCTCCTCCATCTGCAAAGTAACAATCACAGCCGTCAACCATAGAGCTTAGTAAATCTACAAATATAACCAGATTAGCCAAGGCTAAAACAAGAAGTTAGTTATTCTTTTTTTTTCCTTTTTTTGGTATTTGTATGTATGCAGGCTCATAATAGCATTTCCATGTTGCTTCTTCCCTTTATCTAGTCTAGTTATGAACCTAACAAGAGCCAAAGCCAAAAGGTTCCGGGTGTCTCCAAGAAGTCACCCCAAATGCCAAAAGACAACCAAAACAGAACAAAAAAGGGAAAGCTTCCCCTGTATCACTCAGGGGATAAGTTGGTTAAAGCAACACAGATTTACCAATTCACAGGGGTAATCCTAGGCATCATAACACGAGGCAATCAAAGACGCCGAGAACATTCTAAAGCGATCGCGTCACTGTACAAACGTACGAGGCAACTTCAGCATCTAATCGAAAGCCAACTTGAGCGGACAAGAGAAAGCACTAACGCTCCCAAGTCCGAACCAGACCACGAAGTGCATCCAGCACGTCGCAGTCCCACTTTTGTGTTTCCCTCGCTTTGCGCGTTCATAAAGCAACGCATCAGCTGGAGAGCAAAAAAACCGAGACTGCTGAATCTAGAGAGGGCGAGGCTAGCGAGATCCTCACCATTTCAGGAGCTTCCTTGCCGAATCAGAAGCTTATTCTCGCAGCGTCCCTCAGCGAGCTGGGATCATCAGATTCGACCTTCCCGCCGCGCGCGCGCCCGGGTCCCGCCCTGATTGAACGCCCCTGAGAAATCCAGACAAGAAGCAGCCACACAGAATCAGTCCAAGAAACACGTGGGAGCAGCCGGAGGAAGCTCGAGTGCCACGAGCGGGAGGGGGAACCGTAACCTGGCAGGACGAGAGGGAGGAGGGGACGCCCAATGCGTCTCCTGGATCTGCGACCGCCTGGTCCGGGCCGGCGGCGAATCCCGCAGCTCCGGGCGGGGATCCGGGGCGCCAGGGACGGACGGACGGAGGACCCCGAATCCAACGCGTGCAGCGGCTGCGTGCAAATCTCTGCGCTTTTTGTGTTGGGGGCAATTTGGCTCCGGATGTCTTGGGATGCTCCGAAATTCCGATGATGGTGGGGGATGGAGGGTGGGGTTGGGGGAAGATGGAGCCCGCGCTTTGACCGAGAAGGTGGTATAGTACAGTGGAAAAGTTGATGGTCAACGCACCAGGGCTGGCACCCATGTGGACATGTGGTGTTGGCCTCGCATGCGGCTTCGCACATGGTGGTCACTGGTCAGCTGATGTTTATGTTTGTTCCTTACAAATTTGCAACGTGTCTTGCACTCTACGCGTAAATTTGGAAAATTGCAAGAAAAGGGCTTATATAGCCTTGGATCTCCTGTGTAAAATTCCATTTCTTAGTGAATAGTCCAGATGATTGGTTATAGTCAAGATTGGAATTAAAAGTTCGTTTTAAAAAAAGATGAAACTAAAAGAAAAATAGTGATGGGTCATCTTCACGACCAAAGCTTATATGCAAATTAATTATGAGAGGTTCGGTTTATCTCCCCATCCAAACTTGTGGCTCTTGTAGATTAAATTTGCAACTTTTAAAACAATGTTAGTCTTTAGGTTTATTTTTGGATAAATGGTTTCTCCATAACAATTTTAAACATACATAGATCCGTTCATGCTGATTAAAAAAAGCATCGGAAGAGAAGAATTAAAAACATATTGTATAAACTATAGATTAAGAACATATTGGGAGAGAAGGGTTATAAGATAAGGTTAAAACTAGAACCATCTTGAATACCATGAAGACAAATAACAAAAATCTAAAGACTTAATTAAGAGCATATTGTATGAAATATAGATTTTGGGATCGAATAAATATGTGTACACAATAGCAAAACAACAAGCAAGACTATCTCATGATAGGAAAACTAATCTCAGGAATCTCATCTAGTTTTGTCGTAATCCGCGGATCGGACAACTGATGCAGATGCGGGACAACATGCAAGTATGCAAAGTAACTAGAAACAATCATGAACCCTTTCTTGGTCTAGAAATTTTTTTCAATAATTAAGATATCAGATGTTGACCATGTAGAATATGATACAACGAAATTCTTTTCTTTTTTTCTTTATAAGAATATGATAGAGATGGGTCGGTGCTTATAAATAGGATAGAGATGTGTCGTTGCTTAGCACACCGATAGTTTACTTAGGACACGCTACTTTCGGTCTCGATGGTAAACACTCAAACACAGAGGATTATACTGGTTCAGGCAATGACCTTATGTCCAGTGTCGGTCGGTTGTGTTCTTTGCGAAGAGTGTTTCATGCTTACAACAGGGTGATCTTATGCAGGTGTGAAGTGGTGTGTGTGCTGGATTGCTTGGAATCGACTTCTGCCCTTCTGGGGGCGCCTACTCCCTTATATAGGTTTCAGGGTAGGCTACATTATGGAATGAAAAAGAATATGGGGCCTCGTGGGCTATGGTCTTGGTCGGCATCGGGGTCTCCGTCATCCCCCCGACCTCATTGCCATGCCTATTTATGGTTTTCGTCGTGGGCACAGTTCCGTACTGTGACGGTGTCCATGTCGCCATTCCTGCCATTGTGCAGTGTTGAAGAGTGGTTGGTTATACTGTACTATAAAGGTAAGGGGGCTATCCTGCCATCATGCGCGGTATAAGGTAAGGGGGTTGTCTTGCCATCGTGCGCGGTATGGCCTGTCTAGGCCAAAGCATCTCAGTCACCTGGTGGGCCCCTGTCCTGAGCTCCTGTGTGGGGCCTCGTTATGGGCCCTAAGCCTGTTGTGGATATGGCGGGGAGTCCGCTCTGTGAGGTGGCCATGATGAAGTCAGCCCCGACGTGGGCGTCACCTCGATGCCCCTGGACCCCACTCCAAAGTTCAGCCAGGATCCGGAGTTCGGGCCCTGGGCTTCTGGTCGGTCGGGATCATGCCACGTGTCCCCAATGAGTTGACCCCTCGGTCAGTTGGGGGCATGGCATGTGGCTCGAGCTAGCACGAGCTCTTGGTCGGTCGGGGGAGCGTCACGTGGCTCAGGGCAGCCAGACCCCTAGTCGATCAGGGGAGCACCAGATGGCCCGGGACGGCCAAACCCCCGGCTGGTCAGGGGAGCGCCACGTGGCTTTGGGCTGGTGAGAGCCTTGGTAGGTTGGTATTACGGCATGTGGCTGGATCTGGTCAGTCCCTTTGATGGGTCAAAGCGTACCACTCTGCCTCAGTTGGTCGGCGTGGTTTTGCCTGTCTTCTCTTGCCTCTGTGAGTACCCCACATACAGGTGCCGTCAAGATGCATTGCAGGTCAATAGTTCATTAGCACTTTTTAACTTAGGTCTTGAGATGCTTTATTTATTAATAATTCCTTAGCATTAATTTTGTAGTTGATAAAATTTAAATCGAAATGGAGTCTATTTTTAGCCATCGAATTATTGCCGAAGTCTGATTTTAGCCGAACCTTGTATCTTTGACCATCGAACTATGGAACCAGACAAAATTGACATCTAAATGTTTTCAAAAGTGGTTTTGCCAATATATGTATTTTTTAGAAATAATAAAAGTTGGTTTAATCTCCATACATGCATAACCAATTCATTTTAAATCAGAAAAATATGAAACTAGTACCAAGAAAATTCCAAGTATATAGTATATATGTTTATGATGTTAGTCCTAGTGCTCATATACATGCACATTATTTATTGAAATTATTGTTTTATGTTATATTAGACCAGGAGGTTGACCAAAATGATCCAATAGACTTTGAATACACAAAGCATCTTGAAAGGTAACAACAATATCACAAATACAATGCTCCACCAGATACAAATTCTATTTAGAAATTGCATGGCTAGGCCTTTACTTTATTTGATTGCCTAACTAGGTAATATGTTTTCAAACAAAAGGAGGTGCTCAAACATTATCCAATTAATTAATCAATCAATAGACATAAGGTAAAGCACAAAATGATAATTTAAATAAGTAAAGGTCATGACTATGAGCCATAAACACTAGAAATATGAAAAAATAATGTCTAAATAGAGTGCCAATAAATAGGCTATGTTTTTAGGAAAAATAAGTACTAGTTTCGCATTTCCTGATTTAAAATGAATTAATTATGAAACTTTGAGATTAAAGCAAGTTTATTTTTGTAGAAATCTAGCAAACCAACTAGAAGACTAAAGTTGTTCGATTTTCATAATTTGATGATCAAAGTTATTTGGTTTTCAAGTTTGAAGGCTAAAACCAAAAACTCCTGTGATAGTTCGATGGTGAAAATCGGGCTTCTTCCTAAAAAAAGTTATAGGTGATAGCATAGTTTATATAAAGTAAGTAGGAAAATATCCAAATTACTACCCTTAAGTATGAACAAAGTCTAGATAACCCTCTAAAGTATGTTTTGATTTATTTTACACCAATAACTATATCAATTGGTCCAATCTACCCCTTTATAAGTTTTATCTTATTTTCATGGATGATAAAGAGACATATATAGTATTCTTAAAAAATATAATACAATTTTTTCATCATCATTTCACATAAAATTTTGTTTGATATGGTTAATCTATTTTACATATCATAGCCTTTCAAAATAATAATTAAAAAGATCATAATATGTTTTAATATATAATTTATGATCCCTTATTGTACCACAAAATTCCAACTCAAAATAATATTTTGTGCATAGAGAAATAATAAAGACAAATCTTATGAAGGGGTAAACCGGACCAACTGAGATAGTTAAGGGTGTAAAATGGACCAAATCATACTTTAGGGGGTTATTAGGACTTTATCCATACTTGAGGGTAGTAGTTTGTATATTATCCAAATAAATTTTATTAGGTCTTCATAATTTTGTTAGCAGTTGAGTCTTGAGCAATTGGCCTCCCTTCATATGGCTCACTGTTGTGCCCATGATCCTATAGTTTAGAATAAATTAGACACTTCCCTCCTCCTTATTTACCTCTTTGTATATATATCATCCAACCTATAGTTTTGTTTTTCAATGGTCGTGCTACGTCAGTGGAAATAATGGCTGTCACCCTCCTTTTTATTGTAGGCTTAGTCATGACAAACAATCTAAGGAATGGATTTTGTTTATTTTTGTTCATGTGGTTAAAGATCTTAGAGCGCCATAACATCGTTAATAGGTAAACATATGCACACATAATTATATGTGTGGTAGTATCATAATCTTATTCTAGTGCTACTAAATGGACGCGGCAATTTGTTCCCCAAGTGTGTAGAGGCCTCTTTATTTGTATGGTGCCGGTCATGTTAATTTGCACCTTAAACTTTTCTCTGTTTTTGCTTTGATTCGATACACAATACAATAACCATTTCAATTAACTTAATAATATATATAATTTTGTGGCGTTGCATGTGTAAAAGAACACAGAAAATAAACAAATAACCTTCCAGCCCGGTGATTAGAAACACATAAAACTTGCATAAGTGAAATGATTACAAACACATGAACTTGTCTAATGGATCCTCTTCCTCTTCAAAAATCTAGTTGCCGAATCAGATTCAAAGATGTCTAAATCCCCAATTTGCTCGATTTCAAAGTTGAAATTTTGAGTTCACAAATGACCTTTTTTCCCCGAGTTCAAAAGCTCTCATGCTGCCTGTGTATCAAGAAGATGAATTAGCTGTTCAAAATAGATCGAAAGTTTGAGTTTGATGGGCTCAAAACTTGATACAGAATTCGGAGTTCGCTTTCAAACAAGCTGATTTCGTAGACTTGTAAACAGCAGCTCGGTCGGGCTTTTTTGCCCGAGAAGAAGAGGCCGAGCAGCGAGAGCCAGAGACTCGAGCCAAATCAACCAAAGCCCCAAGGCCCCAAAGGCGATCTAAAAAACAAGTAAAAATTTGTCAAGCCCGTTTCTCCGCGCTCTCGCGTGCCCGCCGCGTCGGTTCCGGCCTCTCTCCTCCATCCCAGACTCCATTCCCTCCCGCTTCTCGTCGCGTCGCTAGGGTTTCTCCCCTCCGCCTCCACCCCAATTCCGGTCGATCCCCGCCCGCCATGGTCTCCGGCGCCGGGGCCTCCGGCGGGCCAGCCCACTCCGCGTCCACCGGCGCCGGGGGCGGCTCCCCGTCTGACCGGGGCGGCGCCGCGCCCTCGGTCTCGGCATCGGTCTCCACGCCGGCCAGCGAGAGCACCGTGGCCCGCCGCCTCAACGGACTCGACCTCCAGGCCGACGACGCGCCATCGTCGCAGCCAGCCCCGAGGTTCGTGACCCCGCCGCCTTGATTCCTTCGTTGCTCGAGTTCGGATGCCCGCTCCCCCCAGCTTAATTACTTGCTCCCGGAGACCGTGTGATGTGCCGCGTGAGCTAGTGGTGTTTTGCGGGTTTGAGCTGAGGGGGTTTGGTCGTGTGAATGGTACCATGCCGATCTACATTTGTTTATGCGCTATATTTGCTTCATGTGCAGTCGCTAGCTTGGTATGGTTTGTCAGAATTGTGGTGGAAGTGGTCACTAGTGTGTTTGGACGATGCTGCTCAACCTGAGCAAGTTGTTATGACTCTTTTTAATAGAACATTAAAACAGGCCACTCAACTTTGTTGTTAGTATCACATCATGCTTGATGAACATTATTCTCTCAAGTTTGTTTCTCAACATATTATTTTTGGGAATTTTAGCTAGTGCTTGTGGCATTCCAACTCCAACCATATTGCTTCTGTATCTGTTCATTCCATCATTAACAGATAACTACTCTTGCAATTCTCCTTTTATATGGATCTTGTAGCAGCTCATGTGCGTCTTTGCATGGAGAACATCACTTCTGGATGATTTTCTGTTTTTGCTAGATTGATTGATCTGTGATTAAATCTGCATCCCTTGTTGACTTCTTTAGGTGTGTATCTTTCCATGGTTGGATGTTGTAGCTTATTAATTGACCCAGAACAGTTAACAGTTAACAATTAAAGCACTTACTTTTTTTTGCTTTACCACATTGCGATTTGAATAGCTTCATATTTGGTAACTTCATCTTGCATTATACCTGCTTTTACTTATTTCTCTGTCCATTTTCATAACACGTTTCTAAACACAGCTGGTTCTCGATTTGTAATGCAGCAAGAAGAAAAAGAGAGGGGCACGTGCTGTTGGTCCTGACAAAAATGGCCGTGGATTGCGCCAATTCAGCATGAGAGGTAGCTTGACCAGTTCCTTTACTACTAGTAACTTTAAGATTTTCACTTTGTTTCGGTTTGTGGGAGTATAAGCAAATGAAGTTGACATAAAAGTCTTTCCTCATTTTTCTCAAATTGTGCTGGACATGAATGTTTGTTTGGTTTTTGCTTTATTTTGTTCATATCAGACCTGTGCTGTACTATGCTTTTGAGTGAGTCAGTTTAATGAGTACTTCACTGCATGCTAGTGTTAAGAGTCTCATGAAGTTTCGTATTTGTTCTTTTTCAGTCTGTGAGAAAGTCGAAAGCAAAGGGAGAACAACCTACAATGAGGTATTCGATCTTTTTTTTTTCATATACAAGATACATCTAGTCTTGTTGTGGTGTATGCTTAGTCACATTGTATAGCAGGCATCCTTTTTGCACAGCAAATTCATTATAGAAGCCAAAAAACCTTAGGTACTGATTGCCATTAGAGTACTACAGAACAAACAGATGCACCTTTAAAGTTTTACAAGTAAAAGTCAATGTGTTTTAACCAGTTATCTGATATGCTTTACTCCTGTATGGACTTTTTTTTTCTCTAGTACCTCCATATGTCCATGCTTCATACTACCAGTGATGTGGGCTTCTCTTATGTTGTTTACCAAGTTTGATATGCACTGAATAACGGTTTACTTGCCACCTCTTTTCAATATCACATGGTGCCTTTTGGGGACATGAGTAACACAAATAGTGTTGAGCAAGTTGTTTGTAGCCTCTCAGTGTTTTGAACAAAAAGAAAGAAATCTTAAGTAATGTAATTTCTGGGATGAAACTTTTATGGATTCTTGCAATTTCACAATAACAACTTGGATACTGACTGATATATTTTTTTTTAAGAAAAACTTGTTCAGATATTGATCTACCTTAGGAACATATCTTGGTCAAATGGGGATAGAGATTCACCTTGGGCCCTGCATCACTTAATTCTGTTTTAGTTATACCACAGGGCATCCCTTTCTCCTGCATCTCCTCTAGAAATCTGTTGTGGATTCAGAAAATTTATACATATGGCTTTCCTTTTCAGGTGGCTGATGAACTTGTTGCTGAGTTTTCAGACCCCAACATTAATATTGACTCTCCAGATCCTGATAATCCCAACGCAGTAAGAAATACCACTACAACTCTTGGTCAGCTATAACATCAAGTACTTAAATGCAGTATTTGATTATGCGAAAATGCAGCAACAATATGATGAAAAAAATATTCGACGACGAGTTTATGATGCGCTGAATGTCCTAATGGCTATGGAGATTATATCTAAAGATAAAAAGGAAATACAGTGGAGAGGCTTGCCCAAGACAAGTATGAATGATATTGAAGACTTGAAGGTTCTGCTCCTTGCCTCTAATTTATATTTGCTTATTACAGTTTACTTTTCATCTGGTCATTTCTTTAACTTCATGCACATTTTGCAGACAGAGATCGTTCGATTGAAAGGTCGTATTGACAAGAAAAGTGCATATTTACAGGATTTACAAGATCAAGTAAGGATTGAGCTGGTTCTATTTTAAGTTTTGTTGCATGTTATGTCAACTGATAATGGGAATATTCTCCCTGTCCTATCTTATAAATTGTGACTGAGGAGCAATTATGTGGCACTTTTGATTCATAAACATCAAAATATGAAATGTCCAGCACTGTAAACTAAATAGTTTCTGTTGCGCTCGAAGTTAATTGCGTTACGATGTGCATGAGACTATTTGAAGAATTACATTAAAAAATGAACTCCACCTTGATCTAGAAAATTGGGGAAGGGGACTTGGTGCACACTGCTGTGGCACACCAATTGGGTGCATGCAGAACTATGGAATTAGGTGAATGCAGAACTATGGAATTAGGTGAATGCCTAGTTTTCCTCTCTGCTATTTTTAACATTTTTTATTGGACGTTAATGTGAAAGGCATGGTTTCAAAAGCGATAAGGCGACCCACGAATTCTGTGAATGCCTAGGAGACAACTTTAAAACTATGGTGAAAGGCCTCTTTGGGTTTAAGTTCAAACTGTATAATTAAAGCGAAAGTGAGTTCAGTTGCTTTATGGATCACAGAAATATCTATTTTGGAGAATCCTGAATTATTCTTTTAGTTACCTGCTCAGGGGACTTAATTGCTACTGCTTTCGCATTGCATAGTGCAAGTTTGAAGGAGTGTCTCTGTCAGAAATTACTATCTTCAATCATGGTCCAGAATATCAGTTGCAAGTCATTGTTTCTAAACAGTCCATATATTGCTAACTGTATTTCCATTGCAGATTAAGTCAGTAATTGCACCTTTTGTTTCATGTTTAATGTTGGAGTTGAAATGATTTGAAAGTTCACAACTAAATTTATCTGTTAATCGTTTTATTACATTTGTAATTTGTATTCCCTCACACTGTATGAACCTTATGGTGATTTTGTTTTTAATGAAGTATGTAAGTCTCCAAAACTTGGTACAACGAAATGAGCAGCTTTATGGGTCAGGAGATGCACCTTCTGGTGGAGTGGCCTTGCCATTTATACTGGTTCAGGTAAAAAGAATGCTTCATCTTCTTCAGATATGGACCTAGAAAACCTTAATTATCATTATGTTTGAATGTCAGTGCTAATGGTCTTGCTAAGATTCCATTGTACTGTTTCAAATGATAACATTTAGAGCCAGTTTAGAGCTTGTAGCAAGCAAATAGATGCACTATGGATTTGATTTTGATTCCATCCAGTACCCTGTTTCACAGCATCCACTTTTCTCTGCTTATTTTAGTAGCAATTTCTCTATCATCTCACATCAAAGAAAAGCATGGTGTCTTCTCACCTATTACATATTAATACAAAAAATTCTTTTTCTTTAGGTAAATGGTACTTACCTTCCAAGTCTACATTTTTAAGTTACTAGCGTTTCAATACATGATTTATTCCCAAGAGGCATATGTATTGTTTATTTTGGGATTTAGATTCTGAGTAAGATGAGCTGCAACTGGGTAGGTGTAATTCGAGCAGGTTTCTGAGCATACTCTGAACTAACCAGGTCATCTGTCCTACGATAAATTCTTGAACTGGGTCCTGTTGCTTTATATTGATTGAATACACAGTACATAAACAATGATACAAGCTGGGTGAAACATAAAGCGTTGGAAACAGGAAGTAGAAGTTCGCATCCTGTCAATGTCTGAGTTTTGGGCATACCAGTTATACTCTGAATTTATTGCTATGAATTGTAAAATCTCTAGTGCATACTTTGTATTGTTATGAATTGGTTGTATTATAGTGAAGTATAAGGGCAAGAACCATCAGCATTGAGGCTATGCTGAATTATTACTGAACTCTTGTGGCTTTGCCACCTTACCATGGGTTCCTTGCGTTATACCTTTTTGCAATTTCATTGTGCATGTTCCTCTGCTGTCTTGACCATGATGGCACATACCTCTTTTTGTTGTGTAACAGACACGTCCTCATGCAACTGTAGAAGTGGAGATATCAGAGGATATGCAGCTGGTGCATTTTGACTTCAATAGGTAAAACAAAAGTTCTATGCGTGCTCCTTCACATCATGTATCTTGTGAGTCAGATAAACATAAACCTAGAGTTTAATAATGTATTTATCGCCTGATTTTGGACTCCTACGAAAAGATAAATTCGTCGATAAGAATGTGTTAGATCTATAACATCATTTTTCTGGATAATTCAACAATTTCATTGCATGATTTCTGCTATTGGTACATGAAACTCTCTTTAATGACGTGAATGCTTGGTTTGCTGAAAAAATCTGGAAAGTAGCCTCTATATTTCTAAACAGGGGAGCCTGATGAATTTTCTCTTTTATGTGCTCTGTGCTTTACCTTCAATATCTGTTGTACATTTTAGAATAAACAGAAATAATTTATTCATTATAACTAAGCTTGAAAGGCTCCTGATTGTTAAACCCTTGCTGACACCTACATTTCTTAAAATGCAGCACTCCATTTGAGTTGCAGGATGATTCATTTGTATTGAAAGCAATGGGGTTATCTGGCAAAGAAGAAACTGATGGCACCCAAGCCCCTGTTGCCAATGGAGGTGAGTGCTCAAGTACACCGAGCAATTGTTGGCATCAATCGCCACAGCCTGTGAGGCCAAGAGGAGTTAGGCTACCAAACTCGCCCCCAATTCCAGGGATACTAAAAGGGCGCGTCAAGCATGAACTCTAGGCTTTGATACGCCTGTTGCTGTTGCGTGAGCTATTTGGTTTATTGTTCCCAGCTAGCTTTACATGTAAAATGCCTGTAAATTATGTTGGTAGGGGCAATGGCGATCTAATTTTACTTTGCTGATGGTAGCTCTGTGGCGTCGTGGCGTGCCAGACGCCTGGCTCACTTTTAACTCCTAGGTTTCCGTTATCTTGTTGATGAAAAGAATCTTGGTTCAGTGTAATTGCTTAGCATTATCTTCTGGAAATAGTCGGCATAGTATTTAAGATGAGTACGTGTTCCAGGATATTGTATTATTTTGTCAGGTTTGAGTTTGAGGAAATCAGATATTAGAAAGGTACACTATCCCACCAGAGAAACTCATATCGGGGCGCTTACACTTTGCTACATCAACAAGATAATGCCTGCCAACTTCAAGTGCTGCGTTTCTGAAACAACCGTCTACCAACCAAGCTCAAGTTCTTCGGCTGGTTACTTCACTACCAGCGGCTCAATACGCGAGCAAATCTCTATTACAAAAACATCCGACCACTACAAGGCTCTTGTGAACGCTGCAGTGGGGTGCAGGGTGCACGAGACAGACGATCATCTCTTCTGCCTATGCCCGGCAGCAGCGATGATCTGGGAATGCATTGGTGCTAACATCCACATTAATGATCATGTCATGCCCTGGACCGTCTGTGGAAGAGCTCTTTTACAGTGCGTCATACTAGTAGGTGTTTGTATGTAGTATAAACTAGATATTAGCAGGGGTATTATGGTAACATAAAAAAAATTCACACAGACAAAGTGACGAATGCCTGTGATTGAAATGAAAGGATACAAATAAAAATAAAGTATGAGATACAGAAACAATGAAATGAAAAATTAAAGATATGCCATAATTACATATATGACATTTCAAACTTAAAGATATGTCAAAATTACAAATCTGACATTTTATTTTTTTCTATAGTATCCTTATACTACCTATACTACTTAGTTCATACTACCTCTCTACCTAATTATAAAGCAAGGATATCGATGGACATATAGGCAGGATTAAAGTTTAACAAAAAATTAACTAGACGCGTCGCCCTCGAGGGGCGACACGGGCAGATCCGCCGTCGCCAGTGCCTGCGCGCCGCCTCCGCTCGCTTCCGGACCCCGTTCTCCCTTGCCCCCGGCCTCCTAGCCGGTGATAAGGGGAGCGGGGGTCCATCCTCTTAGTAGATCGAGTCCTTAGTCGAGTTCTTAGGTCTAGGGTTTGTTCACCGTCGATGTTTGACGGTGGAACTAGGGTTTGCCGGAGGAGCGTGGCTCCTTTGCGGCTTGTTTTTTCTGGTGGCGTCGGCGATGCGGAAGCGAAGGCGTTGCAGGGGAATAACTTCTCCCGGCTTCTTCCGTTCTCTGGTGGCGATTTTCTCCGACGCCAACGGAGAGGCCGGGGAGACCTGTTTAGGAGTCCGAGGCCGGCGCATCTTCGTCATCTTCAGGTGATGATGTTGCTGACCCTTTTAATCTCAAGGAAGATGATCTCTAGTGGAAATCCGAGTTGTGCTCGGGTTGCCGGCGGTGTTATCGAAGGCTGCGTCATGGGTGTCGGAGTTGGCCGATGCGCCTGGGAGGCAATTTACTTGGCTGATTTGCCTAGCAGTAAGCCCTCCTCTGCGGCCTCCTTTTTGTGGAGTTTGGCTCTGGTGTCCGGCGATGATTGGAAAGCGGCTTCGGTGGCGGTGACGAACGGTTCCCTGAGGGCTTCGAGGAAGATGAATAGGAGTTTTGGACTTCTTTGTAATTTTCCTTTTCTTTGGGTTTCTGTTTGTAAAAGGGACGGTGTACTGTGCTAAGATCAATCTATTTTCCTTCAAAAAATTATAAAGCAAGGATTGATTCAGCGGTATGTCAAAATTTTTAAAAAAACCCTTTCCTAATAACAAAACAAGTAGGATTCGGTACGTTTACCTCTTTTGTACCACCGTGCGTAGGCCCGCCTGCGACCGAAAAGGATATGTCTCCGCGTCCACCAATCCGAAGTCATGCACGTCCTTCACCCTTCTGTACAGCATGCGAACTCGCAAGTCAGTCCCCTTCGTGCCATTGGCCACCTACAAAAGCCTGCTACGCTACTGCCTGCGTGCTGCATCCCTGTGGAAAGAGAAATTTTGTGCTGCGAGAGGAAACGTCAGGCCACTTCGTGTTGCTGCTTTCTTGCACGCGCAAATATAATAATATAGATCTCCAAAATCTTTACTAAGTTCATTCTATATAATTAAAAGACTACACAACCTGCAAGTATTGTCAAGAATATATGTTTTTATCCCTAACGTTCGCATGTGCTTGATTCCGATGCCTAGCACTTTGTGTGTGCTAACCCGCACCCATAAACTTGCTGCATGCCGTGCCCAAGCAAATCGGCAGAGTTGCAATCAACCATGTCATGCCGTGCCCAAGCAAATTTATATAGACGCAGTGACTAAATAGAAAATCCATAATAAATCCAAAAATTTAAACATATAAACATTAATTGAGTGAAATGAAAATAAAATAAAGAACTATGCGAGTTTTAAAAGTAAAATAACGGAATTAGCTTCTCAACGCACAAACACTATGCTATCTCTCCTATTTCTTAAAAAAAAGACCGTTTCCACGCTAGTTTGACTTGTCCCATCATGAGACGCCGAGGGGGTGGACTCTCATGTCCAAAAAATAAAAAAAGAAACCGAATAAGACCATGATTCATTTCCTCTTCCAACATGATCCTTGCCATGCGAGTAATAGTGGTTCCATCAAATAAGATTTGATTCTGAGTTCTTCCGTCTCGCGCTCGTGCTCATCACGGGAAAATCGCACGGCGTATTTGCTAGTATACTACTAAACACTATTACAGTAGTATACAATTAATCTAGACCGTCCGATCTTTACATATTAGTACTTCGATCTTTACATACTAGTCCTTTTTAAGGCTAGTATGACGCACCGTAAAAGAACTCCTGTGGAAACTTCCAACTGCCAGACCAAGTGAGGATGGATGTCATGGTCATTAGTTACTCTTTGGCAAATCTGGAAAGCCAGGAACAGGCTAATTTTTGAACATGAGCCTGTTCCTGGATCGTCAGCATATTACGGACACTACTGTCAGTGCGTTTGTATGGTAAAAGGCAAAGTTCTTTTTTCGACAATTCAGTTGCTTTTTGATGGCACGTTGGCAAATTCCCACTATTGTTTCTGCCCCAGATTTTTGCTTTCGCCCAAATCACTCAGCAGGTTCGAAGTTGGAACAGGCTCCATGTATTTTTGATCTGTAACAAATTTTCTTGTCGAGGACAAATCTTGTCTTAGAAAGCACATCCAACGGCTGAAAAATGAATTTACTAAAATTATCCCTCTTCTATGTCCACAAGCCGGGTGCCCATGTATGCAGTATTAGGAATCTCGGATACAAGTCCATGGCGAAGCAGCACATGTGCAGAAACTAACCTAAGTGACACTCGTTCGCAGCACGCGTGTGGAAATTTCAGCTGGTCGCTCGGTCTCAGGGCAGTCTACTCGTACTGCATAGTTTTACTTTTTGCGAAACAAGTGTAACCATATCATAAAAAACCACCTATGTATAATATCTAATTATGTAAGTATGCTATAATATCTAAATTATGATAGCAAAATAATCTCCTTTAAATTAATCATCTTTCTCTTCTCACCCCACAGTCCTCGTTCTTCCACCCCACTCTCTTATCCTATCTTGTTATTTGTGTCATCCATCCCAATTCTCAATAGATTTCCTATAACTTCTTGAACTTTGATTTTTATCTCTTGCGAACCCGTGTTATGATCACTCTCGGGCTGGATGGGTATGTCGGCTGGTCCGCTCGGGTGGGAGGAAAATCCCTAGGTCCCTGCATGCATACACCGGGTAAATTAAACGGATCATGTGATCTGGTACCGGAGAACTGTAAAATATTACGTGGCGACCGCTAAGGTCAGTCTCAATGTACACTACAAGAAATGTGTTGATCTATGACGTTTTTTCCATGACATTTTTAAAAAACGTCATAGTGGCGCACCATCTGTGACGATTCTCTAGTTTTCGTCATAGATTCGCAGTAGTGGGTATTAGGCCCAAAATATAGTGACGTTTTATCGTTTTCGTCACAATCTGGCCCATAACACTTTGACGTTTTAGTAAATCATCATGACCAATAAATTAAAAATCATTGTAATCCTTATGACCCAAAAATTCTATATATAGGATAAATTAAAGATAGAAAAGATTGACCTGAGTTATCAGAAATTATACGAGAGATGTATCATTTTGTGAACATTTAAACTTTTTATGGCAAGTTTATGGACCCGAGATATGTAGTCATGCCGGTTTGTAGCATTTTTCGACCAAAATTAGATATTATTATAATTATTCGTTGGTAATTTGGAGATGGAAGGTTGAATTATCATTAGTAAATAATTTAATTCTTTAAAAATATTGAAACTCATACACAATAAATTATATGTAGTCTATTACATTTAAAAATATATTAAAATATGCAAGATATATTATTTTTTAAGTTACTTGACAAAATTGCATTAATTAAAAGAGAAAAAGAACAATTCACGAAATTAAATCAGCAAATATATGACACAAAAGGCAAAAAAATCACTTTCCACGAGTCTTGATCAGGAGACCTTAAGCTCAATATGTCTCCGCCATGTCATCAGGCCAAGTCACGTAGGCTTCTTGCGTGGCACACCCGCAAGTCAAGTCACCTGGGCCAGCTAAGCCTCCCGCGCGCCTGGACAACCACTGCCAAGTCACATGGGCCTCCCGCGTGGCACACCGCAAGTCAACTGGGCCTCCGCGCGCCCGGCCCGCCGCACCAAGTCAGCTAAGCCTCCCGCGCGCCAGTTATTTTGGCAAAAAAACAAGAGCAGAAAGGATTCGAACCCGCGGTCTCACGGATGGGAAATTTGCGCCTTACCACTGAGCCACTAGTCGGTTATTGATAAGAAGTACATTTTCAAGATTTTATATATTAAATCAGTAGACCTGCTCGACTTTAACTAGACCTGCTTTTATGAATTAAATCAGTAGTTTGTAAGTTTTCAAACGTACAGTAACATCTCAACTGCATTTTGCTCAGTTTTACGAACAACAAGCATAGTTAAGTTTGATTACCTTTGAGATTTGATTTGTTACTTAATGCTTTTTTGGTTTGTGTTAGTAGTAAACAATATCCGGTATTTTGGTTGCTTGTTCATGTTTATATATTTTTTCTGATGCATATTTTTATTTTGGTTGCAGATTATTAACGAGAAGGTCCAATGGGATGAAAACATGAGTGTAACTAGTTATTTTGATGTGCCTCTGAATATAACCTCAGAAATTGATTATAATATTTGTTGTAATTTTCTTTTTTTTGAGGGAATTGTAATTTTCTTATGTACAATGTAATTTTGATACATGGTCTGAAAACTTTGTATGTCTTTTGGGCTAAAATGACTGAAAACATGGTATGTCTTTTGGGCTGAAATGGCTGATATCTTTTGGGTGACATGGGCTAAGCCCATAACAAAATGGGCTTGCAATTATGAAGTCACATCAACGTCCATGGTGGCTGCCACGTCAGCTGCCATGTCATCACCACCTCAATTGTTATGTCAGTGGCCACGTCATCGCCACCTCAACGGCCACGTCATCGCTATTTCATGTCACGTTATTGCCATGTCATCGCCATGTCAGCGGCCATGTCATCTCCATGTCAGCAGCCATGTCATCCTTTCCATCCACCTCATTGCCATGTCAGCGTCCACATCATCAGCCATGTCATCCTTTATGCCAGCTAGTTGTGACGTGTCAACTGGATCCGTGACGTTTATTTTCGTCACAAGTAATGGGCTCGGGCTGGGCTGCATGGGCCTGAGCCTGGTTTATGACAATGTCGAATCGTCATGGATTGAGTTAATCCGTGACGTTTTCGTTAAAAATGTCACGAGGTCCAACCGTGACGCTCAATACATGACAAAATTTGAGAACGTCACAGGCACTGTTTTATGACGATTTTTCAGCGATCTGTGACAGAAACTAAACGTCATAGATCAACAGATTTCTTGTAGTGGTACCATTTCACTACACGGACCAAAAACTAGGTAACTGTACTAAAGGAGTATCATGGTGATGAAACCCCTCTCACATTTAAATGAAACTCTTACTTCTCTCATATGCCACATCAGCATATTTAATACCACGAAACCCTCCATAAAACCCTCGATTGGCCTAAGTGTTCAGCGGGTGGGGACCTGATCACCTGATCGCTGACAGTTATATATAACGGAGTAAATCTAAACACAACAGTGTCATCATTTTCCAGGTGCGCTTGAAACCAATAAATCGCCATCCTAGACGTACGTTCGGATCAATGTCGTTCCCAACCATTTCAAAATACTCCTATGTGACTATGTCCACACCAATAAGGACTTCTCTTTGCCGGCCATGAAATGGTAATTCAAGCAAGACACATCTTCGGCTCAAAGATTTTCAGAGACGTTCTAATTGTTGCCTCTGAAAATTCACCTTCAGTTCGGTTTCAAAAGAAAAATTTTCCTAAATGACTCTGTAAGAGCAACTCCAGTGGAGCCCTTCAAATTGAGACCTTCAAAACTCATTTGCAGGCCTATCTTTAAAAAATAGAGGCTCAAAGTAAATACTCAACTCCAGTGGGCATATGAACTCGGGCCTCTATTTCTCCGTGGGCCCACCTGTCAGCCAAATGGATGGAAAATATCTAGCGGGATCCATGGTTGGAGAGGGAATTAGAGGGCCTCTAGAAATGGAGGCTTGGTGGGGAGATTTAGAGGCCTATGCAAAATGCAGGTCCATTTGAAGGCCCTGTTGGAGTTGTATTTTTGCTCCAAGCCTCTAAATTTTAGAGTAGAGGCCCGTATAGAGGCCCCTGCTGGAGTTGCTCTTATGGCTCTCTTATAAAGTCTCAGTCACCTAGGGAAGACAATTTGCCTGGTGTGTTGGATGTGGTGACTGGCTGGTGAGCTAGTGCCAATCATAGACTATTATTGGCTGACACTTATTCAAACGTCAAGCCACGACGGTATGACTTGGACCCTCTTAATTTCCAAGCTTCAGTCTTTATTTTTTTACCAATACAAGGAAAATCTGAAGAGCAAGATGGTCGTGGTGAGATGGAGTAAGGCGGGTAGTAGAAAGCAAGAAAGAGAAAAAGGCGAGGAAAAAATTGTGTGGAATGGTAAAATGTTAAGTTACAAAAGAAATTGATGTCCAGATAGCTCCTAGTGACAATTTAACATACTGAAGTAACAACAGTGGCACTTGTACTTAGATAAATTCTCGCTAGCAAATAAACCCGTGCTGCTTCTTCTTAGATCTTAATTAAGGTTGTTTAATTATATATTCTTCCTGTCGAGCCCCACAAAGTCATCTTTTTCTAGAATTCCACAAAGTCATTGTAGTACGTATATGGTTGTAGCACCACAGATAACGCCAGTAGTCAAGTCCTGTGCGTCCAAGCATGTGTGCGGGAAACCGAAAGCTGAGCGTGTGTTGAACCTTCGTTCGATCGAGGAGAGTCAACTGTCAACGGGATAAGGCTTGTGTGCCGCCACGTGCAAAGAATTTTTTGACAAAAAATAGAAAATCAAACCAGAGCATACATGTCGCTCAAACACGGACCGATGCCGTGCCCGCGAGACGTTTCATGATGCGGCGCTGTGCTGCCAGCAGTAGTTGAGACTGCCAGTATAATAAAGCCATACGGGCTCACCATCACGTGGTGTAGCCGGCCAGTAGCCACTATGGAAGGCAGCAATGTGATCCTCGCCGTGGCCACGCTGGTGACGATCGCCGTCGTCCTCTCCAGGAAGCTCATGCCATTCCTCCTCGTCACAAAAAAGGCCGCAAACCTCAACCTCCCTCCCGGCCCATGGAGGCTGCCGGTGATCGGCAACCTCCACCACCTGGGCACCAGCCCGCTGCTGTTCCGGACGCTGCGCGGGCTGGCGCGCAAGCACGGCCCGCTCATGATGGTCCACCTCGGCGAGGTCCCGGCGCTGGTGGTGTCCTCGGCGGAGGCCGCCCGGGCGGTGATGAAGACCCACGACGCGGCGTTCGCCAGCCGGTTCACCAACGCCACCCTCCACACGGTCACCTACGGCGGCACCGACTTGGTGTTCACCCCCTACGGCGACCGGTGGCGCCAGCTCCGCAAGATGCTCGTGCTGGAGATGCCGCCGCCCGGGTCCAGTCGTTCCGCCGCGTCCGCGAGGAGGAGGTGGCGCGCTTCCTGCGGGGCGTCGCCGCCGCCGGTGGCGATGGCGCCGGCGCCGTCGACCTGTCCGGGATGATCTCCAAGCTCGGCAACGACACCTTCGTGAGGGAGTGCGTCGGCAACCGGTGCGCGTACAGGGACGAGTACCTCGACGCCTTCCACACGGCGCTCCGGCTCACGTCGGGGATGACCCTCGCCGACCTCTTCCCGTCGTCCCCGATCATGCGGCTGCTCGGCTCGGCGCCGCGGAGGGTGCTCGCGTGCCGCCACAGGATGCACCGCGTCCTCGAGCGGGTCATCCAGGAGAAGAAGGAGGCCGTGGAGCGCGGGGAGGAAGACAAGCAGGCAGTGCACGACACCTTCATCGGCGTCCTGCTCAGGCTCCAGAAGGAGGGCACCATGCCCGACCTGCTCACCGACGACACCATCATCAGGCTCATGTTTGTAAGTCGATCTCATAAACATGTCATCAACCGAGCACTGATCGACCTGCTAAATAGCAAGCTATTAGCTTGCTGAAAAGTTAAACGAGACCTGCATGCATGTGTGTTTCATATATTGTTTCTAGGATCTGTTCGCCGCGGGCAGCGACACCTCGTCGACGACGCTCAACTGGACGATGACGGAGCTCATCCGATCCCCGGCGGCGATGGCTGCAGCGCAGGCCGAGGTGCGAGAGGCTTTCCAAGGGAAGACCACCATCACCGAGGACGACATCGCCGGGGCCAGGCTCGCCTACCTCAAGCTGGTGATCAAGGAGGCCCTGAGGCTGCATGCTCCGGCACCGTTCCTGATCCCACGGCTATGTCGCGAGGCATGCCGGGTTGCGGGCTACGACATTCCCGAGGGCACGGCTGTGCTTGTCAACGCGTGGGCGATCGGCAGAGACCCCGAGTACTGGGATGACCCCGAGGAGTTCAAGCCGGAACGATTTGAGAACAGCAGCTTGGATTACAAAGGGACAAACTTTGAGTATCTTCCGTTTGGAGCTGGCCGTCGTATGTGCCCGGGCATAAACCTCGGGCTGGCCAATATTGAGCTTGCTTTGGTGAGCCTTCTGTATCACTTCGATTGGAAGCTTCCCGATGGAATGAAGCCTCAGGATGTCGACGTATGGGAGGCTGAAGGAGTGATCGCAAGCAAGAAAACCAGCCTTGTGTTGCACCCAATTACTCGCATTGCCCCAGCTAATGTGTAATAGTATGGTGCATGGACAAGAGTTAGTATAAACCACGTGCTTGTGCTTCAACGATAAGCCCGATGGAAAAATAAGTGTCAGTACTCATGGATATTTTAATTAGTTACCTGTTGGCTGTTGCTTTATGTTCTTTTTCATTCCATTTCTATATATTTCCCCCCTTCTGCGTCACACGCCCTATGTGTTTAGTAGAAACCTTTGTTTGAGCTATTCTTTTGATATGGAAATAGATATGGATTATCACTTTCTTGAATGCATATGTACTGTTCTATATGGACATATATATGGTGATACAAATCACATACATACATTTCTTTAGATTATTTCTACACAAAATTTAGAGGGTAACTTTTGATTATTTTACATAACGGCTAAGGAGGTTGTTTTAGATTATCTTTATAGTATCAGGGTGGGTAATTTAGATATAGATTTATGGACTACTACTTATAACTATGATGTGGGTAATGTTTTCTAGAACTGATGGTACTATTATCAACGATGATTATAGTCTACTGAATTCATGATATATATGTTGTTTATAATTTTTGTGGCCATTTCTAGGATTTATTTTTTCCTAGTATAAATCATACATCATGATGATTAACTAACATGGAGGATTTAAAAGGTCTATAGCTATGCAATGTTCTTTTTGACGAAACGCTGCAGATTATTTTGATGCACGCTTATGCAACAAACTATATAGTACTTTTTGATTCGGCTGTTTCTGTATTTGTATAACAGTTAGCGAGAATTCCTTTTCTTATTTTTCCAAGGAGTCTGGACAAAAACTCCAACATAACGTGTCTGTTGTAATTTAGTTTTTATTCTTCCTTTGGTCATACTGGTTTATTTCCAAGAATCTTGCTGTCTAGTTTCTAGAGACGCACTATTTTTTAGATATAAAAGAAAACATTCTGGTTGCTGCGTCAAGAAATGCACGGAGCTTATATTCATATAATCTTGTTTCATGGGCAGCGAGGAAGATGAAGGAATAAAAATGGCTCAGGCGAGCCTTTTTTTTTCTTTTCGTTTGAGCTTGTGGGCGTTTGCACTTTAGCGCAGGTCACGGAGATTGTCAGATTGGCCTGCTCAGCTATGGGCCGCAGCTGGCGGCGGTCTGTGTAAAGTAAACGGCTGGCCCGCGGCCTGTTCATCTACGGATTTCCCATCCATCATTCACAAAGATTTTATTTTACTGTTTTTATTTTTTAGTGTTTGAGATTCATATTATAGTATATAAATGAATAAAATGAAATGTGGAGGCAAGGCTGGGTGAGGTGGAATAGATGAGTAACTGCTGCAGCTGCGGGCTGCATAGCAGACAGCTGCCGGGCTTACTAGCCTCAAATGTGGCATATGGTGTACCAGGACCAGGGGTGGATATCGAGCCGGCTGGGCTTGATTTGGCTTAGCTCGAGCTACCTCATTAAGATAACGAGCTGGTTTGGCTTGGCTCGGCTCGTTATCTCAACGAGCTATAGGTCTGGCTCGGCTCGGCTCGTTTGCTGGCTCGAGCTGGCTCGTTTAGCTCGTGAGCTAGCTCGATAAAAAATAAGTGTAAAGTAAAATCAAAGTAAAAAACTCTAAGATCATAAATTAGACATAGTATTGAAGGAGTATAATTAATACACCACTAATCATTTCAAATTTATGAACCATAAACCATCGATTGTATCATATTAGACCCTAGATCATTCTCTCATGAGAAATAGAAGTAAAGAAAAAGGAGTACTCAAGAGAATAAATGAAAAAATCCTATAAAAATCATATATCATATATACTCTTGAATTGAGAAATTGCTAGACGAGTCTAATGTTGCATATTTTCTATTGGGTTCGGGCAGAGACGTTGGGCTATTGTGGCTCGTTTTAGCTTGCGAGCAGCTCGCGAGCCAGCTCCAGCTGGCTCATTATACTACCGAGCTAAAACATTGACTCAGCTCATTATAATTTAACAACAAGTCGAGCCGAGCCGAGCCGAGTCACTACTAAGCTGAGTCGAGCAAACTAACGAGCCATGAGTTTTTTTGTCTAGCCCTAACTAGGACATATAGAATCATGGAAAAAGTCCTTTTGACATCCCTCAACTATTGTCAAAGTCCGATTTCAATCCCCCATCTCTAAAGCTGGATATTTGTGGTCCCTCAACTCTTGAAACCGGTTCTTTTTCATCCTTAGTGGTTTTGACGGTGGTTTCGAAGGAGTTAAATTGGACTTTGGTAGACAGTTCGAGGACGTAAAATGATCCTTTTGAAAAAAATGGTTTGTAAATATTTTTTCTTAGAAAAATTATAAAAAACCCATAGTCTAATTTAATTTTAAAAGTTCATATAAAAGTCGTTTTAGATTGGAAAAAATATAAGACTTGTTTAACACTTCTCTAAAATTATGTTTTTCTTTAGTTTCTAGGCATACGGGACTAATTATAATTAATAACAGGAGCAACTACTTAGTAAAAACTATCAAAGCTTTTCGATTTGAAACAAATTTTCTATTAATTTTCTACTAATTTGCACTGATATACCTGAAAACTAGTATGGCTACAAAGTAGTCACAAAAACATGATTTTTTTTTAAAATTATGAAACTACTTTCATATTTTTTTATCTAAGAAACTTTTTCTTTATTTTTAAGATTAAATTAATTTTTAGGAATTTTTAATCGGATTTCTAAGAAATAATATATTTGCAAACTTTTTTTAAAAAGACCATTTTACGTACTCGAATTCTCAACTAGGTTCCAATTTACCACCTCCGAAACCACAATCAAAACCATCAAGAATGAAAAACAACCGGTTTTCAAGACTTGAGGGATCACAAATATCCGGTTTTACAGATGAGGGACTGGAATCGGACTTTGGCAATAATTGAGGGATGTCGAAAGGACTTTTTCCTAAATCATTGGCCCCTCTGTGTTTTGGGAAAAAAATCGGGTGCAGGAGTCATGCACCCTGCCATCCGTGCAGGACCTTCTTGGATGGGCTCTTCTTGGGATCGGACGGCAGGACGTGGGAGCAGTTTTCTCCGCTCGGCTCCATTCACGCTCGGCGTTGGCTCCTTCCACGCGTTTGCGCACGAGCCGATGGTTGTGCCCCAAACCACAAAAAGCGGATCGAGTCCGTGACAATGAACATGCCGCCGCCGCCGTCTCCAATGTCCTACGTCGCTGCTATCATGGTCCGCGGCGGCATCCTCCCTAGCTGGTGCATCACCTCCGCCTCCAATTTCTTTGTTCACCGTCGCCGCCGTCGAGCCACCTCGACTCCCCCCTTCCTCCCTGCGCGCTCCGGTCCTCTATTAGCTAGCTTGTTAATCCATATACATATAGCAATTTGAATCTGTATTGGCTTATTAGTTTAGTTTGCTGGTGCAGAAAGCCAAGCCGAGAAAAAGCAGCTCTCCCAAGCCGAGCAATGCTTCTCCACGTGACATCGTCCGGCCGTCCGATCCCTAGGGGAGCCCATCCGAGAAGGTCCTGCACGGATGGCAGGGTGCATGACTCCTGCACCCGATTTTTTCCCAAAAAGGGAAAAAGATTACAAATGGGCTCTGGATGGGTCGTGGCAGATGATGGGCCTTGAATAATTGAAATGGAGTTTCATGGGCTTGAAATGGACGCGCTCAGCAATTTGGCTCATTGCATGCATCGTGGTTCGTGGATACCGCAGGGCACCAACCAAGTCAACAGACCGACATCCAATTATTTTTCGCTTCAAATTTGTTGGTTCCAAAGAATCCACTGAATTTTCCAAGGAGCACGGCGCCTTCCAGCGTCAGCGTCACGAACAACGGTGTCAGGCTCATCTCCCTGGACCAGTCCCAGCCATTGCTGTCA
>OAMR01000713.1:438809-479106 GCA_900205405.1 Echinochloa crus-galli
CGACGGCGGCCTCTGCGCGCGTCTGGCTCGAGCTGGCTCGTTTAGCTCGTGAGCTAGCTCGATAAAAAATAAGTGTAAAGTAAAATCAAAGTAAAAAACTCTAAGATCATAAATTAGACATAGTATTGAAGGAGTATAATTAATACACCACTAATCATTTCAAATTTATGAACCATAAACCATCGATTGTATCATATTAGACCCTAGATCATTCTCTCATGAGAAATAGAAGTAAAGAAAAAGGAGTACTCAAGAGAATAAATGAAAAAATCCTATAAAAATCATATATCATATATACTCTTGAATTGAGAAATTGCTAGACGAGTCTAATGTTGCATATTTTCTATTGGGTTCGGGCAGAGACGTTGGGCTATTGTGGCTCGTTTTAGCTTGCGAGCAGCTCGCGAGCCAGCTCCAGCTGGCTCATTATACTACCGAGCTAAAACATTGACTCAGCTCATTATAATTTAACAACAAGTCGAGCCGAGCCGAGCCGAGTCACTACTAAGCTGAGTCGAGCAAACTAACGAGCCATGAGTTTTTTTGTCTAGCCCTAACTAGGACATATAGAATCATGGAAAAAGTCCTTTTGACATCCCTCAACTATTGTCAAAGTCCGATTTCAATCCCCCATCTCTAAAGCTGGATATTTGTGGTCCCTCAACTCTTGAAACCGGTTCTTTTTCATCCTTAGTGGTTTTGACGGTGGTTTCGAAGGAGTTAAATTGGACTTTGGTAGACAGTTCGAGGACGTAAAATGATCCTTTTGAAAAAAATGGTTTGTAAATATTTTTTCTTAGAAAAATTATAAAAAACCCATAGTCTAATTTAATTTTAAAAGTTCATATAAAAGTCGTTTTAGATTGGAAAAAATATAAGACTTGTTTAACACTTCTCTAAAATTATGTTTTTCTTTAGTTTCTAGGCATACGGGACTAATTATAATTAATAACAGGAGCAACTACTTAGTAAAAACTATCAAAGCTTTTCGATTTGAAACAAATTTTCTATTAATTTTCTACTAATTTGCACTGATATACCTGAAAACTAGTATGGCTACAAAGTAGTCACAAAAACATGATTTTTTTTTAAAATTATGAAACTACTTTCATATTTTTTTATCTAAGAAACTTTTTCTTTATTTTTAAGATTAAATTAATTTTTAGGAATTTTTAATCGGATTTCTAAGAAATAATATATTTGCAAACTTTTTTTAAAAAGACCATTTTACGTACTCGAATTCTCAACTAGGTTCCAATTTACCACCTCCGAAACCACAATCAAAACCATCAAGAATGAAAAACAACCGGTTTTCAAGACTTGAGGGATCACAAATATCCGGTTTTACAGATGAGGGACTGGAATCGGACTTTGGCAATAATTGAGGGATGTCGAAAGGACTTTTTCCTAAATCATTGGCCCCTCTGTGTTTTGGGAAAAAAATCGGGTGCAGGAGTCATGCACCCTGCCATCCGTGCAGGACCTTCTTGGATGGGCTCTTCTTGGGATCGGACGGCAGGACGTGGGAGCAGTTTTCTCCGCTCGGCTCCATTCACGCTCGGCGTTGGCTCCTTCCACGCGTTTGCGCACGAGCTGATGGTTGTGCCCCAAACCACAAAAAGCGGATCGAGTCCGTGACAATGAACATGCCGCCGCCGCCGTCTCCAATGTCCTACGTCGCTGCTATCATGGTCCGCGGCGGCATCCTCCCTAGCTGGTGCATCACCTCCGCCTCCTATTTCTTTGTTCACCGTCGCCGCCGTCGAGCCACCTCGACTCCCCCCTTCCTCCCTGCGCGCTCCGGTCCTCTATTAGCTAGCTTGTTAATCCATATACATATAGCAATTTGAATCTGTATTGGCTTATTAGTTTAGTTTGCTGGTGCAGAAAGCCAAGCCGAGAAAAAGCAGCTCTCCCAAGCCGAGCAATGCTTCTCCACGTGACATCGTCCGGCCATCCGATCCCTAGGGGAGCCCATCCGAGAACGTCCTGCACGGATGGCAGGGTGCATGACTCCTGCACCCGATTTTTTTTCGTGTTTTGTGCCCCAGCCGGCGTCCTGTGCCCAGAGGAGGCCTGGCTAAATGTTGAATCAGGCAATTAAGTTAGTGTTACATATTGTTGCGAATGTGCCCCAGCCGGCGCCGGCCAGAGCGAGGCCTGGTTAAATGTTGAATCAGGCAATTAAGTTAGTGTTACATATTGTTGCAAATGGGCTTATAGTCCAATCGTAGGATGGTCCAGTGGGACGCTACCCACCTGGGGTTCAAATCCTGATGTTCGCACCTTTTTCCTTGATTTTTTCAGGATTTACCAGCGCTATGCGTTAAGTGGTAAGCGGCGTTCACGTCTACAACGAGGCGCCAATGATGACTTCGAGAATCTCCAGATCTGCTGGGTGCTCAGTCATTCGGAGGTGCTGGGCAGGGTTTGCATTCGTGTATTCATAGGGGTAAGTGTGCGTGTGTGTGAGTGTCTGCATTGTACCGTGTAATTAAAAAAAACATATTGTTGGATCCGTGTAAGAAAATATTGAAAAAGTATATCAAGGTAATCTGGATGAGATAAGAGGGATGAGTAAAGTAATTTATTCTATCACCCTGTAAAATATTGAATGAGACAACCTAAAGAATTGAATCAGATTTCACGGAAGCCATTTAATGTTGGATGATGTTTACGGTGGGAGGGGTGGTGCCGTGGTGGGTATAATGGTTGGGTTAGATTGGCGTAATGGGCTGGATACCTTAACCATCTCGTGGAAGATGGATAGAAAGCCCTGTTCATCTCTGTATTGATTTCTTGTGCTCAAAAAAAATCTCTGTATTGATTTCTAAATAATTTGCAAACAAATACACTACCAATACTAAATAAATACAATATTAATACATATTTTATGTAGTAAATACACTGCAAATACATGTTTTTTATTACTTAGAACAAAAGTAAAGTGACCAACAATTTGTAACGGATGGAGTGAAAAAGAGTCAAGCTGAGCCTAGAGAAAGGAAAGGATGAAAAGAATTTCCTATGCATAAAAAGATCGTAACCTTTTTAAATGACCTTACTCGAGGTAAAATTTATATAAAAATTGCACAACTCCACGATATATTAAACTTAGTAGCTCTCAACATTTTCATATGAAGTAATATGGATATACTAAAATTATAATGCTCAAATGTATAAATACACATATCTAACATTGTTATCTATTATTTTGGTACAAAGATGGTTCAAACAGGAAGCTTATGAAATACTATCTCTGTTTAAATTACTATTCGTTGTTTATTTTTTTCATAACTTTTGACCTCACTTGTCTTATTCAAAAAATTATGCAAGTCTTATTTATTTTGTTTGTAACTTAGTTTATGATCATATATATATTTTACGTATGAGTTATTTTTTATGTGTATTTGGACTAAAAAGTTGAATAAGATGAATCGTCAAACGTCGTAGAAAAATTTCAACAATGAGTAGTAATTGGAACAGAGAGATGTTTCACATAAATTTCATATCCATTTGAGTTCATTTGCAAAAACTTATGATGATTTTAAAATGTGTTGCGAATTGATCGTAGGACAGTTGATGAGGTTTCTTGTTGTAGAAACCTATACCTGGGTTTGAGTCTTCGATTCAGTACATATGTCGCATTTTTCTGAATTTATTATAAAATTTAACCTCCGCTGTCAGTTATCAGTGAGGTGCCAGTGGTGATATCGTCAATCTCGACGTCTAACGGCCTGGTCTTTCGGACGTGCTAATAGGTGTAGGGTTTATGTACAGTGTATTCATAAGGGTTTGCGTGCATATGTGGCCGTTTGTATGGGTCTTTTGTAAATAAAAAGACTGCTGGTATGTTAAATTTTGATAATTTAGTCGGCGAGATCAAAATTGCGCCACTTGAACGGGCGACAGAAGTATATTTCTGCCAAAAGAAAACTACATGGTGATAATCTTTTTTCACGAAAAAAGGATTGCAAATTTAAGAAATGAAAGAGAATTCATAGGATTTGGCAATTCTTGGATTAAAGTCGCATGCACACGTATCCGGTACTCGGATAAAAATCCACGGCAAAGCAGCACGTGTGGAGAAACAAACGCAAGTTGACACTCGTCGTCGCAGGTCGCTGCGACGCTGCACATGTTCGGAAATCTTTGCTCAGCTCGCATTATTCAGCTTTCGCTGACGCTGGCAGTCTCGTCGATAGTACTTTGACTGAATTCTAATAAGGGTTTCTTAAAAAAGGTAATATTAGGTAATGGATACTTTCATAAACATAGGCATTAACCGTTGGGGAGATGCACCTTAAAAAAGATTCTTTTAAAATGCACCATAAGCTTATGGCTCAACCATAATGAATAAGAAATATATTTTCTTGCCTCTTTGTTTTCTCTCCCGTGGCTTCATGTTCTTGCTGTAGGAGTTGTTGGAGAATTTTTTTAGTTGAAATAGACCCCACCCAAATGTTATATTTGTACCCCAACCATTGTGTGCAGAGCAGTAACAAATGTCATATTTTTTATGGGCCCATCTTAATGCCATTTTGACTTAAGGATAGCCTTGCCCTAAGGATAGTCGACTCATCGTCACAAAAGAGTAACCACGTGTGCGTATAATTCTATTTCAGCCAAAGCGATCTATTCTTTTCCAGCGGCGTGGACCCACATCGAATCAGCTTGATTAAAAGACCCTGCCGTTTGCCCTCCTCCCCGCGATTCACGCAAAAAATAGGACGCGTGTCGACCAGCGTTGAGTTTGGCGCTTTTGCGAAGAAACCCTCCTCTTTACTAGAAATCGCCAAAGGGTCCAGAAAGTCCAGCTCCTACAGAAACCGCGTTCAAAATATTTGCACGAAGACCCTTTTACTAAAATTTATTTCTATGCGAAGAAGGAAAAATTCGGTAATGTGTTGTTTTACAAAAATTCCCCGCATGACGTTTTGCGGGAACCCCCTCCCACTACCCCACCCCCGGCCTGCCCTCACCCCCCTAACCCAAGCCATTCATTCCGCTCCTCTCCCCAGCCGCCATCTCCTGCTTCGCGCGACCGCGCCTTTCCCCTCTCCTGCTCAGCGCCGCCGCCCCCTCTCTCTCCCTCCCCGCCGAAGCGCAGCACGACGGCGGCCTCTGCGCGCGTCTTGGCCACGCCGGTGTCATGGAGCGATGCGAAGCCGCGGCGGGGGTCGGGACGCGGTGGCGGCGGCCCCGGCGTCGGAGAAGCGGCACTCACCGAGGGCGAGGGTCTCGAGCGTGGGGAAGCTGAGGAGCAGGTCGGCGAGCGCACAGTGGCACCGCTCGGGCGGGCAGACAAGGGAGGCTTCGCGGTCGCAATGGTCGCCGGCGTGAGGTCCCTGAAGAGATCGACGCCTCAACCGCGGAGCAACCTAGGTAAACCGCGCGCGGTTCCATTTGTTCCTCTCTTCAGCTTTTCTTCTCCCCTTCCCAGATCTCGTGTCTCACGATGCTTATACCCCTCGCAGATCCAGCATCGCGTCTCACGAGGCTTCTCCCCCTCGGCGATCCAGTGTCTCTCGAGGCAAGAAAAGAAGGAAAGAGCTAATTTCTCCATATGCATTTACCAGATCAATATTTACATTGATTTACACCATCAGTAACCAATACCACGCCATCAGTATGTTGACACATTACAGAAGACAGCTTTGTTTGTGTTTTCACTGTGATGTAGATGGTTCTGTGTGGAGGCTGGGAGCCCTTCTAATCCTAAAGTGCTTTTGATTCATGGCTTGCCATCTCAGCTTGGGTTTTATCTGTTTTTCTGCTTATTTCTTGCATGACTAACAAACTGGTAGATTGAAAGCATTAGATGTCTTCCCCTCAGTTTCATGTGCCCTACTGAAGATTGGCTAATGCCAGAACAAACAAAATGATGTGTCAATAATTAAATTAGTATTGCTGTTAGGTTCTTCAAAACATGCTGCTGCTATATAAAAATTGTAGAGATCTCTTACACTGAAAATGGCTGAATTGAAATGTCCTGATCTATATAGTTTCTTGACATAATGATTATTGCTACCACGCTTGGTTACAGGCATACTCCTATCGCAATGTGCTTCCTGTACTATCAGACAAATATCATGCCCTTGCTTTTGATTGGCTCGGTGAGTTACGCACATCTCTGCTGTTTGATTAGTGCAATAGGTTCTGATGCATTGTTGGATTTTCAAGAACTTGTGCATATATTGGCCCAAAATGTTTTGGAAAGTATTGTTAGTTGTGCTTATAAAGCATACTGTATTGGTTCATTTTCATCTGTATAAAAGCCCATCCATCATGGCTGAATCGAAGTCTAAACTTGTGTTTTGGAAGTGACTAAACAATGTTTACTATAATTATGTTTGTTACTTATGTTGATTAAGGATTGTTCCTAATTACCACCTGGAGATGTTTACGATTGATCCCAACATTTCCTTTTTGCATTCATTTTTGTTCATCGGTCAAAAAACAGGCAATTCTTGTTAAAAAAAGAGTACATCATTTTCGTTTTGCATGATCTACTGAAACTCTGATACAATACAATATACTCATTATTATCGTCTTTTATTACTTTATGATTACTTGCAGTTAATTGTTCAAATGGTAGGGCGCGCATCGCGCGCCGAATGTTTAGTCTTCCTAAATCCTTCCCGTTACTTCTGTATGCTCGCAACTTGTCACAGGTAGCGCGCAAGTTCATTCGGTTCAATTTTTTTTATTATTGCTGCCAGAATTGCCACGGAGGACCATGCACCAGTTTATCTTCCTCACTGTAGGTGGCATAATTCTCTCGTCTTCTTCCTGCGTTGTATGGCTCAGCTTTAGAGCAACTCTAGTGGGGTGATCAAAAATAGGCCTCTATATTTTAGGTTGAGGGCCAATTTACAAAATTTAGAGGTCCAAATAAAACATGAGCTCTAACCCAACCGACTAAACAAAGCCCTCTATCCATCTGACCAGTCCCCCCCACCCCCGGCCGCGCGACGCCCCCGCGCCGCCGGCCCTTCTCCCCAGCACGGACGTCGCGACGTCACCGCCGTCCGCCTGCTGGTGGACCCGCAAGACGCGGCGGCGACCACCGACGCGCTGCTGAGCCTGCTCGCGGACAAGGCACGGTGGCTCGAGCACCCGGCACCGCACCGGCTGCTCCGCGTCCCGCCGCCGTCGCCGCCAGCCCGCGGGACGGCGACGACTCGCTTTCAGACTCGCTCCGCTGCCTCTCCATCTACATCGACACCACGCACGACCTCAAGCCTGCCGCGCCACGGCCATCATGGACGCGCTCCGCCGCCGCCGTGACAACTCCTCCGCCGACCGCCCGGGCCAGGCCGGATCCACCAGGGCGGCCGCGCTCCGGGCTTGCGGCGCCGACCCGGTCGCCTTCGACGCGCTCGTCTGCAGCAGCGGCGCGGAGCTCTGCTACCCATGGAAGGAGGGGGAAGGGGAGCTCGCCGCCGACGAGGAGTACGTCGGGCGCGCACTGCCACGCCTACGCCGCCGCCCGAGCTGCAGCAGGTTGCCTAGCATCGTCCAGCCCGAGGCCCGGGGGCAGCGGCTGCTTCGAGGCCTTGCCGTCCCGCCGCCGTTCTTGGCGTCCTCACGGAGCCGCGGCGGCGTCGGCGGCGCGGGGAGGCGAGGGTGGCGGCGCGGGGGAGGAGACTGCGGCGACGCGAGGAAGGCGAGGGCGGCGGTGAGGGGGAGGCAAGAGGGCGGCGGCGCGAGATGCCGAGGGGAGGAGAGAAAGAGAGGAAGAGAAGAGAGAAGGAGAGGAGAGAGGGAGGGGATATAGGGCCCCTAGATTTGTGGTCTTTGCCTTAAAATTTAGTGGGCTAATAATTTTAGTCACTTGGGTAGTCACCTATTGGAGGGTGGTTTTTGGCCCAGAGTGACTAAAAGGTTAGATAGAGGGCCATTTAGGGGCCCGGCTGGAGATGCTTACGCCTGCAGTCAGTCAGTCACTAATGACTAGTCAGTATGTATAGCGCAATGGGATCTTGACCCTCCACCGGAGACTCGACTCTTCCCGCCTTATTACGACAAGAGTGTCACGCCGAGCGGCTTATCTGAATCACTCCGATCGCGATCTCGTCCGCTCGCGTGGAGGAAAATTCCTCGGTCCCTGCATGCATACTTATCGTCTTGCGTTCTTCTTTTTACTTTTTCCTGACTATGGACGGGGGAAGACGGTTGCTGATGGAAACATTGCGTGTTTCGTCAGTTTCTATATCGATCGATTTGTGGTTGGGGGAGGTGTTCTTGTGCAGGATATCGAATGCACCGACGCGACGTGTGCATGTCATTACGAGATGGAACCAGATGAAGCCGAAAGCAATGGAGTATCGTGCTGTTGAACATAATTTTGTTTTTATTTGGGAAACGAAGTTGAACACAACAATGTCATCATTTTTCAAATGCGCTTGATGATCAAATCCAATAAATAGCTTGTCCAAAAAAGAAAATCCAATAAATCACCATCCTAGACATCTGGATTAACACCGTTCCTAACTACTTATTTACCAATAAGTAGAGGGAAACATGATGATTTTAACCATTTCAAAATATGGCCACAACAACCCCAAAAAACGAAATAAAAGAAATCTCACCCTTCCGTTCTAAAAGAAACAGTAATTAAATGCATTGCGGCCCATTGCCAGCTTCTGATCGATCAAGATGTTCTAACTGCCTTGTAAGTGCTTCGTCTGTCATCTCTGAATCTTGTTTATCATTTTTTGCAGGGATCACGGATTCACGGATCAATGGTTTACAGGAAAACTCACGGATACAGGATTTAGAACCACTGCCGCGTTCTGGAAGGACCACGATTGTGTTCTATCCTCATGCATTCCTTTTAGTTTGCTGTTGTGGGTGATACAATTGAGAATGGACAGTACTCAATGCAGTTGCACTGGATTGATCGTCATTGAAGGGAGCACTCGACACTGTAAATGCGCCTATAGAGGATAGCGTGGAAAGAATTGTAATTTGATGATTATTTTCTTTGTTTGCAACATGTTGTATGCATACTATAGCACTCGAGTAAATTCGGTGCATACCTTTTTTAAAGATAATTGAAAATATATTTCTGGCTTTAAATATTGTCTTTTAAGGATGCATTGGATCATAGTTATTATAAAATATAATCACACATATCCCAAGAAATTGTAGCCTGATGTACACAAAAACAACAAAAAAAGAGAAGAAAAAAAATTGGAATCTCGTTGAAGCTTGAATAGTCTTTCTGTTATGGATTTGTTTTGGGTCCGTTTGGATCCACCGGCCGATTGCTAGTTAGTTAATTTTAGTTGTGGTAGATCAAACATGACCAACTTATTCTCAGCTAATACCTCTTTCATTAGTTAAATAGCATCTATTCAATTAGCTAGTCCAACCCAACTAATTCTAGCCAATCAGTTAACGAATTAGCTGGGGTGGATCCAAACAGAGCTTTTGTAAGGTTTGACTCCAAAAGAACTTCCTTCACCAAAACAAGATCCGGCACACTGCCAAGCGGGATCCACTAGCCATGTTGACGGGGCCTGACAACATGCTGAATGGACCTACCATGTAGGCCCATGCTGGGTTGACCTGAAAATTTTTTATCCAAAATTCAAACACGAGTAGATCGCCAAATTTATTCCCCTGGTGATAACTAGCCATGCTCACCGGGCCTAACATGTGTTCATGCTGAATGGACCAAACATGTAGGCCCATGCTAGGTTGACCTGACATGTGGCTGGTAGCTGGTGCTGGTTTTTGCTGAGAGAAAAATATTACTGGCTGGTTGGTGGTTGGTGCTGGTTTCTGCTGAGAGAAAAATACTCTTGGCTAGATGGTTAGGGCAAGATGCTTACATAAAAAACATAATGCAGAAATCTGTCCCGTTCGTTTGGCTTGTCAGCCACCAGCCAGTAGTATTTTTCTCTCAGCAGAAATCAGCACCAGCCACCAGCCAGCCAGGAATATTTTTCTCTTAGCACAAATAAGCACCAGCCACCAGCCAAGCAAACAGGCACATTCGAGCTTTTATCTCAGTTGTTTAGACTCACATCTTCCTCTATGCGGTTGTGTTTGATTCACCATATGCATGCCTCTTTATTTGCTGTTTAAAACAACCATTACTTGGCCACGGTTGTCGCAAGCAAAGAAGCGGTTCAGTACCATTGCTTTCTTTTGTATTTGTTTAAAATATAATGGCCAAGCAAAGAAGCGGCTCAGGTAAGTCTTACTCAACATTCATGTCAGGTTGCTGGTTTGATTTTCCTGGTTATCAGTTTCTTTTGTTGCGTTAGTAACGACATGACCTGAATTTGATGATTATGATAAATATGGTGAAACATCAATAGGTTATGGGCCGGATTGTGACGAATTCTATAAAATATCACTATAGTTTGGGCCTAATATTCACCACTACAAATCCATGATGAAAAGCAAAAAACATCATAGATAGTGTATCATTAATGATATTTTCTGAAAATGTCATAGAAAATTTGTCATAGATTCCAATGTTTCTTGTAGTGACAAATGCAGAACATAAGTTTGAGCCAACTCCAACATTGATGAAAAGTGAATACCATCATTTGCTGCTTGAAGCTTTGAGCACCAAACTAAAACCGCACTCATGTGCACACACCTAGGATTCTGTGAACATACTCCCTCCGTCCCATTATATAAGGACCTGGAGGGTTCAAATTTTGTACCAAAATATAAGGTCCTGGAGGGATAGGACAAAACTAGATAGGGTTGGTGGGTAGGTGGAGAGTTGGTGTGTAGTGTAAAATGAGGGGGTATAGAGGTCATTTCTATTCCCTGTTATTTTTTGAGTTTGAATGCTTCAGGACCTTATATTTTGAGACGGAGGAAGTAGTATATTTTTTACAATTTAGTCCTTTTTTCGTAAATTTGACATATGGACCCCTGTAGGAAAGATTCCAAGAAATGGACCCATAGCACGGCGCCAAAGGTCACGGCTCCGTTGTATAACAGTACGGCGCCATACAACGGAGCTGTGACCTTTGGCGCCGTTGTGAACATACTCCCTCCATCCCATTATATAAGGACCTGGAGGGTTCAAATTTTGTACCAAAATATAAGGTCCTGGAGGGATAGGACAAAACTAGATAGGGTTGGTGGGTAGGTGGAGAGTTGGTGTGTAGTGTAAAATGAGGGGGTATAGAGGTCATTTCTATTCCCTGTTATTTTTTGAGTTTGAATGCTTCAGGACCTTATATTTTGAGACGGAGGAAGTAGTATATTTTTTACAATTTAGTCCTTTTTTCGTAAATTTGACATATGGACCCCTGTAGGAAAGATTCCAAGAAATGGACCCATAGCACGGCGCCAAAGGTCACGGCTCCGTTGTATAACAGTACGGCGCCATACAACGGAGCTGTGACCTTTGGCGCCGTTCTATGACACGTCGGATCCACCATCATCCGAAATCACCTAGTAAAATAGAACGGCGCCAAAAGTCATGGCTCCATTGTATTACAGCACGGCGCCATGACCCATGGCGCCGTGCTGTTATACAACGGAGCTGTGACCTTTGGCGCCGTGCTATGGGTCCATTTCTGGAAATCTTTCCTCCAGAGGTCCATATGTCAAATTCTTACGAAAAAGGGCTAAATTGCAAAAAATATACGAGAGAGTACTAGATATCAATAGCACCGAGGACTTTGAATGAGGTAAACCTCGTTCCAGTATGAAGTGCACTAGAACCACACAAAAGGCCTCCACAGGAGTTGCCTTTACTAAGGACATGATGGACGACTAAATCACCCGCTAGGAAATCGGGATAAATTTTTCACCTAGGAGCTAAATGATAGGGTTGGAAGGGAATGAGATGATGATGCCTCAAAGGAGAACAGTGCCCAAATGCGTTCTTGCCATCGAAACCAGCACTAAGTGGCTTTCTCTTGCATGTCTCAGCACACCGCAACGTAGCCCTAGGAGTCAATGAAGCACGTCCCTTACCACGTTGTTCTCAAAAACCAGAAGTTACAGCACTTGAAGCCAAGACACAGAATACCCATTGCAAGCCATGTCATGAACGATCGTGGTCACCTTGATGCACCAGGCCGCCGCCAGATCTGTGCCACTGCCACCGAATGTTGGCACCACCTCCACGTCGTTGAAGGTCATCAAAGGTAAGAGCCATGACTGCCGCAATGCCTGGCAGCCACCAAGGGACACCACCAAGCGGAACCAACAATATCCACAACCAGGACTAAATCAAAACCACTGGGATCTGCGGTGCTATACTGGCATCGACCGCGTCGATGGAAGGCAGTCGCAAGCCCCACCACCACTTCTAGAGCCTCACCACTATTCCTCGATGTCATTCTTGGACTGTAAAGTTCCACATTCACATTTGGATCTAGGAAAATGAGAGTGGTGGGAGAAGGGAACACAGAGAGGGAGGAAGGAGGAAGTTGCCGCCGCCACTTCTAATTGCGGCGGCAACGACTGGTGGTGGCTAGGGGTGGCGGGATGTGAATACCTCATGTCACTACTTGCCACTGGTGTATACCTTCTATCTGAAATATATATGGCATGTGCAATGTTCTCAAATATGCAACGATCAACGTGACTTGCAACTACTTATTGGTTAATTTAGCAAAAAGTTTATTGTTCATCCCTTACATATTTTCATGTGACTTCCATCCTTTATGTTTTAATTGGTGGAAATCAACTACTTAAATAAGTAAACCAGTGCACTGAGCATACATGTCTTGGTTTAACAATGGTTTTGGTGCCATGTGCAACGCTTTAGGATGTGGAATCATCTGACTAATCACTACTTAGCTATGCCATAAAAGCACTACTACAAAAACACACATTCATCCATTGAGTAGTGGTCATAAAAAGATCTGGTACTAAAGTGGTACTAAATGTCACACTTTAGTACTAGCCGGTACTAAAGTGTGACATTTAGTACCGGATGATGTTACCAGCTGGTACTAAATGGTCCTCCACGGGCTACTTCAAACGGAAAGCATCTCCCGCTCAATTACAAGTGATGCATAGGTGGGATGGTAAGGAAGCAACGCGCGAGGCTAGAGGTCATGGATGTGAATCCTCGCAGCCGTGCACACATATTTACACGTGAAAAAATCGCGTGACTTGTGCCTTACAGCGTTGCGCGTGTGTGGGAGCCTCCTGGCGTTCCAAATTCCTCCATTTAGTACCGGCTGGTCTTCCTATGACCGGTACTAATGTGTAGTTTTCTAGTAGTAAGAAAATGAAGCTAAGCGTGATCTGTCACCACAAAATCTTGTAGACTTGAAACTGAGAGTTGTAAGCTATCTCGTATGACCTGAGAAGGTTGTATCTGCATGATCGGAACACAATAGCGGCGAACAGCACGATCCATATGGCTTCATCCTCTTTCCCTTGGACACCATCATGGCCACCATTGATAAGCTAGCAAGGGTTAAACATGTACAACAAAGAGCTAAGAGAAATTTTATGGGAAAATTAGCGAAACTGATTCATACTGGATTGTTATAGTGATTTGTTTAACTCACCGTCCAAAAATTTCGGTAAGACTCTCAATTCATTGATCATCTTAGTAGCATGGGAGATTTGGAAGCATCGAAATTCCTGTGTGTTTGAAAATTCTAGACCCAATATTCAGGAGGTTATCGGGGCAGTCAAGAATGAGGGATCTCTTTGGTGTAGTGCCGGAGCAAAGCAGCTTCAGGAGCTGCTGATCAAGGGTCAGATGGTGGGAGGTTGAGAACCCGCACCTAGGACTTGTCCTGGTTGTCTTGTTTTATTTTTGAGGCAAGAGTGTTTTTCTCTTTGTTTTTAGTGGGTGTGTGTGGTGTGTTGTTCTTCAGCGGGGCTCCCCCTACTTTATTCTTCTAACTTAATGAAATGACATGCAGTTCTCCTGCGTGGTTCGAGAATTTTTTTTTGGTAAGTATCTTTTAAATTATCTTATATTAGTATAAGGGTATGAATAAACCTATTTCACTCCAGCAATCACGATGTGGCTAAACATTGATTAGTCAAATGATTACCCTAACTATTATTAGATAGCACTAATCATTGTTAAGCCAAGATATGGATGATTAGTGCTCTAATTTAATTAGTTAAGGGATTGATTTGTACCAAATTTAATGTAAAAGAGGAAAGTCAAACTTTTGCGACACCTTAGGAATAAAAAATACATGTTTTCTATTAATTTATTGTAGGATGGTTATATTTGATTCAAGGGTTTAAGCCGCTTGGTGAGTGAAACAACATTATTTCAACCATATTTCAAAATATGACCACAGCAATTAATAAAATAGTCTCACACTTGGTTCTAAAAGGAAGTGCTAAATTACTTTGTTACGGCTCTCTTACAAAGTCTTGAAATGACCAGCCCCTAGGAAGACAATTTGCCTGTGTTGGATATGTCAATATGTGATGAGTGGTGTGGGATATGGGTACCCCTGGGTCCACTATCAGACCAGACCGCGGCGGTCAGGGCCCACTTCTGACAAGCTTGTGGGCCGACCCCTAGGTGGCCCACACGGGCACCCCGACTTGGCGGACAAGTTAGATGAAGACTCGGCGGGCGGTCCATCCGGATATCCAGGGATATTCTGTTGTAACCGACATGGACTAGAGTCCTTGTCGGAGTCAAGTAGGTTTAGATAGAAACCGACTTGTAAACCCTAGCGCGCTAGCCCTATATAAGGCGGTCTAGGGCACCCCCATGAAGGGACACGCAATACACGAGATAGCCCCTCGCATTGTAACCCATACGCTCGTCCTAGCTTCCTAAAGCTCGCCCGAGTACCAGCAATACAAGCAACACCACCGACACAGGAGGTAGGGTATTATACCTCCGGGTAGCCCGAACCTGTCTAAATCCCCTCATGTGTACCATCAAGCTGCTAGCTTGTCAATCGCCCCGCCTACAAATCAACCACTTGGATACCCCCAGGTGGACTGCCGGTCCTAAGGTCCGACAAGTGGGTGGCAATTATTATATGGGAATGACCAGTTACTTATCGATAGATTTTTAAGGGTAAACTCTATCGAATTATTTTATGATGCTACAGATATTGTTCTTCAATGTTGCATGTATTATATCCTCCCATGCTTCGTGTGTCTGGATCACAAAACACTATGCAACATACGAGAATAATGTTTGAAACATCGAAAAATAACATGGACAAGATGGTAAAATCTACCATATTTTTTTCTCTAAAATCATGAAATATTTTAAAATATCATATAATAATGTTTGCAATATCATAAGGCAATATCTGTAACATCAAAAACTCGGTAGAGTTTTCTTCAGGAAAATCTATCAACAGATGAATGGAAAATCTCTTATATATCATAGACTTATTGGCTGACAAAAGTCAAGCCACTTGGTTTAATTAATTTGAACTGGACCGTCTTAATTTCCACAACAGTAGAACGATAAAGGTGTGCACTGTACCGCCATTGCTACTATAAATTTAGCTACGGTTGCCGCCCTCATGTCGATTAGGCACATACACTACACACAGTGATCCAGCAACGAACATATACAAAATTAAGTACGGAGTAGTTGCCAGCCACAATCATCATATGGAAGACAAGGTGCTCGTCGTCCTCTCCAAGCTCAAGTCTTTGGTCGTCTCCAAGCCCAAGCTTAAGCTGCCCCCCGGGCCATGGACGCTGCCGTTGATCGGCAGCATCCACCACCTCGTCACCAGCCCATCCATCTACCGGGTGATGCGTGACCTCGCGCACAAGCACGGGCCGCTCATGATGCTCCGGCTGGGCGAGGTGCCGACGCTGGTGGTGTCGTCGCCGGAGGCCGCGCAAGCGATCACGAAGACGCACGGCATCATGTTCGCCGACCGGCACCTGAACGCCACCATTGCCGCGCTCACCTTCAACGGCACCGACATCGTATTCTCGCACTACGGCGAGCGGTGGCGCCAGCTCCGCAAGATGAGCGTGCTGGAGCTCCTCAGCGTCGCCCGCGTGCAGTCGTTCTGGCGCATCCGCGAGGAGGAGGTGGCGCGGCTCATGCAGACCCTCGCCGCGTCCGCCGGCGCCGTCGACATGTCCACGATGATCTCCAGATTTGTCAACGACACCTTCGTGAGGGAGTCCATCGGCAGCCGGTGCGAGTACCAGGACGAGTACCTGGAAGCCTTCGACACGGCGGTCCGGCAGACGTCGGTGCTTGTAAAATTGGGAAGCGTAGAACCCCGTTAGGGGCCGCACCTTTGTTAATATGGGCCAGGAAACGCCCCTGGCGTGGCTTACAAGTATCGGCAGTTCAAGATATCTATTGGCCTAACAACCTCCTAATTTTACAACATTCTATCAACAGATAATAACAACTACAGCTAAGGCCATATCTATCTTGTACTGCTCGGTTACAAAGAGATATTTCACAAGAGGATATTTAACATTCCCCCTCAATCACAACTCCGCAAGTTGAGATTGTTCCTAAACATTTCTAACTGACGAACAGGAAGTGGTTTGGTAAATCCATCTGCAACTTGATCACAAGTAGATATGAACCGAATGGCCAACAACTTTTGTGCCACTCGCTCACGAACAAAATGATAATCAACTTCAATGTGTTTGGTTCTTGCATGGAACACCGGATTGGCAGATAGGTATGTTGTTCCTATATTATCACACCATAGCTGCGCCATTTTGGGAGAGGAGATCTCCAATTCTTCAAGAAGCTTCTGAATCCACATAACCTCAGTTGTAGCATTAGCCACTGACTTGTATTCTGCTTCAGTTGAGGATCGTGACACCGTCGCTTGTTTCCTAGCGCTCCAAGAGATGAGATTAGACCCAAGGAACACTGCAAAGCCGCCTGTAGATCTCCTATCCTCCAAGCTCCCTGCCCAATCCGCATTAGAGAAGGCAGTGACAAGTGTTGACAGCGACCGATGTATATGCAGACCAACACTCAGAGTATAAGCAAGATATCTTAAGATCCTTTTGACTGCTGTCATATGTATAGTGGTAGGCGAATTGAGATATTGGCACACTTTATTGACCGAGAACGAAATATCAGGCCTAGTCAAGGTAACATACTGTAATGCACCCACAATACTCCTGTATTTAGTGGAATCATCCGGTCCAAGACTATCCCCCTCATGCACCAGCAACTTCTCGGTGGTGGACATGGGTGTATTGACCGGTTTACAATTCGCCATACCAGCCTTTTTCAGCACATCTGAAATATACTTTTCTTGTGACAGCAAAATACCATTTCTTGTCTTCTTGACTTCTATACCCAAGAAATAATGCAGCTCACCTAAGTCTTTGAGAGCAAACTCAGCCTTCAAATCAGACAGTAAAGCACAGGTTGCTTTCTCCGAAGAACTGGCAACTATAATGTCATCAACGTAGACAAGCAAAAACATTGTGACATGCCCTTTATGATAATAAAACAATGATATATCTGCTTTATATGATTTGAAACCGAGAGACAACAACTTTGTGCTAAGTCTAGAATACCAGGCTCGTGGCGCTTGCTTCAACCCATATAAAGCTTTGTCCAACTTGCATATGTAACCAGGCTTGAGCTTATCTTCATAACCTGGCGGCTGCTTCATGTATACTTCTTCCTCAAGAACACCATGAAGGAACGCATTATGCACATCCAACTGACGAAGACTCCAACCCCGTGACACTGCTAGTGACAGAACCAGTCTGATAGTAGCAGCTTTAACAACCGGATTGAACGTGTCTTCATAATCAATCCCATACCTTTGCTCGAATCCTTTCGCAACAAGTCGAGCTTTGTACCTGTCAATGCTGCCATCGGGTTTCCTTTTTATCTTATAGACCCACTTGCAGTCAATTACATTTTTACCATTGGACGGAGGTACCAAATGTGCCACGTCTTGTTGTTCAGCAAGGCATCATACTCACAATCCATTGCACGTTTCCAATTTAGATCACCAAGAGCATCAGCCAAACTAGTAGGTTCCCCAGTAGTTGTTAGAAAATTGTACCTGACAGTACCATCAGTATACTGCTTTGGCTTGTGAATCCCATGTCGAGCTCGTGTGACAGGACCAGCAGCTTCTTCTGCAGCGCCATTAGATCCTGCAGCCATACCAGATCCATCAGATGCATCAGACCCTGCAGCCACACCAGATCCATCAGCCACATTGGATCCTGCCGGATCAGTCATCGAGGTGGATGCGGAGCAGTGGTGGCTGTCGTCCGCGCACGCCGCTGGCTAGCAGGAAGCACCCGCGTGTCGCTGGTCGACCGAACGGGAGGCACCCTGTTCGGATCGCCAGCAGACGATGAACGCGTGGCATCGACAGATGTTGCGCCGACAGCGCTACCTGCGCTCTCATCTCCTCATCTCCTGTGAGTCCTGACGGCTCCGATCCCGGGGCGGATCCTCCTGGCACCGCAGGTAAATCTGCAGGCGGATCAGCATCGATTGCTGTGCCATCTCCTTCTTCCGGTAAACCAGCTCCAACTGAGGTGTTTTGAACACCATTTTGCTCCAAATTTTCTGCAGAACTTAACAGTGGATTAGTAGCACCTGTATGAGCACCAGCCACATGGTCATCTACTGTACTACTCCCTGAGTGACGATGGAATGGATATCAAGGCACTTAAAACCTTTGTGAGAGTTACTGTATCCAAGAAAAATACAACGTTTGGAGCGAAACTGAAGTTTTCTGGAGTTGTATGGCCGAAGATTAGGCCAACAAGCACAACCAAAGACTCGTAAGGAGGAGTAGGCCGGTTTCTCATGAAAAAGAGTCTCAAGGGGTGTGCTAAAATTGAGCAGCTTCGTAGGGGTGCGATTAATCAGATAGACCGCAGCTAAGAAGGCTTCATCCCAATACTTAAGCGGCATGTTTGCATTAGCAAGGAGAGATAAGCCAACTTCAACAATATGACGATGCTTGCGTTCTGCAGCTCCGTTCTGTTGGTGTGCGTGAGGGCAAGACACCAGATGTGTTATTCCAATTTGACGAAAAAAGGAATTAAGCTTCACATACTCTCCACCCCAATCGGATTAAACCGATAGAATTTTTCTATTAAAGCGACGCTCAACTAGTGCTTGGAATTCATGAAAGCAGCGGAAAACTTCAGATTTGTGTTTCAGCAAGTAAATCCATGTAAACTTACTAAAATCATCTATAAAGCTCACATAGTAATTTTTCCTTCCAAAAGAATCAAGGGCCGGACCCCACACATCTGAAAACACAAGTTCTAGGGGTGCACTAGATGTACTAGTGGATACAGGATATGGAAGCTGATGACTTTTTGCTTGTTGACAAGCATCATAAATAGTCTCAGCATTATTCTCACTAACAAAAGGTAAATTGTTTTAACTAAGAAAATGATGAACAATCTGAAAGGAAGGATGTCCTAATCTCTTATGCCATCTATCTGTAGACAGCTTTATTGCACCTAGCACTTGCTTCTTGCCTATGGAAGGAATGGGGTAGAGACCATCTCTACATCTGCCTTGAAGAAGAGTTCTCTTCGTCTACGCCACGCCGATACGTCGGTTCTGTTGCCGTATCGCGTATCGCGGACGTTTCCGATACACGACACGTCGGCGATACACCACCGATACTTATTTAGTACTACTACGCTTACTCTTCCTCCCTACTTTCTTAGATCAATTTTTTTCCTTTAATAGATGGCAGCAACAGGTACCGGCAGTGTACGTGTAAGTGCTAAATGCTTCCGACATCAATCCAACTATTTAAGACTTATTTTATAAATTAAATTCTTCTATTTGAGACTTATTTTATGTATTAAATTTAAATTCTAAATGTATCGATGTATCAGATTAATTTGAAAATAACGTATCGTATCAGCGTATCCGTATCTGATACCGATACACATATCTGAATCGGCGTGGCGTAGCTCTTCGTTGCCTGATCCTTGATTAAGAAAAAATCAGGATGGAATTCCAGAAAGGCATTATTGTCAGTAGCAAGACGATGAACAGAGACAAGATTTTTGCAAGCACTAGGAACATGAAGAACATTCTTAAGATGCAGATTTCTACTGGGAGTAGGAACAATAGCGTGACCGATGTGACTGATAGCCATACCTGCTCCACTTGCCGTCTTGATGTGGTCGTTGCCATGGTAGACATCGTGGATGGCCAGCCTGTTCAACTTCCCGGTGATGTGATCAGTAGCACCGGTATCAGTGTACCAGTTGGAGTCCACTCCATAGTTGTTCACAGCAGCAGATGCACTCTTGTTGGAGTCCGGCACATAGTCTGGATCAAACCTGTGCCAGCACTCCTGAGCGCTGTGACCACCCTTGTAGCAGACTTGGCACTTGATCTTGTTCTGTCCACCACCGCCATTGTTGTTCTTGTTGCCGCCAGGGTTGCGACCGCCCCGGCCACCATTGCCAGGATTGTTGCCGCCACGTCCTCCTCCGCGACCACGAAAATTGCCCCGCCCACCACCGCGGCCACCGCGGGAGGCAGAGTTAGATGACTGGCTCTGGCTGCCAACATTAAGTAGATCCAGACGCTGCTCAAAGGAATTGAGTTGGTTGTACAGCTCAGTTACCGAGATTGGTTCAACACGTGCAAGCACGGCTGACACCACAGGATTGTAGTCGAAGTCGAGACCAGCAAGGATGCTGCTGACGAGCTCGTCATCGTCGAGAGGCTTGCCTGCAGCCCCCATGTCGTTGGCGAGCGATCTCATCTTGCTGAAGTAGTCGGACATGGACATGGCGCCCTTCTTGGTGGTGGCGAGAGCAATGCACGTGGTGACCGCGCGCGAACGCGTCTGTGACGCCAGCATCTCTTCAATGCTGCTCCAGACCTTGGCCGCCGTATTCTTGCTGGCGACCTGCGTGAGGATCTCCTTAGAGACTGAAGCCAGCAGATAACTCAAGACCTGTTGGTCACGAGCAATCCACTTGGTGTACGCCTCGTTGGGCTTGCGAACGGGCTTGCCGTCCTCCTGCACGACGATCTCCTTCGCCGGTGCAGCATCCGTGCCGTCAAGGAGGCCCTCCATCTGGGCTCCTCTGATGGCCGGCATCACCTGTGCCTTCCACAGGTTGAAGTTGCCCCGATGCAGCTTCTCTGTGACAGGAAGCACCAGAGGGGCGACGATCATGGCGGGACTGGATGAACTCGCCATAGATGCGTTTGAAGAAGAGGCTCTAGGTACCATGTAAAATTGGGAAGCGTAGAACCCCGTTAGGGGCCGCACCTTTGTTAATATGGGCCAGGAAACGCCCCTGGCGTGGCTTACAAGTATCGACAGTTTAAGATATCTATTGGTCTAACAACCTCCTAGTTTTACAACATCTATCAACAGATAATAACAACTACAGCTAAGGCCTTATCTATCTCGAACTGCTCGATTACAAAGAGATATTTCACAAGAGGATATTTAATAGTGCTGACCGTCGCCGACCTCTTCCCATCGTCGATGCTGATGCAGGGCAGGCCCTTGGCTCGGCGCCGCGCAAGGCGCTCGCGTGCCGCAAGAGGATCGAGCGCATCCTGGAGCAGATCATCCGCGAGAAGAAGCAAGCCCTGGACTGCGGCAATGACACGGCGCACGAGGGCTTCCTTGGTGTCCTCCTTAGGCTGCAGGAGGACCAAAGCACGCCCATCACGCTCACCAACGACACCATGGTCACAATCATGTTTGTAAGTTCCCCTCACTCATCAGTCATCAGTCACTCTGATGACCTACACGATCGTGGCCCGTGCTGATACGCATATGCATGCATGTTCCTTGTAGGACTTGTTTGGCGCAGGTAGCGAGACCTCGTCGACGACGCTGAACTGGTGCATGACGGAGCTAGTCCGGTCGCCGGCGGCGATGGCCAAAGCGCAGGCCGAGGTCCGCGAGGCCTTGAAGAGGAAGAGCACGGTCACCAAGGATGACCTGGCGGGGCTTAGCTACCTCAAGCTGGTGATCAAAGAAGCCCTCAGGCTGCACTGCCCGCTGCCGCTCCTGCTCCCGCGCCAATGCCGTGAGACGTGCCAGGTGATGGGCTACGACATCCCCAAGGGCACATCGGTGTTCATCAACGTGAGGGCGATCTGCAGGGACGCCAAGTACTGGGACGATGCCGAGGAGTTCAGGCCAGAGCGGTTCCAGAAAAATAACTAGCGAGCCTTTTATACCACTTTGACTAGGATCCGACCGTCGTATGTGCCCTGGCGCAAACCTTGGATTGGCCAACGTTGAACTTGCACTAGCGAGCCTTTTATACCACTTTGACTAGAAGCTGCCTAAGGGAGTGGAGCCTAAGGATGTTGATATTTGGGAGAGTCCCGCACTAATTGCAAAGAAGAAGACATGCCTGATTTTGCACCCCGTTAGCAACTCCAGCAGGGGCCTCTATATGGGCCTCTACTCTAAAATTTGGAGGTTTGAAGCAAAAACATAACTCCAGCAGGGCCTCTAAATGGACCTGCATTTTACATGAGCCTCCAAATCTTCCCACCAAGCCTCCATTCCTAGAGGGCCTCCAATTCCCTCTCCAAACAGTGGGTCCCACGGTTTCTTTTTTTCTCATTTATTCCTTCCCCATCCCTTCACTTCGCACCGCGAGCTGCGCATCCGCCGCCGCTCCGTCGCGCATCCGCCGCCGCTCCGTCGCGCATCCGCCGCCGCCGCCGCCGCTGCCCTGCTTCTTCCACCTCCCGAGCAGCCGCCGCACGCCGCGGGCCACAGCGAGCGCAGGCCGGAGAGGAGCGAGGTGGTGGTGGTGAGTAAAAGAGCGCGCGCCTCTGGTGGCGTCGCAGCGGCGCGGCCGGGGTGAGCGCCCGGTGGAGGTAGCCGAGGTGGTAGAGCCCCGCCGTGCACGACCCACGTGACCTTGCCCAGGTCTCGGCGGAGACGACGCGGTGCGCGCAGCGCGTACGAGAGCGCGCGAGGGTGACGGGCGTCGCGCCGGGGCGCGCAGCGGCGGCGAGGCTTCGGGGGTGGAGCAGCGTGACCTGCCAGACGGACCGGCAGCGCGGCGGCGCGCGCGCGGAGCGGGAGGCGGCCGTGCGCGTCGCAGAGTGTGATGCCGAGGTGAGGAGCGGGTAGGCGTCGACTCGATCTTGGCGAGCGTGTACCGGGCCGCGGTGGAGAGGCCCTCGACGCGCACGCAGGGCGTCACGGCCTCGTCGTCGTCGTAGCCGCCGGGCCCGCCGTACTCCGCGTGGACGGCCACGTAGGGGTACCGCGGCAGGGAGGGGCGGATGGCCTCCAGCTCCGACACGATTTTCTCGGCGCAGACCAGCGGCGCCACGGCGACGGCACGGCAGCGGCTGCGGGCGCGACGGCTGCGGCTGTGGCTGCGGGCGCGGCAGCTGCGGTGGGGTCGCCAGCCGCTGCGGTGGGCGCGGCGGGCGGAGCGCTGAGGGCGGGATGGCCAGGTGGCTGTGGGCGGGGCCGGTGCGCGGCGGCAGGACATGGTGGTCCGAGTCGTCGTGGGTGATTCGCGGCTGTGGCGGGGTCAAGACGGCGGGCGGCTCCCTCTCCTCTCCCTCCTCCCTCCTTCCTCCACTGCGCGCGGCGAGCGGCGGTGGCACATGAGCGGCGCCGCGGCGAGCAGAGCGGCGCACGGTGGTGGTGGTGGCGGCGAGCGCAGCGGCGCAGGAGGATTGGAGATGGTTGGATTGATTCACTGACATATGGGGTCCACAACCAAATAGAGGGCTGAGTTGGTTTGTTGCTGGAGTTGGGCTCTAATTTGAAGGGCCTCTATTTTTGAGTTAGACCTGCAAATTAGTTTTGAATGCCTCAATTTGCATAACCTTGCTGGAGTTGCTCTTACCCGCATTGCCCCAGCTAGTGCTTGAATAATGTGGACGTCACATGCTGCATGTGTGCCGGCCAGTTTGGCTGTGCCACGAACCATGACTGATCGCGTGCTTATGATTAGTCAGATGGAAAAATAAGTCACATATGGATTATGTCTGCAGTGCATTTTTCTTTTGCTTTCGTGTCCTCTATATATCTTGACATATTATATGTGTGTACAACGAAAGTGAGGAACGAAGTTACAATGTGCTAATGCTATAATAACAGTCACAGACTCTTGTAATTGTCATCCTGTAGTCCATGTGGATATGGACTTTGACCACTGATTTCTCTTACACTATACTCCCTCCGGTTTGGTAAAAGAAGTCGTTTAGGACAGCGACACGGTCACCAAAGCACAACTTTGACTTCTTTTTTCTATAAAAATATTTCTTAAAAAGCTATATATGTATACTTTTATAAAAGTATTTTTCAAGACTAATCTATTTATATAATTTTCACATTTCTAAACTCAACAACTTAAATGTTATTCATGATTTATATTCCCAATGTTTGACTCAAACCTTGTCCAAAACGACTTCTTTTAGCAAACCGGAGGGAGTATATATTCATGAGCATGGAAGTGGCATCATATGAAAACACTTTCAAATTGAACCCAATGATACTAAATTTGCGTATTACAGTGTTAGTTATTGATCAAATATTAAGAAGTTTATATCTTAGAACGAGGGAGTACATTCAGAATTTCAGATACTCACTTCAGTGGATAGCAGAGACAAGAATGTTCGAGGTTAGAAACTTGCTTTCCATAATATTCTATTGATTCAAGTTGATCGTGTCCATAGTATTCTATCGATTCAAGTTGATCCTTTCCGTAGTTATATTTGGCTTGTTACAGCAAATACAGGTCTGGATTTGGGCTACATGATAGAATTCTTGCAAGCCCAACTCTCTTCGCGGGCCTGTTCACTCAATTCACCCATATATGAATTCACCTGGAAGCGCAAAGAAACCAAACTCTCCTCGCAGGCCTGTTTATTCTATTCTAAGAAAAGCCGCTACGCTGAAGCAGCACACCGGGCCTGCTCATTCTATTCTAAGAACCGCGCTACGCTGAACGGGCACATCGGCCCTCCTAAGCGCAAAGAAAAACGCTACGCCGAGCGCAGAACGGCTTGTCAACAGTAACCTAGATTAAAACCACCGAGACAATAATACAGCACAGTAGGCTCGCTGCATCATTTTAACCGCAATCCGCGACTGCATGGAACAGGAGGCTTCAGCTCATTTCATCTTCAACATGCGAACCAAACAAATCAACCAGGAGGATCAAGAATGCTGTATTCTAGGGATATCGTTCTGAGGGTACAAAAAGTCACAATGTGGCCCTATAGTACATCAAACATTGGAACTGACGCCCAGAGTAGCAACTATACAGCCGTACAGTTACAGGGTGTTCGTCTAACCTCCAAACAATACAGCGCGTTCGTCTAACCTCCAACAGTACAGCGCTTACTATCACTCCAACAAATGTAATCAGATCTTGCCAACTCTTCCTCACATAAGCTCTTCACATGTTTGGGAACTTCGCATTATACTCCTGCGCGGACTGCAGAAAACAAATGGGCAGTTTTGAAGAGAGGAAGATTAAAAAACGAAAAAGTTAATCCATCAGAAACATGCTAGATCACATTACCATAAATGTTGCCGTAATCATCTTCCCAGCAAACCATCTCCCATGAAGTGCCTGTTGGGCCTTTGCTGCCGCCGCCACACTATCGAAATGCAGATATACAAAGCCTGCAGTATTTCTGCTCCAACAGCAACAGAAGTGAAGGTTAGACTATGAGAAGTTGAGAAAACACTACTGCTCGAAATGGACCTATCAGCTACTGTAGTCTCAAAAATACCATGAACAAAGTAAATGCATTTAAAAAACGGGCCGTAGTAAATGTTGGGAGTTCAAAGAAGGCCATTACTCGAATTAGGAATAGATACACCAAAAATATAACCAACTTGTCTAAGCTGACTGCTAATGGCACTACAATACCAACAAAGATTTCCCAAGATAATTTCTAATAAAGAATGAGAAAGCTGGCTTACTTGTCAACAAAAATGTGCTTCACTGCACCAAACTTGGAACATTCGTCTTGGACATCATCTCTAATATCCAAATCAAAATCAGGTTCTGTCTGCAAAAATGAAAATGCCATCTGTCAGATAGAAAGATGGAAGACAGAGTGCATAAATTATGGACACAGTAAAATGTAACAATACCATCACCACTAATGGCCAATATGTTTGGCCAAACAAAAACTTATCGCACACAACTATAACAAAAGCATGTGCAAAAGAATACCTCCACTGCAGGGTCAAACATGTTCTTGAGCAATAAGAATTCTGTAGGTGCAGACATAATCACAGATTGAGTGGTGACAGGAAGCACAGGTGCCCCAGGAACCGATCCAACAGCAGGAATTGTTGGTGGTAAAAGAGAAGCAGCTGCTGGAGCCCCAATAACTGGAGCAGCTGGTCCTGGTATAGTCACTCCAGCAGCTCCAATACCACCAGTTAAGCTGTAGTTAACAAAAAAAAAAGTCACAACTAGAATATGGTATGAGTGTAATGTAACATACAACCAAAACATTGTGAAACTAAGCAGAGCTCCACTAAAAATGAAGTTAACAATAAACATAATGATCAGACCATACACTTTGCATTCCGTGGGGGAAGAGTTGAGAAATACCTTGTTGCAGTGCCACTCCTGTCCAATTTAAGCATAAGAGCAGCCCTGGAGCTTGCATTTAGCGCCTACACATTTATAACAAACATCTCATGCATAAAAAATCTGCAATTATATAAGGTTATCAGACATGTTGAACCAAATACCAAACAAAGTTTACCCACCAAGCCTCCACCTTCATCATCATCCAAATCTCCAGTAGTTGCTCCACCAACTTGGACTCCCACATGATCAGTAACAGCTGAAACCTGGTTAAAACAATTGTGGAAAGGTGATAGATAGATAAATAGTTGTCTAACACGCATTGATCTATTCAATAAACCATATGACAGGAATGAAATGTTACCTTAATAACTCTGCCAGCAATATCAAGCTGCCCATTCAAACTCTGTGCAGCTTTTGCGTCTTCAAGACGTGCAAACTGCATGGTGTAACAATATCTTGAGCAATTGAGTGCAGACAGAGTCAATGACTTTCAGGAGAAGAACTTACCTGAATGAAACCATAACCTTTGCAAAATCCAGTCATTGGATCTAGAGGCAGCTGTACAAGCTCCACTTGCCCGAATGGTTCGAATACCTTAAAAAAGAATTTCATCAAGACTATAATAGATAGCGAGGAACTAAACCCAGCAACCAGAATGGAAAGCATCTTCAACTACATGATTTTAAAATATGGACTTGGGGAACAACCCAGCAACCAACAAAGTGAACATAAATAGCTTTATGCGTTATATTTCAGACAGGTGAAACCTCACAGGAACTACCTGTAGACTTACAGCTATTTGGTACACCTTATTAAAGTGAAGCACCAAAAAGTTCCTATACATCTAAGTGAACAGATGAAAATTTAAAAAAGAAAATTGTACAGCAAAGAAAGGAACCATACATGGACTCTGTATGACTTAAGGGGGTAAGTAAAATGAGATCAGATAGGATGATTAACCTGTCTCAATTGGTCTTCAGTGATATTAGAGTGAAGATTGCCAACATACAATTTTCTTGCTCCACCTGAAGCTACACCACCTGATGTCGCATTGGACTGGACTAAGTTCTTTTCAGCCTCAGATGGCTTAACCATCACTGCTTGCCCGAGAAGCGGTTGACCAGACAGTGCAATTGCCATGGGAACAGACATAGCATCATAAAACTCAATGTACCTGCAAATATAGATATATGTTTAGTGCAACATCGAAGCATCGAAGGAAAGGCATTTCCCTGTCGTAAAAGGAAAGAAGATTGTTTGGTTAGAGGTATTGTGGCTTTTGAAAAAAATAGCTAGTGGACCCCATATGTTATTTATAGTCCTCCTCTCCCTCTCTGACTGACGAGTGGACCCCACTCATCAGCCCCTTCTCTTTCCTCCGGTTCTCTTTCCTCTCTTACTTGTAAATTGCCGATAATCCCAGCAGGTAGACCAAATTATAAAATTTCAGTGTGCAATCCTGTTGAGTATGACAAACTGATGAAAAATGATCCCCAGGAAAATGCCAAATATGTACTACAAAAGATGCTCACGCAATCATATGGCCGCAAATGGATTAAAAAACAAACTTAACAAAATCTGAAAGGCAGTGATCAGAAAATCAGAAATCTGTAAATCCCCAATATGCAAAAATTACTCAACAACATTGTTCCTAGTAACTCCATGCTAAAAGCACTGATACCTTTACAGGAAGTATTAACAGAGTAAGTCTTAAATATCAAGAGTAGGACAACCATTTAAAAGATGCCTTGTTTCACATGACGAAACTACCAGCAGATGATAATGTGTGACAATCATTCCATTTTTTTCTGCTGCATATATTTTTGAATGGTCTCCTGTGCACATGTGTGTGCTGAGTCATCCAGTACACAACAAAAATCCTAACCCGTCCTTTTTGGTGGAAGAATTATACACTCATGTCAGTGCCACAGCAAATATACTAACCCCCAAACACTGACACACATTGGGGCTCTGTGCATCTCTATATTACAGAGAGATAGTAGAATCAGGATTGTAACAGGTATCTAGTACTCACCCAACTCCTTTAGAACGCCGTGAGTTTCGGTCCATAATAAGGCGAACATCACGAACCTGCAAAAAGTTAACCACCAAAAAATTAGAATATCTATTGAAACCTCAAGCATACAATAGGAGAAAAGTTATCCTCTTCCTCAGAGTTCAGACAATGTGAGATTGTAAGCATGAAACATTATGAAATAAGCCACTACAGTTAATATGACACAAATTATGCCTCATCTGTATGTATCTAACAATAAAATCTACTTCACTAAAACAGAGTAATATGTGTCACACCACAAATGTCTACCACATCAAATGTAACCATTTAACAACCTAGTAAGAACATAACCGAACAAAGAACATTTATATAATCAAAAAGGAATGTACAAAGCCAGTATGCTCTCACCTTTCCAGCCCTTGAGAAAAACTCATAAACATCTCTTTCGTCTGCCTTCAATGATAGCTGCAGTAATGCTTATTAACATTAGCTTAATGGCTATTGTATAAACTAGCAAAGTAGGGCATTATTAAAAATCAACCTGGAAGGCAAACACAGTCCTCTGGTCTCTTTCTGGATCAACTTCTGGCTCTGCACCATCATCTTTCCTACGCCTGCACAATGAGAAAAAGAAAGATAGTTAACAAAGCAGCATATGCATGAAACAGTGAGAAAAAGAACTTTTGGCTATAGATGACATAGTCTTTTATCAATTTGCAACCCTGATAAGCACAAACGATGAAATGCCTTCAAGCACCCCAATTGTGCCAACGCAAGCCCTGTTGCTAATTTGCAAGTATTCCACAAGGACTTAAAAATAAAAAGAATGGTGACCTGATATCTTGAGTCAGGCCCAATTGCAGATACCATCTGAAGAGAGCTCTACCATATCATATCTGCGAGTTCCCATATATTATATTAAATGTTAAAATTTACAACCCTAGATGATAATAACAGTAAACTACAGTAATCTGTAAGCAGCCCTAGAGTCGATGCATATAAAGATAGCTACAAGATTCACACTCAATCAAGCAAACCAACCCCAAACTATAGTCTTTTTTAAAGTATGTATGTATGTATGCAAGCACTTATGAGTGCAAGCCCCCTGGCGACAATTGGTAATTGACTATCCAAAGGGCTTGTGACGAGAAAATTGGCCTCTATGAATCACATCAGCCTGTTCCCAATGGGCAATCCAAAGAGCTAACGAGGCCATTGACCTCAAATTGCATCGGACCTGTTCCAACAGCACTATTGCACAAGGAGTAAATCGCACCTGACATCACGGTCGCGGTAGTGGTGGCGTTCGCTGCGCTCGCGCTCCCGCTCCAGCTCCCTCGCCATCTCCTCCTCCTCGGCGCGGCGCCTCTCCGAACGGCTCCTGCTCCTCCGCTCCCGTTCCACCTCCTTCTCTCTGAGGCGGTGCCTGTCCCCCCTCTCCTTCTCCCGGTCCCTCCCCTCCCTGTCCCTGTCCTTCCCGTCCTTCCCGCGGCTGTCGCGGCTCCTCTCCTTATCCTTCCCGTCATCCCGGTCCCGGTGCTCGCGGCCGCTGCGGTGCCGCTCCCGGTCGCGGTCGCGGTCCTCCCCGGAGCGGGAGCGCTTAGATACGCGGTCCTCGCCGCCCTCGCGGCGGCGCGAACCGCGGTCCTTCTCCCCGGAGCCGGAACCGTTGGCCGGCGGGGCGGCGGGTTCCACCGCCTTCTCCAGGTACTCGTACTCGTCGAACTCCATGGCGGCGGGTGGGACGCGGAGTGGATCCGGTTGCGGCGGCGAAACCCCAGAGGGAAGACTGGGAGGCCCGAGAACTAAACCCTAGAAAAAAAAAATGGGTCTCGGGCTTCTGTATGGAGACTTGAAGAGAGGCGGTCGGTACTCAAAGCATACCGCCATACGAGTATCCGCGCTTTCTTTCAAACGAATATCAAGGGAATTTCAGTGGAATTTCGATCGGATTTTTTGGGAGTTTTGTTTATATTGTGATTACATTACGATAGATATGTACTAATTTACTACTCCTCCGTCTTAAAATATAGGTTTTTTTATCTTTTTTATTATAAATTTGACCGTTCGTTTTATTAAAAAAATTATAGAAATATAGTCAAATTTAAGATATTTTAAAGATTTAATATTAATAAGATAAGTCATCAGAAAAAATATGATAATTTACATAAAATTTTAAATAAAACGAGCGGTTAAACTTTTTTAAAAAAATTAAAACAACCTGCATTTTGAAACGAAGGAAGTACTATTAAGGGTATGATTGATTGGTCTATGGCTTTTGAAAAAGCTGTTGTGAGCTGTGTAAAAGCAGCTATGTGAAAAACAGAAAACTGTTTGGTTAGAGGTATTGTGGCTTTTGAAAAAAATAGCTAGTGGACCCCATATGTTATTTATAGTCCTCCTCTCCCTCTCTGACTGACGAGTGGACCCCACTCATCAGCCCCTTCTCTTTCCTCCGGTTCTCTTTCCTCGCGTGCTCGTACTTCGCTGGTCGTGCCGCCGCTCGGTCCCAGCGCCCCCGCCGCTCCGCGCTCTCGCCGCACTGCCGCTTGGCCGATGTCGCCGCTGGCGTAGATGGTGTTGTCGGAGAGGTCGAGCCTGGCGAGCGCCGGCAGCTGCGATAAGTTGCCAAAGGCCGGGTCGGAGATGCACCGGCGCCGGAGACGACGGACCGAGTGGCGAGCGGCCTTCGCATGCGTCCGCTGTTGCGTCTCTTCTTACTCTGCCGCCGAGACTTCCTACCTTCTCCCATTTCGCTTCTGTCACATACGGGTGAAGTAAGCAGATAACAAGGACAAAATCTTCGGCTCTAGTCACAAGTTATCCAATGGCTCGAGGCTCGCATGTGGGCGATTGGCATGTCGTTGTTGCTCCCGGTTGTGGCCATTGAATTCCTGCATTTACTGGGATGGGACGCACGGCACAACACCGGTGCCTTCGTCAGGGATAGAACTGTGGCTCCGGCATCACCTGGGAGGAGATGGGCGGCGGATGGGAGAAGGCGAGTAGCGGCGGTCGAGGGGATGGGGCGACGGAAAGAAAAAGAAACGGGAAGAGAAGCGACCGTTTTTTTCAAAATCAGTGGCATAATTTTTACTCTCAAAAGCTAGTAAAAGCAGGGTGTAAGGTGCTTTTGGATTTGTACTAGAACAAAAGCTGCTTTTGGGCAAAAGCATGTAGGGCCTTTTGGTCCTTTGATTGGCTTTTGGCCTTTGCAAAAACAAAAGTAAGTTGAAAAGCCCAACCAAAGAAAACCTAAGTATATAATCTGTATTCTGATTGTGAACAAGTTACAAGTATATATACAAAATGAAGGGGTGCCTATGAAGAGGCATGTCCCTTAGGGTGCAAGCTCAAGGGATGCCAATGAAGGGGCATGTTCCTTAGGTTATGCTAATCCTAATTATAATAATTGATCGGTAACTAAATAATCTTAGCACTCCCCCTTGATCAATTGGTCCTATAGAAGTCTTTATCTGTTCAACAATCATAATCTTGAATCTTTGAAAAAACCTTGTAGGAAGAAAACCAAAGTATATCGAAATACCAGGTAAAACTCCTTAAAAACCCAGTGGGAAAAAATAAGGAGGACAACCATGATATATATAGAATTCCAATGTTTATAGACCCTTTAGGTGACCCTAAAGACATAGTCTAAAAACAATTTTTGATCAAAGATCAATATGTCATATATATTATCTTTAAAAACCTCTATAGGGAAAAATAGATAATATGACAACTCTTACAAAAACCTTTAAGGAAAAATGTGAGGAGGAACTTTGGAAAAACCCTATGGGAAAAATCCAAAGTAATACTAGTATATCAGGTAAAACTCCTTCAAACCCAATGGGAAAAATAAGGAGAAAAGCCACAATATACAATTACTAATGTTGTTATACCCTTTGAGGTAAGTTCAAAGTCTTAGTCTAGAAACTTCTTGACCAAATGGTCAATATGCTTTAATATCATCTTCCAAAAAACCCCGGTGGGGAAAACTTGATGATATAGCATATAACTTTATTTAGGCATTGCCTCATCAAAAATTTTATATGAGAAACCTAGAATGGAAAACTCAAATAAAGAAAAGAGTATAATGCATCATATGTCATAATATCATCCAGCAAAAACCCTATGGGAAAAACAGATGATACGACATAATCTTGTATCTATATTGCCTCATTAAAAACTTTCTATGAGAAACCCTGAGGAAAAAACTCATACAAAGAAAAAAAAGTGTAATATTATGTTTTCAACAAGTTATTAATTAGAGAGACGAGAGACTCTCCCCCTGAAATATGCAAACATGTCATACTGATGTACTCAACACATAAGAAATGTAGAGTATGGTAGACTTTGTGAATATCTCTTCGAGATTATCATAATACTTAGTTCACAAATATTCATATGTCCATATGACCTATGGAACAGAACTATCTTAGTGCAAAATATTGCAATAAGTATAACTTATAGCATCTAAACAACGCAAGATGCATCACCTTTATAGATAATGATCTTTGATTCAATAGAATCACTACCACATGACTTCAGCATGCGATATATCATTCTGCCAAGCTATGCACATTCATGTGTAGCCTTGTATAATACAATGCTAGAATGATTAATGAAATTGACCCTTAAATGTCTACTTAAAGACTACTACAAATTGGTCTTTTCATATTTATGTAAAGGCTAATTCAATGATCTGGAATTTGGGGATCCTATGGATAACTAGAATCATGATATCCATATAACTGAATCTTGAATTATACCAAGATTGTATGTGCTATTCTGATATATTGCAAAGATAATATCCGGCCGGGAACTTTTGCAATATGTATACTAGCGTATAAATAGTACAAAGATAATGGATCATATGTTCCAAAATCTCATCTCAATCACTATGGCACAAAAATAATATTCCTCTAACATGAGGTAGAACAACCATAGGATTCCCTTTCATATTGAGTCATTCAATATGACGTGGATATATATAGCTTTATTACAAAAACCTGGGAGAAGATACTTGGATCCTAAACACAAAATAAATTTTTGGTTTAAACCGTATCTCCCATCTCTTAACTCCATATTTAGATTGCAACGTGCTGTTGACAAGTGTTCATTACCAATGATTTCAAGATTGTTGACAATCATATAATACTAGAAAATCCAATCACATGACTCTAAAATAAACACCGCGTGTAATCAATCTTCTATCCTTCAATTTAAGGAATACACACAAAGTTTATTCTACCATATTCGACTTAACTGCTTTAAAGCCATGTATTGACTTAAGCGATATACAATGTGTTGCGCTTTTATGTATATGTGTTTGGTATATGAACTCCTTCCCGGAAACTTCACAAACATACCAAATCAAGTGATTATATACAATCACTACACCTATCAACTCCAAAGATAGATGCTTTTGTACTGCCAATCAAAGTTAGTATCGGAAATTTATAACTTACTATGGAGAATGATTGCATTGAAAAACAATGCTCCGGGCTTAGCGTAAACCCCTTGTGCTACTAGTCTTGCGTTATATCTCACTACCATGTTGTTCTCAATCCATCCTAGGATGAAAATACTTTGTACCCACAACAAAGGTACATGAGGTGTTAGCTTTATATCTCCTAACTCCTCATTTCTGGTGAGCAAGACTATCTCTGTATGTATAACTCAGCAAGTTCCAATAAGAGTGACAAAGCACTCTACCATGGTTAACTGGATAACTTGAAATATTGTATACAATTTATTCAGAGAAGTATGAGTCAACTCGTGTAGCCTTTATATGATATAATTCTCCGGTTATCAAAACTAAAAATGAACCCTAAATGACTCATCGTGATTTCCATAAATGAGAGTCAGGGCTTTCCGATATCCTAGCACCAGTATTTCAGTGCACTTCTGAGCTAGGCTATGTGGATGACATTCATCCACCGGGTAATAATCAATATTTACCCACAAGTTGTTACCAACCATAGGTTGACTTGCATTTACTATATCCTAGAAGGAAAGCCTTCTATTGCTAGCATGAGTAATCCTGCTTTATGACCATACTTCTCCCCCTCTTATTTACAATTTGGGAGTCGAGTGGTTTTACTTTGTACCACTACTCTTTCTGGTTCATACTTGCAGCAGATTTAATAATCCACAGTAAAGGTACATGAGGTGTTAGCTTTATAGCTCCTAACTCCTCTTTTCTGGTGAGCAAGACTATCTCTGTATGTATAACTCAGCAAGTTCCAATAAGAGTGACAAAGCACTCTACCATGGTTAACTGGATAACTTGAAATATTGTATACAATTTATTCAGAGAAGTATGAGTCAACTTGTGTAGCCTTTATATGATATAATTCTCCGGTTATCAAAACTAAAAATGAACCCTAAATGACTCATCATGACTTCCAAAAATGAGAGTCAGGGTTTTCCGATATCCCAGCATCAGTATTTCAGTGCACTTCTGAGCTAGGCTATGTGGATGACATTCATCCACCGGGTAATCAATATTTACCCACAAATTGTTACCAACCACAGGTTGACTTGCATTTACTATATCTTAGAAGGAAAACCTTCTATTGCTAGCATGAGTAATCCTGCTTTATGACCATACTTCTCCCCCTCTTATTTACAATTTGGGAGTCGAGTGGTTTTACTTTGTACCACTACTCTTTCGGGCTCATACTTGCAGCAGATTTAATACAGTAAATATTTGGCAGTTTATTTGCAATACTATGCAAATAATCATTCTTTGAACTCAATGTTAATGTCCATTTTCCATGTGAGATATTGATACTATCGAGAGCGAGTTCAACTAACTCCTCTGAATTCAATATCCACAATATGTGACAAACCATTGATTCAGTTTGTTTAGTACGTCGTCCTGAGCTTAAAATGCTTTATGCATTCCAAATATTTTTCAGGCATTATATACGGTACTTCTAATCTCCCCCTAATGCCTGGAAAAGCCCATTTACTCTAAAAACCAGCATACAGGTTGTAAATAGATCCTTTATAAAGATCTAGATACCGAACAATCGACGTATATTGAAATCTCATATTGATCCCCAGTTTCCTGTATAACCCATCAATGTATATTGTGGTGGTGAGATTGGTACGTATACAACGTAACCTAATCTTACGCAAATAGGAAATTTTCATGGATTCCTACGTACTAAATGCATATGGGGAATATGCAGTTAATCATATGTTAGGAGATTATAAATCTACCTAACTCCAACACGAAGTTGGCAAATAGCAATCACTAATAATAGTCTTGTATGACCTTAATGTCATACTTATAGATTCCAATTTATCCCTTTAGGCTATATAATTAAACTCTTATTATACCTAACAATCGTCATTGAAGGTATAAAAGTGTAGTAGTTTCAGGATAATGCTCACAACAAGAGCCATTATCTACCAAAGGCAAGGCTAAGTGTGGTCACTTCCACACTATAGATTATCTCATAGATGTATCTATACAACCATGAAATGCCTGAACTGTCCGGACAATCTTGTGCCGGGCTCAAAATATTCTTTCCAATATGATCTAGGAATCTAAGTCAATCTATTTTTAAGATAAGAGGGTCTTAAAAATCTGTTTCCCTATGGTACTTACCGTATCCATACATTGGGAAAATCCTGACCAAAAGAATTGCTATTAATTTTTCACGTATCTCTTTGGATGGCTAAGTTGATCATTCCAAATCTTAAATGGATCAACAGTGTGAAAAATTCTTATGCGCAACATGTTGTACAGGGATAGTTGTATAGATAATAATACAACTAAAATGAAACTTATCTCATTACTTATGCCATATCTAATAACTTTCGTTAGTGTTTCTCTATGAAAACACAAATGTCTATTAGGCACATATCAATCCCTATTTGGATAATTCCCTTACAATCTATATATGTAAAAGAATTTGATAGAATTATATTCTAATATATAGAAATTCATAAATATTATCGAGTATCAAATTTATCAAAATGATACTCACAATAGTTATGACAACAAGTATTACAACATATTTCAATGGACATTAGAATCTTCCTCGGGAGCTTAAATTTAAGATTGAAAAACCCTTCAAATCTGAAGTCTTTGCTCCCCTGTTAACGATATAGATCAATCTTGAAGTTAGGAGTATGACATCGTTGTCACTACTCAGTGCACATTAAACTATGTGCATTTCCTTTCATAAGATATTCTTATCGATAATCTTTATGGATATAGTACCTTAATAACAGCAAGGCACAATTTCTTTGATCTATAATAAATAACCCCTAAAATGAGGGTCATTAAACTTTTGTATTAGTTTATGAGATAAAACTAATAATAATGTCCGGTGTCCATGTAGGATATTGATGCCATCGAGAGCAAGTTCAACAGACTCCTCTGAAGTCAATATCCACAACATGTGACAGATCATGAATTTACAACTAAGGTAAACTCAAATCACTATGTTGTATTTTATTATGCAATATTTTATAAATGTTTATCTTATCATAGTTTTGGATTATTGTAGGTTCACATAAATGTGTAGACCATACAATTGAATCGTCATAAATTTTGGCATACACAAGACAAGATAATCTCTATGTCGGAGACAAAAAGTAGATCTTTATAGTAGGCAATGTAAACTGCTGCTTAAGCACGGTCTCAGGGCAGAATAATTCTCAAAAAATTAAACACAGCCAGTGTATTTAGGACTCTACTATCTTGTGTGAAACAAAATAATATGATGAAAAGAATCAATCAAAAACCTTGATTTTGATTAAGAACACAGCATAGGTAATCATCAAGTTTTAGAGAAACAAGATGTAGACCTATAATTAATAGGTGATTAATTAGATCACTGCTATGGCACGATCGCAGCCAATGCCATAAACTCTATTACCTTGTGTTAATCAATCAAAATAACCAAGATATTTATATTGCATTTTTTAATTGAACTTTGTTAAATTGCAAATAACTAAACTAGCAAATTTAACCTGTATGTGGTGTAAGTTGTGGTTTGGGTGCACCAACATACTCAAATCTATTATATAACTACAAGTGTAATCTATATGATCGTGCAAAATAGAGGGTTTAGGGTACCAACATATGCCAAACAATATGTATGTGGTGCAAAGGGTGCACCACATACTCCAAGTATATATAATAGAAGAAAAGATGTCATTGCATAATATAACAAAAATAAACCACAAAAAATATATATACAATGACAAATCCACGTAATCCAAAGATAATATAATAAGAGTACAGAATAAAATCTACTAAATATGTAAAACAGAAATAATCTAAATAAATAGAGAATTAGAAGTTTAGGGAAAACTTATCAAAAAAAATAAGAGAAGAAAGGCCCTGTTTAGTTCCAAAAACTCTCTCTTCAAAATTCACTCACCCATCACATCAAATCTCTCTCCTCATGCATGGAGCACTAAATGTAGGTAAATAAAAAAACTAATTGTATAGATTTGATGTACACGACGAGACGAATCTTTTGAGCCTAGTTAGGTCATGGTAGGACATTGTTTACCACAAACAAACGAAAAGTGCTATAATAATTTTTTCACCCCTTTTCATCCTTTTTCAAGGAACTAAACACAGCCAAAATGGGTGTAATCTGGCCGATGGGCTGATTATTTTTTTCTTTTCTCTGTTTGAGCCCACGCGAGCACCGTTGGGCGCTGGTCTGCTGCGGCCTGCATGTTCCCGGCCCAGCGCAGCGCGGCCTGCCTAGCCAGCAATGTGGCCCAGCAAAATTTTGATTGAAGCAGGAAAGGCCAATTTCGGGAGGCCCATTTGCCGGCCTAGATTGCGGCCAAGATTTTCTATTCAAGACCCAAAGACATCTTATTGATCATAGATCTTAATATCTTATTGATCATAGATCTTAATATCTTATTGACCCAAAGACATCTTATACGTTAAATATATTTAACTTGCCATTCCGGGTCTAAAGCGAATTGATCATAGATCTTAATATCTTATTGTGGAACACTGGGCATATTTTTCTAGATTTTTTTCAGGATCTAACCAGCCTTATTTTTTTAGTTTTTTTAGAATGAGCCTTATTTTTAGTGGTAGGCAATATTTTCCCATCGACAGCTAGGGCCGGGCCGCATAAATCGGGACCTTGTACAGAACTCTAACATAAATAAAATAAAATAATGGATAATATAATATATAGTAACAGTCAATTGTTGTATGATCGTAGAAAAGCTTAAATTCAAAATGCATTCAGTAGTTTGAAATAATTTAAATCCTCTCATCTTTATCTTGGCAATTAGAGTTTTTTCTCGATCAATTTGTATAAGAAATGGCTTTAATCTTGGATCTCTAGACATCTATAGAAATATATAAACATGCATATACAAAAGATAAAGAGCACACAATTATAACAAATAAACAATTAAACTATATTAGTTTTTTGAAATTAAAACTATATTAGTTATCAAAGCATACATATGACATAACAGAATTGAGGAATATAAAATTAAGAAATCATAAAATTAATTACCTTACACAAGACGAATAAGGGAGCACCTGGAGAGTGGTGACCTGGTGTTGGCTGATCTGATGTCCGTTGTCTCATCCGCTATTTTTTTTGATAGGGGAGCTGCCGGCCGGAGGAGACCAGTTGGACTCGCTGGTTGCTGCGACGAGGCGAGCGTGATGCTGCCTCGGCCGCCAGCACCAGGAGCCTCACCTTGCTTGATGTGTGCCCACGCGGACCGAACGAGAGATGAACGGATCGGATGAGGCGCAAGCATTCAATGCGGCTGTTTTGGGATTCAGAGTGCGCCACAACGCTAGTTAGAGCAAGTATTAGGAGGCTGCAACAAGGTTAAATGGTGAGGTGGAGGAGAGAGAAGAGGAGAGAGAGGGAAGGTGGGTTGTAAGTTTACAGCCAGCTTGGGCACAAGAACTAATAAACTTTGTGAGAGAGACAAGTGGGCCATATATTAATGATAAAGAGCTAAATCACTGTACAAGTGGGCTGAGAGATGGGCTGTAAAGATCCTTACAGCCTGCTGCTGGCTAAATTATTAACCTTGCTCTTAAGATGAAGAGGCTTACTGCTTTGCCATTACTGCAATCTTACCACCAGGATCTACACCCCTTTTAGCCATTTCATTGCCAAGATTCATTATTGGGATCCCTTTGATGAATTCCATTACCAGAACCTCTCTAGCAAAACATATAAACAAAAAAAAAGTTAACATTTAATCCATACCACGACAGAATAACCTCATGTATTGATTGGTCTAAAAAACCTCTCATTGATCATGCAAAGAAACACAAGAGGTAGTAGGCTCAGTAAAGATTAAGACACCACATGCATTAGAGTTAAGTGCTTATTCTATCTAACAGCAATACAGTAGATAAATCACAATGTGTCCTACATTTGAAGTACAAGAAGAAAGGAAAGAACGGTAATGATATAATATCAGCAGCATACTTCTGGCTTTCATGTAATGGCATTCAAGATACTTGCATTGTTTATGAGCTCCAAATTTCCAAACAAGGCAGAAAATGACAATGTTAATCCCTGGAACTCCAGATACAGAGCCTAGAGGGTAGGGACGATCCAATTGCACAAAGTCACAGTCCGATGGACGAAAAAACACTAGAAAATGCAAATATTGACTTCATGTAAAGAAGCATCTTGCGAAGGTAAAATCTTTTGAAGTAAAAAAGAAAAGTCTCAAAGTATCTCATTTAATTCAAAGCATCCTGGTATCAGTAAGTGGCTGATAACCTGAAACCCAGTTCGATTAAGCGAGCAATTATGATAG
>OAMR01000713.1:487970-513774 GCA_900205405.1 Echinochloa crus-galli
GCAGTAATTCAGACCCCATGTCAAGCTAGCGCCTAGCTAGCCATGTATACCCTCGATCTGATTTGCACAATTAACTCATGTGAAATGACATAGCTTTCCTTCAGTGACTCATGCACAATTAAATATCTAAAGGAGATATAAAAGGGTAATAGGAGAACTTGGGCAATTAAGGGCCTGTTTGGTTACCTGACTTTTTTTAGTCACCTAAACATTAGTCCCTTTTAGTCCCAAAAATACCAAACAGGATGATAAAAGGGACTAAACTTTAGTCCCTACCCCATAAGTCCATAAGTTCCATTTTAGTGACTTCTTGGGACTTCTAGCGGTTAGGCTAAATCCTCGGACCGAACCGTAACCCCCTAATGCTAATTGAGTGACGGTGGCGCACCAGTGGCGTGCATGGGTCCCATGCAGGGGCGGATCCACGTTAGGCCCAGTGGGGGCCCATGCCTACACACATTTTTTTTAGTGGAGTTTGAGTCTATTTCACTGTAACAATCGAAGCCCAACAAGTAGCAGGCCCTCGCTCAGAAAAGGCTATCTAAGATATTATTTAAGTCCAAACAGATATTAGTAAAGTTAGATTCACCCAATGTCTCTTTGCATTCTTGCCACAAGAGGTTAGCTTTATGGTGATCAGAATGTTGAATTCCATATGCATTTGTCAAGGCATTAAATGTGTTTGTTCCTACTTAGTGGTAGCATTTACATGAAAAAAATTATTGTTTCATCCCCAAACTTTACCCACTTGACTTGATTATCCCTCTTTGCTTCCAATAGAGTTTCTGTTGATTTAACAAAGAATCTAGTTTCTTTTGGAGTGTATATTTGAAAGTCCATTCATGAAGGGCAAGGTCTCTATGATCCATAGAAAAACTCAATAATCAACTTAAACTTAGCAATAGAATCTGTCAGCCTTGAATTGTTGCCCTCTAATCTTTGAGCACTCTCCTAAAATTTTGAAATTTACGGTAATAAATTTGGCAAAGGTGAAGTTCAACATGTTGAATTACTGACAAGAAATGTTTGTGTTGCATACAGAAGTTTTCAAACATGAACATATTTACCTTTGTTACATTTCAATATTTATTATGACCACATATGGTAAATAATCAAAGAATCAATTGTACAATGTTCCCTAATGTTCTTTGGTAAAAAATAGTCCATCAAAACATATAAAGAACCAATGAAGACTCCCTAGTTGGGGTAAATCTTGTTTATTGTATATGCTGAATTATCTCCCTTTGAGTGGTATTTCAACTAACCCTAATACACTGATGGCTTCGTTAAATATAAAAATATTATCTAAATTAGGCCTCGGCTTTTTCTATCTTTTAATTTTCATAACAGCTTAAAATCTCTAACAATAAGCCAATCTATATGATTAGGCGTGGGAGTATCTTTAAACTAGTTACTAAAAAGAACTTCACCCTCATGCATGTGTGCATCGAGCATATATGCTGGTTAAAATTTACGAGGCTCCCGAATGTAATGACGTGAATTTAACCGTCTGAGCATATCCATTGTAAAAAAGTTGATCTTAATAAAATCTACTGAAATAATGTCATTCTAGATAATAATTAATTGACTCACCCGAACCTTCAATTGATGGGAGAAACATAATGTCAGTAAAATTAGCCAACTTGAGTCATGAGTATTTATTTACTTATATAGGCTGGACAAAATTGTTTAACCGCCAGAACATAAAAATTGGTTACCCGGAATCAAACAAGAATGGGCTATTCTAAAGTCATAAACTACCATCGCCAACATACTTGATTTGTGTATGTCCAACACTTTGCCTCACCCCGACTTGTGATACATTTTGTCATGCGCCTTATGGGTTTTGGTTGAGATTTTTGACATTAGATGGGTCACATATTAGGCAAGGATGTAGCCATATGAGGGCCATACATACTTCACTAGTTTACTTAACTCATGCTGATCATGTAGATCATTAAGAGGGTCATCCGATAAAACAAAAGGACCCGATCACTTTAGGGTAGAGTGCACGACCCACCGCACAGTGTTGTCACCTTTCTCCTCCACTTCTACGCCATTTGCCTCCTCTTCCTCTTCCTTCGCGTCCTCTTCCTCCTCCGCCCCGTCTTCCTTCTCCAACCTGTCATTTTCCTCTAGCCCCCCAACGCCCCAGCCAGTGGCACCCTCACCACCCGACCCTCTACTTGGGGATCGTCGCCACCACAGGGTCAGCCGCCGCTGCAGCCACCGTTTCTAAAGCGGTTAGGCTAAATCCTCGGACCGAACCGTAACCCCCTAATGCTAATTGAGTGACGGTGGCGCACCAGTGGCGTGCATGGGTCCCATGCAGGGGCGGATCCACGTTAGGCCCAGTGGGGGCCCATGCCTACACACATTTTTTTTAGTGGAGTTTGAGTCTATTTCACTGTAACAATCGAAGCCCAACAAGTAGCAGGCCCTCGCTCAGTTTTTGGGCTGGGTCCGCCCCTGTCCATGTGAACACGAGCGATGGGTTTGTCCAGTAAACTTTACTAACAAAATTGGGGGGCAAGCACCCCGCATTGTCTTTGCCACTGTTTTTATATTAAGGTACAATCTGGGTCGCTGGGAACTCTGGACGCCGCCGACTTGGACTCCTTAGAGCTTAGGCTAACTTACCACCACCGCTACTTAATCACCCACCATCTCGGCACTATCTATCCCACAGCGACTTCCACGCCGCCGCCCGCCTCATCACATGACTGGCATGTGGTTTTCGAATAACAAATGAGGCTTAGCAGCTCCGTCAGAGCGACGCATACACTGTGATACTATCCGTCGAGCTTTTCCCTACTTATCACCCTGTTACTTATCAACGCGTCCAGTAGGCATCCGCTAGTTCATTGCCAATCATTCTGTTTCTGTCCATGGTATTCAACCCGTTTTATAATACTCGGCTTGATTCTCTCTCGCCGCTGACTATGATCGAGAATAATGGAAGTAATTGCAGATCAGAATCTTCTCAATTTTGGATGGCCATGCAGGGAGGATGCATGTTACGTTCCGGAATTAACAAGCCCCCGATCGAGAGCTAACGCACCCAGTCCACCCACGCCATGCAGCTGCACTAGCTTGCACCGCCCGCCGATCTGATCGACCGATCGATGCGCAACTGTAGCTGCCGCTCACGTGCCGCGCGTCGTGCGCTCGTGGATCGCGATCTCGCCTTGCTTCTCATGATCTGACGATCCGTCGACTACAGTGGCTGGCCGGTCAGCTCCATCGAGCACGCTTCTTATTTAAGAGCCGATCGCCGGGCCGGAGCCAGTGACCTGCAGCAACAGTAGCGCACCCCACTAATCACCAGTTCCTCTTTGATCTTTCGATCTTGAGCTTTTTCAGCTTCGTGGTCGATCTTCACTTTGATCGATCCTAGCTACATACTGTTTGAGAGGCAGGGGTTGTGGCAATGGAGACGCCCAGACCTCTGGCGGCGGTCTTCCTCGCCGTCGTTGCGCTGCTCGCCGCACCGGGCGTCGTGGCGGCCTGGTCCAAGGGCACGGCCACGTTCTACGGTGGCAGCGACGCCTCCGGCACGATGGGTACGTGACCTAGGCACAAGAAGCTAGTAGCTTGTCCAAGTATTTCATGATGGAGCTCCACAGTCTTTCCTGCACTCGTACGGTGTGCATGCATAACAAAAAGGTAATCCTGGCCTGACCGTGTTGCGTGCAAACATACAGGCGGGATCGATCGTTTGAGACGCGCGCAGGGGGTGGTGGCAATGGAGACGCCCAGACCTCTGGCGGCGGTCTTCCTCGCCGTCGTGGCGCTGCTCGCCGCGCCGGACGTCGCGGCGGCCTGGTTCAAGGGCACGGCCACGTTCTACGGTGGCAGCGACGCCTCCGGCACGATGGGTACGTGACCTAGGCATCTTCAAGTGTTTCATGGAGCTAGCTCTACAGTCTTTCCTGCACGCGTACGGTGTGCATGCATAACAATAATCCTGGCCTGACCGTACGTGTTGCGGGCAAACATACATACAGGCGGGGCATGCGGGTACGGCAACCTGTACACGACGGGGTACGGCACGGCGACGACGGCGCTGAGCCAGGTGCTGTTCAGCGCCGGCGCGTCGTGCGGGCAGTGCTACACCATCACCTGCGACACCCAGGCGGAGACGCGGTACTGCCGCCCCGGCGCCTCCGTGACGGTCACCGCCACCAACCTCTGCCCGCCCAACTACGCGCTCCCCAGCAACAACGGCGGCTGGTGCAACCCGCCGCGGGCGCACTTCGACATGGCCGAGCCGGCCTGGGTCAAGATCGGCGTCTACCAGGCCGGCATCATCCCCGTGCTCTACCAGCGGGTGAACTGCGTCAAGCAGGGCGGCGTGCGCTTCACCATCTCCGGGTTCAACTACTACGAGCTCGTGCTCATCTCCAACGTCGGCGGCAGCGGCTCCGTGGCCAGCGCCTGGGTGCAGGGCACCTCCACCAACCGGGTGCCCATGGCCAGGAACTGGGGCGCCAACTGGCAGTCGCTCGCCGGGATCGCGGGCCAGGCGCTCACGTTCGGCGTCACGACCACCGGAGGCCAGACCATCGTCTTCCAGAACGTCGTGCCGGTGAGCTGGTCCTTCGGCATGTCGTTCATCAGCAACCTGCAGTTCTCCTACTGATTTTATTCTCACCGCGCGCGCACTTATTAGCGCCTAGCTAGGAGAGAGAGCACTGACTGGCTATAGCATTCAGACCGTCAGTAGATAGTAAAGATTGGAGAAAGCTCTCCGGCTGGAGCACGTACAAATATGTTTGTTTTCAGTTTGTATGTGTAACTTCATTCGCAGTAATTCAGACCCCATGTCAAGCTAGCGCCTAGCTAGCCATGTATACCCTCGATCTGATTTGCACAATTAACTCATGTGAAATGACATAGCTTTCCTTCAGTGATTTATGCACAATTAAATATCTAAAGGAGATATAAAAGGGTAATAGGAGAACTTGGGCAATTAAGGGCCTGTTTGGTTACCTGACTTTTTTTAGTCACCTAAACATTAGTCCCTTTTAGTCCCAAAAATACCAAACAGGATGATAAAAGGGACTAAACTTTAGTCCCTACCCCATAAGTCCATAAGTTCCATTTTAGTGACTTCTTGGGACTTCTAGTGACTTTCCCCCACTACCCTCATTTACACCCCCACCTGACCCGCATCCCGACGCAATCCCCTCCTCCTCCCGTAGCCCCTTCTCCTTCCCGCGCCGCCGCCACCACCGCCGCCTGTGCACCTCCATTCCACGCCGCCTCCCCGCCAAACCCGCAGCCGTCGCCGGATCTAGTCCTCGTGCGCCTCCACCCGCTGGCGGCGGCGCTCCTCCGACGGCCGCACCGGTTAGAGGGATCTCTACGGCGGCGGGGGATGAGGCGGGGGTGTGGGGCGGCGACGGTGGGAGGCGGGGGAGGGGAGGAGAGGGGCGGCGCGGCGTGGGAGAGAGGGAGGGGCAAGGCTTGAAGGGTAGTATGGTCTTTATTCAGGGCAACTAGTTACATTTAGTTACTTTAAGTCCCTACAACCAAACATGATAATAGTTTAGTCCCTAAAAGTCACCTTAAAAAAAGTCAGGAGAAACCAAAAAGGGCCTAAATATCTAGAGGAGATATAGAAGGTGTAGTACAGATTACATTTGCATTGGTATAGTGTGCAAATGGTCAAAGCGAGCTGCATCTAATTTTGGACTGGTCGTTTCAAATTTTAAAAATGGTTTTCGTCAATTTTTTTTAAATGATGAATTACAAATTAAGCTGTACATCTCGTCAAGCATTAACGCCCAAAGGTCATAGTCTCCTAGCGAAAGAAAAAAAAAAGATTCACGAAATGATTTTCACCTGGTAAACACAACAATCAATCACGAAAGTCAGATTGTGCTCGCGGGGGTGCAGCAAGCGGATCAGTGTTTGTTCGTCAGCAAGGCACTTGATGAACACCCCTACCTGTGGCATATAGTAACTAGAAGAAAAAAATTCAAATTACTACAAAGTTTTAGATAACCCTTAAACTATATTTTGGTTCATTTTATACCTAAAACTATACCAATCGGTTTAATCCCCCATTCGTAAGATCATTTTTTCTCCATATATACAAATAGTATTTTATATTGAAATTTTGTTGGATAGCATAGGACATTATAAATTATGTTCAAAAATATATATAATTTTTTTATTATTAAAAGGCTATGATATATAATAACAAATTAATCATATCAGTATAAAAAATATGAGAAATAATGATAAATAATTACATTATATTTTAAAGAATACTTTACGATGCATTTTATTGTCTATAAAACTTTAACTTAAAATACCACGTGTGGTGAAATAAAAAAACATTATAAAGTGATAAATTAGACCAATCTATATTTGAGTAAAGTAATTCAGTTTTTTCCTAACTCGAATAAAAGTTTGTTTGAATAAAGAAAAATAAAATTTCAAGTGGAAAAATGATATGGAGAGTCATGGAACAAAAGTGCGTACCCCCTGCCGATCTGTTGCTATTTAATTGATTATTAGTGGAAAATTTTGTTCAAACAGAACAAAAAGTTGTATCGGATCCTCATCTTGCCTTTGTCTTGTCAAAATTCATTAGAAAAGTAGTAGAACAAAAATATACATGGGACAAACCATACAAGCTGGCAGAACAAAAGGCTTATACCCATATCCTGCGCTTGCCATTTTTTTAAGAAGTGTCACGTATAGCAAGAACAAATTATATACACACAGATAAAAAAATCTATATGGGCCAAGCGAGCAACATAGGCTGAAAGAACAAACAGGCTGTACACTGATCGTGGGGAGAAAATGAGAGTCCACAAACAATCCACGAGGTTTCCTGATCGACAAAAAAGTCAAGCACGGAGGAAAGCGTTGGGCCGACCTACGTACTGAAACGATGGACCATCAGGTATCGGGCCGGTCCGCTACAAGATATATCTCCATTGAAAAGTCCTTTTGACGTCTCTCAACTATTACGTAAGTTCGATTCCCATCCCTCATCTCTAAAACAATATGTTTGTGGTCCATGAACTCAAAAAACAGGTTGTTTTTGTTCCTCGGCAGTTTCGAGAGTGGTTTTAGAGGGGGTTAATTAGAATTTAGTTGAGTGTTCAAGGACGTACGATGGCCTTTTGAAAAAAAATGTTTGTAAATATTTTTTCTTAGAAATCTAAACCCCCCCTAAAATCTGGTTTAATCTTAAAAAATATAGAAAAATTGTTTTAGCTAAAAATGAAAGTAGTTAATATTTTATTTTAATCATGTTTTTTATGACTACTTTGGAGCCATACTAGTTTCTAGGCATATCAGATCAATTATAATAAATAGTGGGAACAACTACTTAGTAAAAGTAATCAAAGTAAATTAATAGAAAATTGATAATGAAAATTATCAAAGCAAATTAGTAGGAAACTAATAGAATTTTGTTTTGGATCATAAAGCTTTGATAGTTTTTACTAAGTAGTTGCTCCCATATTTATTATAAATAGTCTCATATGTCTAGAAACTAGTATGACTCCAAACTAGACAGTAAAACAAAAACATAATTTTAGGAAAAATGTTAAAATGGTCTTATATTTTCCAATCTAAAACAAATTTTATATGAAATTTTAAGATTAAACTAGATTATAGGATTTTTTATAATGTTTCTAAGAAAAAATATTTGCAAACGATTGTTTCCAGAAGAACCATTTCACGTTCTCGAATTGTCAACCAACGTCCAATTTTCCTTCTCCAAAACCACCATAAAAACCACCGAGGATAAAAAACAATCAGGTTCTATAGTTCAAGGACCGAAACATCTGGTTTTAGAGATGGGGGAACGGGATCAGACTTTGACAATAGTTGAGGGAGGCCAAAAGGACATTTCCTATCTCCATAATCAGTTTACCTTTTAAGCTAGCCCATTAGCCCAGCCACACTCACGGGTTGCGGCCCATTTCGCTATGCCAAGACGCCGTACTGATCCACCGCGACGGCGCCCGGCGCGAATCGCGGCCGGGAGAGAAGAAGGCTCTTCCGTCTTCGCTGCCGAACGCGGCGGCACTATACGGCACCACGGTGGCGAGCGTACCCGTGAACTCAGCGATGACGAGGGTCTCGTCATGTACGGCTGTGTCGCGCTAAGCCGCTAATCACCGTTACTCGCCTGCGGCGGGGCCCGGGATGTCCCCAACCGCCGTGCATGTGCCCACTTCGCTGCCTCTCGTGGCCCCATGTGGGGTCCTTCAATTCCTCTCTCCTTTTATCTCGCCGCGCATGCTTCTTATTCTTCTCCGCCCTTCCGCAAAGCCTTTGTTAATCCCTCAACTGGGAGGCCCCCTGCCCGCGATTCCTTCGACATCACAGCATGAACACCAGCGGTGCCCATTACTTAATTAACGAAGCTAAGCTAGCTAGTCTCTTTCTCTTAGGGATTAATCATGCACGCACGCATCATCATCATATCCAGCATGGAGGGAGCTCTCTATAGCGCAACATGAATAATGGCGCCAGGCCGCGCGCTCCCCCGATTGTCAAGGCTTTGACATGGCGCCTGGCATTGCAAGTACGCATGTGAGCTTCGCTAGCGCTAGAGGGCTGCGCCGGGGGGCAATCAGCGCCCTATATTCCCTGCCAACGACCATCATTCTGATCATCATTCCCTGCCATGCATGATATCAGCCCCGGCTGCTTCAATTCTCCTGCTCTGCTCTTATATAAGCCGTACCGCCGGTCATGGTCGTAACAATCCATCCACCATTGGCCAGTAATCGATACACTTCGGATCTAGTTTCTTCTCTTTGTACGTCTTCTCGATCCTTATTAGCTCATCAGGTGCCGCCATAGCTGCTGAGATGGGCAGCGCCACGGTGGCGATGCTGCTCAAGTCCCTCTCCGTCCTCGCGCTTCTCGTCGCGCCAACAACAACGGCGGCGTTGAACAGCGGGACGGCGACGTTCTACGGCGGCAAGGACGGTTCCGGGACGATGGGTACGTATTACAATGTGGATCTTCAGGATGATGCATGCATGAGATCGAGTTGATTACTGTTGTGTAACAGCTACCTGGCGGTATGTACACCTTTAATTTTGCTTTGCAGGCGGCGCTTGCGGCTACGACAACCTGTACAACGCCGGGTACGGCGTGCTGAACGCGGCGCTGAGCCAGGTGCTGTTCAACGACGGCGCGTCGTGCGGCCAGTGCTACACCATCACCTGCGACACCAGCAAGTCGTCGTGGTGCAAGCCCGGCACCTCCGTCACCGTCACGGCCACCAACCTGTGCCCGCCCAACTACGCCATCACCACCAACGGCGGCGGCTGGTGCAACCCGCCGCGCCCCCATTTCGACATGGCCCAGCCGGCGTGGGAGCAGATCGGCGTCTACCAGGCCGGCATCATCCCCGTCCTCTACCAGCGGTACACATGCAATTATTTACATATATAATATATATATGTATATATATAAACCCCGGCAAGCCGCCGGCCACCGCGCGCCGCCGCCTCTCGCAGCGCCCACTACTCTGTCCAACAAGCAAGTAAGAGGTCATCATCGATCATCTGGTGTGCGCAGGGTGCCGTGCACGAGGCAGGGGGGCGTGAGGTTCACCATCTCCGGCTTCAACTACTTCCAGATGGTGCTCGTCACCAACGTCGCCGGCAGCGGCTCCATCCGGTCCATGTCGGTGAAGGGCACCAACACCGGGTGGATCGCCATGACGAGGAACTGGGGCGCGCTGTGGCAGTGCAGCTCGGCGCTCGTCGGCCAGGGGCTCTCCTTCATGGTCACCTCCACCGGCGGGCAGACGCTGTACATGAACTACATCGCGCCGTCGTGGTGGACCTTCGGCATGACCTTCACAAGCAACTACCAGTTCGCCTACTAGGCGCATAATTGCATGTGCGTGCGCCTGGCTCTGGGATTAAAATTAGTTAATCCATCCGTTGACTTAATGGTGTGTGTGTAAAAGTGGGTTGATCTGGGATTTTGATCTGTAATGGCATTTTGTCGATTTTGTTTCTACTACACCCTGTACATGTACATCGATATGTTGTCGGTTGATTTTTTTTATTAAGTGGTCTGAAATACATAATATTTTTTTTCCATTTTGACTTGGGCCTGGGAATTTTATCAGAACATTCTATATATAGTGATAACTCATTTGACAGCAACTATTTCTTTTCGGAAACTCCTGCTGTTCAAACTAGTTAGAATACAAACTATCGAGAAACCTAATTGACAGTGATTGCTAGCTTCTTTTGAAATTATTCCTTCGGCATCTGATGATGCACCAAAAAATCGAAAACCTACCAACTGAATTACAATAAAACTCCAACAGAATTATTGTTCCATGAGATGCGGATTATTTTGGTGATCATCTGACACTAAAACAGAGCATTTTGTTTTCAAAGGGAATATGCAGAGCAATTATTAGTTCCATGGTACATGGGTGGCTAATAATTCGAATTTAATTTCATTTTTTTTCGGGAGTGGGAATAACTGGTCTATGGAACTAATAACTTACAAATATAATTTATTAGCTTACTAGCTAATCATCAGTTATTCTCACTCAGAGAAAAGATTCCCAGATCAAATTATAATTCCTATAACTTGCACTAGCTTGTAGCAGATGTACCTATTATTGAGGAAAAATAAAGTTACCGCTTGATTGGACTATGCAACAAGTTTACCATCCCTAGAGCTGATAATTATGTAACGAAATATTTTCTAAAGAATTTTGTAAATAGAATATCTTTTTTCTGGAAATACAACTTTGTTCATCCATATTAATTGTCGGCCAAAGTATCTGTGCAAAGTCTAGTAAGATTAATGTACATCATATTTTAACAGTCCAACATAAAATTGCCATATGTCCAATACAAAAAAAATGCAATACTGATGGTTGTTAGTTAAGCTCGAAATGATCTTGGGCCGCACATGCATTTTCATTTTTCTCAATGATTTCAGGGACATTCAGATCACGCGCCATGCTGGCAATTCGTCGCTGTTACCATACATACATTGACATCTTACCACGCCTAATTTCTTGTTAAGCATGTGAAGTCAAATGATTTACTCCCTTTATAGCTAGTAAAAGAATAAGGATGTTTTTTAATGATGCAATCAAGTTTGTAAACTTTGTCTATTGATATGTTTATGCATGCTTACCTTATATGTGAAATTATTTTTTGGTAGAATTTTGTTGAAAATGTTTAGCATTTTACAATTTACTGAGGCTATAGTTAATACTTTTGTGTAGAAATTTATACTGGTCAAAGGTTCCTACCAATATCCAAAATATGATTTATTTTTTGACATACTGACATATGGATGAAATGTATTTTGACATACAAGGATAATGGTTTTTACTCAACAATAAATCTCCTTTAAGTCATTTATATAAAGACTATTACATACACATTATAAGATTCAAGAACGAAGAATAAACAAGTAAAACAATTTCTATATGAGAAAAAAAATACATAGAGGTCGAAATTTGAAATTATACATGGCGCGCACCTCCTGCAGTCGGAGCATCACCTAGGAGAGATGCCAGCCAGGCGGTCATCACCAAGGATGCAATGGCAATAAGTTGAGCTAACTCCTCCAAAAATCACGAGCACGCAACGCATTCGCCATTCGAACCGAACCGCAAGAAATGGCGGGCGATGGGGTACGAGCACTCTGCTGCCTGCAAGTTTTAGTAGTAGAAGTTCTGGTTGGCGGTGTAGGTCTGGCTGAACTGCCACCACCCCGGCGCCACGTTCATGAACTGAATGTACTGCCCGCCGGTGGTGGTCACGGCGAAGCTGAGCCCCTGGCCGACGAGCCCAGCGAGCGCCTGCCAATTGGCGCCCCAGTTCCTTGACATCTGGATCCACCCCGTCTTGTCGCCCTTCACCGAGGCGGAGGCCACGGAGCCGCTGCCGCCGAGGTTCTGGATGTTGACGAGCAGGAAGTAGTTGGAGCCGGCGAGGTTGAAGTTCTGGCCGCCCGAGCGTGACCCGTCGCACGTGATGAGGTAGCACTGCCCGCACGACGCGCCGTTGTTGAACAGCGTCTGGCTCAGCGCCGCGTTCAGCACACCGTACCCGGCGTTGTACAGGTTGTCATACCCGCATGCGCCGCCTATGACACAGATAAGATCAGTGAGTGCGGTGCGGCAGAGTAAGAAAATGTGATGAATATATAGTCTAGATCGATCGTCTTTCGTGTTACCGGAATAAGATCGATGAATGAATGCAAGCTTACCCATGGTGCCGGCGCCGTTGGCTCCGCCGTAGAACGTGGCGGTGCCCTGAGACCAGCCGGCGGCGGCGACCGCGAGGCACGCCGCCAGTGCTGTGCACAACATCAAGGACTTGGCCATTTCTGCGGACGCCAATGCAGAGGAAGCTGCAGGGAGAGAACGAGATGGAAATGGAAGAAGACAAGCGCGCTAAGAAGACTGGGCAATGGAGACTAACTGTTTTTGAGCTTGTGGGATGAGATGCATGGCGTTTGGTAGGCTGTGCTTAAATAGGGATCGAGTGAGGCTAACCAATAGAGCAAGCCAGCAGGTTTGTTAACCGCAATAGGTGGGGGATTAGGGGAATGATGGTCTTGCTGTGTGTCGGAACGCAGGAAATCCGTGTTCCATCGAGGCACATGCAAGGATTCGCGTCTCTGGAGGCTCTACTACCTGCCAAGCTAGCTCCAAGGCCTTTGACTTTGGCGTTGGGGTTAACTCGTCTACCTCTCCATCAAGAAGATTCGCGCGGCAACGAACTCAACTAACTGTAGTTGTGCGTCCATATTAGTTGAAACCCTGCCCTGCTCATGTTCTGTGGCTCTGAAGACCGGTTCGCGATCAGTCGATCAAAACTTGAACTCGTTGGTTCATTCTAAGATACAAGTTATTGAATATTCATTATATCCTGTGGAAAAAACACAATTAAACGTATCATCACTCTGCCGGTTGAAAAGTGGGGAAGATGATAGCACAATCCACAGATTCAGCGCGCTATAACGTGCATGCATTCCAGCAGCTGTAACTGTAATGCGGCCATGTCGGTTGGGAGTTTCAAATGTACGAGGTGATCGACAAGTTTCCTACACGATGGCGAGACTAATGTGGCCTTTGAAATGCATGAGGGAACACTGAAAGTTTAGCAAACACAACAGTAGCTATAACAAATAAAACAGAGTCGATCGATCAAACACTGTAGGCACATTTTCAGTGCGTAAATTTTACAGGGTTTATGAGGTAATTTTAATTTATGTGGAATTTCTGTATACGAATGGTTCCATATTTAATTTCTATCTTTGCTAAATAAACTTTCCGTGAGATCACGTACACCATGTATACAACATGTTGTCAGATTGCAGATCTCTCTTGATTTCTCTTGCGCTAAGTGGAAAACAAAAGCACATGATCCTAGTGCAGTTAGTCTAACTTGGTAGTTAAGGCACATGATTGTTTCAGTTTCTAAATAAACAATCTACACTGGAGAGGACTCCTCCAACTTTCCGTGAGATCACGTACACCATGTATACAACATGTTGTCAGATTGCAGATCTCTCTTGATTTCTCTTGCGCTAAGTGGAAAACAAAAGCACATGATCCTAGTGCAGTTAGTCTAACTTGGTAGTTAAGGCACATGATTGTTTCAGTTTCTAAATAAACAATCTACACTGGAGAGGACTCCTCCAACTTTCCGTGAGATCACGTACACCATGTATACAACATGTTGTCAGATTGCAGATCTCTCTTGATTTCTCTTGCGCTAAGTGGAAAACAAAAGCACATGATCCTAGTGCAGTTAGTCTAACTTGGTAGTTAAGGCACATGATTGTTTCAGTTTCTAAATAAACAATCTACACTGGAGAGGACTCCTCCAACTTTCCGTGAGATCACGTACACCATGTATACAACATGTTGTCAGATTGCAGATCTCTCTTGATTTCTCTTGCGCTAAGTGGAAAACAAAAGCACATGATCCTAGTGCAGTTAGTCTAACTTGGTAGTTAAGGCACATGATTGTTTCAGTTTCTAAATAAACAATCTACACTGGAGAGGACTCCTCCAACTTTCCGTGAGATCACGTACACCATGTATACAACATGTTGTCAGATTGCAGATCTCTCTTGATTTCTCTTGCGCTAAGTGGAAAACAAAAGCACATGATCCTAGTGCAGTTAGTCTAACTTGGTAGTTAAGGCACATGATTGTTTCAGTTTCTAAATAAACAATCTACACTGGAGAGGACTCCTCCAACTTTCCGTGAGATCACGTACACCATGTATACAACATGTTGTCAGATTGCAGATCTCTCTTGATTTCTCTTGCGCTAAGTGGAAAACAAAAGCACATGATCCTAGTGCAGTTAGTCTAACTTGGTAGTTAAGGCACATGATTGTTTCAGTTTCTAAATAAACAATCTACACTGGAGAGGACTCCTCCAACTTTCCGTGAGATCACGTACACCATGTATACAACATGTTGTCAGATTGCAGATCTCTCTTGATTTCTCTTGCGCTAAGTGGAAAACAAAAGCACATGATCCTAGTGCAGTTAGTCTAACTTGGTAGTTAAGGCACATGATTGTTTCAGTTTCTAAATAAACAATCTACACTGGAGAGGACTCCTCCAACTTTCCGTGAGATCACGTACACCATGTATACAACATGTTGTCAGATTGCAGATCTCTCTTGATTTCTCTTGCGCTAAGTGGAAAACAAAAGCACATGATCCTAGTGCAGTTAGTCTAACTTGGTAGTTAAGGCACATGACTGCCTCAGCAGTCAGCACTTGCTAATTTGACAACCAAAATAAGATCAGAGAAAACTCCAACCGGCCTCTTCGATGTGATATAATTCTTTAATTCAAATGCGATACACGCAGACCCTCTGTTTCAATCCAACGATCACACGGTACGTACGTACATAACACGTACATATGATGATCATTATATTGCAACATCCTACATTGACTTCAACATTCCAATGCTTGATTTACCAATCCAATTCTTCTCATATTGGTTGTCCAAAATGATTGAGCCACATTCCTAGTTAACATATCATCTCCACCCAATCTAAACTAGCTAAGCTGAATTTGTCAAAATAGTAGTGGATCATATACTAATACTACAATACAAGTCATCCAAATTATGAGGTTAGGTACATTGCAGTTGCACATTGTACTCCTGCCACTGGAGAAAGTTTGTTCAGTAGTATCCCACTCTTGTTGCTTAAAAACCTGTGGATTAGTTCAATCGAATGAGTTTTAGGTCAATCCAATTGCCCAAAACAGCCAAGACTTGCATCCGGCTAATCACGCTTATCCAGAGTGAACCAATTTGATAAGTCTCATGATTGTCCAATGGTTCTAGTTAAAACTTCTAGTGCAAAATTGCATGTCGAATCGAAGGAGATGATGAAACAATTTCCTTTACTAACATGGGCTTGCAGTTCTACGATGATAAACTTCTCCCGTATGAGTGGGAAAATCCTCTAGTAACTCTTAAATCCGTCCTATTTCTTTGAAGCATGAAAAGCGCAGCCATGCGTACATATCGTGTCAGATTGTCAATCTTCCTTAATTTTCTTATGCTCAATGAAAAATGTAAGCACATGATCGTACGAGTTATTCCAACGTGGTAATCAGTGGCGGAGCCAGGATTGAGCTCCAGGAGGGGCTCTCCTGTGCTTCTTCCTCCTCCTACTCGGCTGCTCCCTCTTCCCTTCTTTATCCTCCTCAAAATTCTAGGGAGGCTTAGGAGGGGCTCTGAGGTTATTCCGGCGGTAGGGGGGGCTCTAGCCCCAGCCGCCCCACCGCTAGATTCGCCACTGGTGGTAATTAAGGCACACGATTGGTTTTGTACTTAGTTAAATAAACAAACAAACTGCATTAGAGATAATTTAATTAATAAGCTTCAAAAATGCATCTTTTGGTTATATAAGTGTAAGCTTAGCTACAATGCATTGTTGTAGATTATCTTTTGTGATGTAAACGCAGGCGATGGTGCGCACGGGGTAGGGTTTAGATGGAGGGGAACAGAGAGGTCACGATCTCGTGACGGTCTTCTGATACTATGATTGCAAATAGATCACATGGAATGTTGATTGTATTTATATGAGATTATCAGGATAAATTATATAGGGCGACGATCAATATCTCAACCGCTCCTCGCTTATCTATACTATAAAGGTCTAAAGCTTTTGACAATCGACGGACCCACCAGTAATTGAAACACTATCCTCCTAGCGACCCTATCTGTCAGGCCCTTTTTCGTCAAACTTTTGACAACTGACGGACCTACCGGTCATTAAAACACTAACCCTCCTAACCACCCCCACCTGTTAGGCCTTTTTCCGTGAAACGGTTCGCCTCCCTCGTGTATGGAATCGTCGAGTTCGTAACCAATACGGTCTTCGGCCAACTATCTGTTATGCAATCTTATTTTCTATTATTAAACATGTGTAATATAACATTTTTCTTATGAAGTAGGAGGAATGTGCTTAGAGCAACTCCAGCAGGGGTCTCTATATGGGCCTCTACTCTAAAATTTAGAGGCTTGGAGCAAAAATACAACTCCAGCAGGGCCTTCAAATGGACCTGCATTTTGCATAGGCGTCTAAATCTCCCCACCAAGCCTCCATTTCTAGAGGCCCTCCAATTCCCCCTCCAACCATGGATCCCACTAGATATTTCCCATCCATTTGGCTGACAGGTGGGCCCACGGAGAAATAGAGGCCCGAGTTCATATGCCCACGGGAGTTGAGTGTTTAATTTGGGCCTCTACTTTTTTTAGAGATAGGCCTGCAAATGAGTTTTGGAGGCCTCAATTTGAAAGGCTTCACTGGAGTTGCTCTTAGACTAGTGAAAACAAAACTAGGGGAAGATGCCGACGAGGCCCATGTACACGTGAAGGTGCAGTGCAGGCAAAGATCCCATGCCGCGCAAGCTATAGAAGGAGATTCCGGGGAATTAAGGATTTTGCTAACACAAAGGTTTACTTATTTAACTGGGAGATTTTAATTAGCCTATGATTGCAAGAATGGCTCAAAATATTTTTTGGCCAAAAGATGCTACAATATTGCATCCACTACTCAAATTTGGATGTGGACGACAGCGTTGGAAGAACTTTAAATTGGTACGTATATATATTTAGAACATTAGCACACATAAGTATGCCGTATTACTATATATACATCTACAGTGTTGAAAAATAAATTCTCATTCTCCTCTGGCAGTCTCACGTAAGAATAGATGCCATGCCAGCCAAGCGGTCATGAAGGATGCAATGGCAAAATACTTGAGCACGCACCCGCCATTCCACCGAACTGCAAGAATTGGCGAAGGAGAACCAAGCCCTCTCCTTGCAAGTTTTAGTAGTAGAAGTTCTGGTTGGTGGTGTATGTCTGGCCGAACTGCCACCACGCCGGCACCACGTTGAGGAACTGAATATACTGCCCGCCGGTACTGGTCACGGCGAAGCTCAGCCCCTGGCCGACGAGCCCAGCGAGCGCCTGCCAGTTGGCTCCCCAGTTCCTTGACATCTGAATCCAACCCGTCTTGTCGCCCTTCACCCAGGCGGCGCCGACGGAGCCGCTGCCGCCGAGGTTCTGGATGTTGACGAGCAGGAAGTAGTTGGAGCCGGCGAGGTTGCCGGTGCGCGAGCACTTGACCTGCTGGTACAGCACCGGGATGACGCCGGCCTGGTAGATTCCGATGTTCTCCCACGCCGGCTGGGACATGTCGAAGTGGGGGCGCCCCGGGCCGCACCAGCCGCCGTTGGCGAGCCCGTAGTTGGCCGGGCACAGGTTCGTGGCCGAGACCGTGATGCTGTTGCCGGGCTTGCAGTTCTGGCCGCCGCCCGAGCGTGATCCATCGCAAGTGATGAGGTAGCACTGCCCGCACGACGCGCCGTCGTTGAACAGCGTCTGGCTCAGCGCCGCGTTCAGTACGCCGTACCCGGCGTTGTACAGGTTGTCATACCCGCATGCGCCACCTACATATAGATATGATCAGTGCGTGATGAGTGCGGCGGAGTAACAAAAATGTGCATGTATAGTCTAGATCTTCAGTGGTGTACCGAAATACGATCGATGAATGTAAGCTTACCCATGGTGCCGGAGCCGTCTGCTCCGCCGTAGAACGTGGCGGTGCCCTGAGACCAGCCGGCAGCGGCGAGGGCTACGCACGCCGCGAGCGTTGTGCACAACATCAGGGCCTTTGCCATTTCTGTGGACACCAATGAAGATGTAGCTGCTGAGATCGAGGTGGGAAATGGGGAATGGGGAGGCTGGAGGATTGGAGGCTAAGAGCTTGTGGGATGATGAGATGCATGGCTTCGGGGAGGCCGGTGCTTAAATAAGGATCAAATGGGGAGCGGTGGCTAAACGAATGACAAAGAGTATGTTAATCACAATAGATGGCAGATTAGGGGAATAATGGTCTTTCCGTGTGTCAGAAGTCAGAACGCCAGGAATCCGTGTTCCATCGAAGCACATGCATGTGTGCAGCAGGTAGATGATGATGCATCATGCACCGTACCGCGCTATTGAGGATTGGAGGCTACGGCTACTACCTGCCGTGCTCCACTCCAAGGCCTCTGACTTTGGCATTGGATTTAATCATGGATGCACCTTAATTATATATTTTTCTTGTGTTAATTCCTTCATCTCCGTCGAGAGGATTCGCGCAGCAACGGATTCAACTAACCCGTATTCCTTCCACATTAGCTGAAACCCTGTTTCAGTCGATCGGTTATGAAGAAGATCTATTGTGAGCAAATGGTCAAAACGTTGGTTCACTCCAAGCAACAAGTTATTATCTGAATATTCATTACCATGCATGTGAGACAATTTAATTAAGTGTAAACTCGTTGGAGAAAGATGATTGCACATTTCACCAATTCAGGCTGCCTAGCTTGGCCCCTCTATCAACGTCGTCGTCGTCCCAATTGTAATGCCGGGTCGGTTGTGAAGTCTGTGTGTACGAGGTGGCAGGACTAATACGCGTTCTGATGGGCCACTCAAGATGATATCATACATCATCTCAACCTCAAGAAACTTTACCATCTCCATAAGAAAGGAAAACAAAGTTCAAACATTGGAGGTACAATTTGAGCACGACAATTTGACTGGGTTTCTTAGGTGCCTTCATTTACGTGAAGTTTCTATGACTACCTTATTACCTTTTAAAACAGGGCCCGCGTTCCTGTGCTGAACTTCTCCCATGACATCAGTGTGATCTCACCAATCTTTGTGTGCGGAAATCATACCATGACGTATACTCATGTCAGATTCCGCATCTCTGATCCCTTGATCAGAAGCACATGACCTTAGCAGTTCGTAACTTGTAACCCAACTTGGTAATTAAGACAATTGATTGGTTCGTTCAGCATTTTCTATGTTATTTTACAACCTAACTGGAGAACGAAAACCCCAAGCCTCGTCGGTGAAATAGTTTCTCTTAATTTTTGTGTGATGTGATGCTATACACGACGCCCTGGGGCCGTATTCAATAATGCAACATCCAACAAGCATTGACTTCTACGTACTCCAATGATTGATTTACCAGTTTAATTCTTCTCATTCGTTGTCCAAAATGATCAGGCAGCGTCCCTAACTAACGCATCATCTCCACCAATTCAAACTAGCTTAGCTGAAATTGTCAAATAGTGGTGGATTATACTTGTACGAGTCTCCAAATATGACACGGTTAGGTACATTTCACTTGCATGTTATACTCCTACCGAACTAGAGAAACTTTGTTCAGTAGTAGTATCCACATCCAAACTATCACAATTGTTTTTCGATAGACACATACTCAATGATCTCTACAAAAAGAGAGAAAAAAATAGACAATCATGTTCTAAATATTGGATCAGGATCGTCAGAGCGAACAAATTTGCGCTAGGACTCATGATCAGATGTTTTATATGAATTTCCTTGTGGATTGCTAATTCTTACTGTTCTAGTTAAAAATGATAAATGCATGTCCAAAATAGAAGGATGATGGAAATATATCACTTCTTTTTAATACAAATAATCTCTGCCATGTGAAGGAAAAAACTCTAGACGCTTTACCTCTATACTCTTTCTATCAGCTGTGAATGAAAAACACACCCATTTATACTTCATGCTCTGTGACACTGTTGATGTTCCTTAATTTTTCTTGGCTGAGTGGAAAACATATAAAATCACACTATTGCATCAGTTAGTCTAACTTGTAGTTAAGGCACAATGATTGTTTCAGTTGCTAAATAAACAATCTACACTGGAGAGGAGTCCAACATTCCCTCTGAAAATGCGCTTTTATTTTGGTATGACGGTATGAGCTCAGGTGCAATGTATTTTGTGATGCCATACTTCTAGATTGTCTTCTGTGTACAGGAACCCCTGCCCAATCAAATGGTTACAAAGCACATGATCTTTGCAACACCATCCAAGCATCGACTCTCATTCCCCAACCCAAAGTGGGGTCTTTTTTATCAGCCGATCGAGAGCCCGGCCTGTCTCAAGCGTTTACCCTGCGGACTAAAAACAATGGGGTCAAAAGACATACATGCAGAGAACATATCATGTATCCCATTCTCCCACTAGAAAAACACCCAAAAAAAGTGCATGAAAATTCCAACCAAAATTATAGATGAACAAATGATGCAAAGGTCTCTCTTCAGACAACATTTGAGATGCAACATAAGTTTGTACGAAGAGATACGAAAAAGTAAAATCAGTATTTTTTTTTGACGGGCACCGTAGGGAAGGCCCCTACCTATTTTTTTTATAAATAAATAGTATGTACATGGGCAGGCTTGAAGCCTAAAGGAAATGACAGCAAAAACTGTTACAGATTATTACTCATCCACTGATCTAATTTCTCTTTAATCCTAGGCCGAGCTCGAAGAGTGACCAGGTGCAGTTGCTCCTTGAAGATTGATTTCCAAACTGCAAAGGATAGGTTTCCCCCGTCGAAGATGATGCTGTTCCTATGGCACCATATTGTCCAACTTGCTACAATTACCAGTTCTCTGAAGATAACCGAGGCAAAGGCTGTGCGTGCCTGGATGATCATTTCAAGAGTGGGGAGGGATGTTGCCCATTGGATACCAATATAGAGCCAGCAAGCTTGGCTGAACGGGCAGTCGAAGAAGAGATGCTGCAGTGTTTCTTCAGCATTTTCAATACACTGCACACAAACATAACTTTCCAGAGCCATCTGTTTTCTTCTCAATATGTTTCTGGTGTTGAGCCTGTCTCTGAGCAATAACCAAAAGAAAAACTTATGCCTCGGTAGGCTATTAGATTTCCACATCCACTTGAAGAGAGGTGACGATGACAAGGTCCCTGAAAGACTGAGATAGGCTTGTTTGCATGTAAATTCTGGAGATCCCCAGATGTATGTCCATGGCTCTTCCTTGGCTCTTGTTTGGAGGTTTTTTGCCCGTAGTCTCGGTAATTAAACTGCGGATCGATATTTAGGAGGACTCACGTCGGTACCGAGGAGGAGGAGTTCGACGAGTACTACTACGAGGAGGAGTCACCAGGTTCACGCCCATCCATTCTTTGAACACCTATTAGACATGCTCGTAGTATGCTATGCCTTACTTATTTGCATGAACTGCCTGAGATGATAAACCATGCATAGCCTGTTTAATTACCAATTCCTTGCTGTCCTACTACCATACTTGATATATGCTATTGAGAATGCTTCGCTTGCATGCGTGTGAGGAAAAGGATGATTTAAACTTTTTTGGTGTGCGTGTGAAAACTGAAGGAGTTGGAGGATTCAAAAACCCTTTTGTTGAAGTGAGCGCACCATAACCCAATCCTCGGATTGGGGGCTTCGGAAGTACACTTGGGTACTTCCTGCGGAGTGCCTGTTGTGGGCACATGTTTGATTCGATCTGATGAAGGGGAGATTGGCGGCAATACCTGTAGTGGGTGCGACTGGCGGACCACCGTGGTGGATACGCATTTCGAGAGAAGAGCTCACTTCGACAGTTTGAGGACCGGGTCGGACTACTTGCTTCATGGGACCTACCGTGCACTCTGTGTGTCCATTATGAGGGTGGGCACGAGCCTGAGACTAGCAAGTGTGGTGCCAAGCCTGCAGGAGGATAGAGTATCAGTGTAAGGGGGACTGGTGTTGACCTTTGCTCCCTGATTTGCTTTGGCCCCCCGACTGGCCCCGGGGGAGTGCTTCATAGTTCCAGGGTGACCTCTTGCGGGAGGATGCGCCCAATCCCGGAAAAGCAGGATGGTGCCGTAACTACTAGACCTCCGTTCGGTGTTGTGTTATTCTTCTGGCTGATCCCCGATTGGATGCACATCGCATAGATTCCAGGTGTACACACTCTGCAGAGTTAAAACTATACGTATGGCCGTGTCCTCGGTAATTGATAATACCCCATGGAGCGTACGCTCTGATTAGTGTTTTTGGTGACTAAACCTGTCGGCGCCGGGATTGGCCGATCAACCTCAGCGCCTAACAGAATGCGCTACGTCCCGTTCCTCACCGGTTGATGCAAGAGCTAGCACAATGACACAAGTGATTTATCCTGGTTCCGGCCTTGAGGCCGTACGTCCAGCAAGGAGTGCTCTTGGCACTATACTATCTTGCACCGGGGTGCTCGTAGTGAGGGGCTACAAGCTCAGCGGGAGAGGAGGAGAAGCCTCCAAGTCCCTAGGCGAACGGTTGATTGAGGCGAAGTGCCAATATCGTGAGCGTGGTGTGTATGTGTTGTTCGTCGTCTTTTTCCCTTTTTCCCCTCCTCTCTCTTTGGCCAGCGCTTTCTTCCCCCTTTTATAGCTCAAGGAGGAAGGAGAGCGGCCTGAGGAGGTATAAGTACAAATACAGTGCGTGCTACAGGGGGGTGTACTAGGAGGGCGTGCCGCCAGGCGTGCCGCTGTCCTCGGTCTTGTCCTGGAGCGGCTTCGAGGGGCAACCGTCCCTCCAGCCAGGTCTTGGTCGTTGTCCATGCGCCTGCTCAAGGGTCTCCCATGCTTGCCTAGTTTAGGGAGGACGGGAGTTGGCGGCACAGTGGTAGAATGATGGCCTCTGCTGGCCACAGTGCACGGCGTGCTCGTCCCGTCGGGGGGAACGGCAGAGAGTTGGTGGATTTGACCCGGCGTACGTCGTGGTAGGGTCGCGTTGGACCGGGGTCAGCGCTTCCCCATTGGTTCGTACTCCCGCTCGAGGGCCTTGGCTGCCCGTTCGAGGGCTGGGCCGTACGGACGGGGAGGGGACGGGAGTAGGAGGAATAGTGGCGGTGAATGACAGCCGTACGTCCGTACGGGACTCGCACCGCCTGCTCACTCGTTTAGAGCAGGTGGCCCTGTAGTTGGAGTCAGCGGGAGTGACGGGGCGTGGCGGACCTGACCGGGGTCCGCCCCCGTCGTCGTCCGTACGCCATTCGAGGGTGCCCACCTGCCCGCTCGAGGGCTTCATGGTGGAGGAAGGACGGGAGCAGGTAGCACAGTGCGATGGAGTGACCCGTGCCTGCTCGCACAGTGGTGAGGCGTCAGCACAGTGCAGGGGCAGGTGGTACTGTGGACATTACCGCGTCAGCGACGTGGAGCAGGGTGGAGTCCCGTCCCCGTCCTTTGACCTGGGCGCTCGGCAGGTCGTGGCATTAAATGCGTTCGCCAGGTGGAGTGGTGGGGCGTCATTTCAGCGAATAGAAGGGTGCCCTCGAGCGGGACGGAGTGAGTCCCTAGCTCGAGAAGGCGCGTGGGCCTCGAACGAGGCGGACGCGAGGTTTCGTCTGCTCGAAGGGGTCGACGGCCCTCGAGCGAGGCGGAGATGCGGCCATGCCTACCTAAGGGGGCCGAGGGCCCTCGAGCGAGGCGGTCATGGCAAGTGCCCCTCGGGCCTCGAGGCGAAACAGGCCGGGATGGTTGTTTGGGCCGCGGTGAGCGGCGCTGGGCCGCGCTGCCCCGGGTGATTTCGTGGGCCGCCGGTGGTTAAGTGTTTTTTGAGGATAATTATCCCCGGTGGTTAGGGGACCCCCTTGGGATGTCCCCGACAGTAGCCCTCGAGCGTCTGCCTGACCAGAGGTTTCTGTGGAGATTAGTCCCTTTCTGTGGAGATTAGTCCCTTTTTGGTTTCGTAGGTTCTACCGTGGGGGCGCGCAAGCGCACCCACGGGTGTAGCCCCCGAGCCTTAGCACGAGTGTTCACACTCGTGCAAAGGCTTTTGATCCTTGCGCGTCGGACTTTAAATTTCGAGGTGGCACTATGTCCAGGCTCGAGCTTCGTGCTCGAGGGGTGTTGTGTCCTCTATGCGGGGAGCCCCCGAGCCCTTTGGCCTGGAAGGGTCGATCAGGTCACGGGTCATGCTTCCCGTCTTCATACGACCCTCGCGTCCCTTTCGGAGGGATGAGGGGTGAGATGCCCTGCGCCACCCTCGATCGGGTTCGCGGACGCGGCTGTCTCGTTTGAGTGGTTCGAGTGGGCGTTCGTGCCCCGTTCGTTGGGGGTCGGCTCGGGGTCCGGAGACACGTCCATCAGCGAGCACTCGCAAAGGTTTGTTAGGCAGGGCTTGGTCCCGTTCGACCAGGGCCAAGGGCGCGAATGCTCTCCCTCGGTGGGATCCCTCAACTAACTGCCTTTGTCTGGCCTCGAACACAACAGGGGCATCCCCAGACTTCGCGTCTGGGGTAAAGTCATGATGAGCACGCCCGAATTGTCCCTGACTCTGTTGATCTGGAGCGCCTGTTGAACCCGTTCGTGGGCCAGGCTTCAAACTCCTGATCAGTAAGGCCTTGCGAAAGGCGTTTGCTGCACCCGAGCCGCGAATTCGAGGGTCGGTTCGTTCTAGCTCGATCCGCAGTTCCCGCGCTGCTCGTCCCGGGGCAGCCGCCGATTATTTTTGAGGCCTGGGTCTTGAGCACCCGGCTGACGACACCTTTACGCTTCGAGGGGTGAAATGAGGGGTGTTGTTGCTTTACCTCGGAAGAAGTCCCTCCGCCCGTCCGCCCGTTGCTTAGGCCCATGGGCCCACGTGCAACCGCCTGCAGGACCGTCTGCGGGCGCGGTCGTGGCTGACGTGGCGCGGAGTGGGCGTCGTGGGCGTAGCGGGCGCGCCTTTTTAGGAGGAGTGGCGTGCGCTGGGGGGGGGGAACTGAGGCGACGGGCGGCCAGGCGCCACACCGCGCGCCTTTTTAGGACGAGTGGCGTGCGCGGGGGGAGAACTGAGGCGACGGGCGGTCAGGCGCCGTGCCGTTTCGTTTTACCGTGCCGCAGTTAATGCCGCCGCACACGCGCGTTGCTCCGGGAATCAGAGAGAATAGGGGAGGGCCCAGATGCCATTGGCTCGTCGTACGCCGGGTTCACCATTGGTGGGGCCGACCGCGGCCGCGGGGACGAGCCCGCCGTGGCCCCCTATAAAATCGAAAGCGGGGGGCGGGGATTTTTTTTACCTTTGCCATTCCTCGCTCGCGTCTTCGTCTTCCCCTTGCCTCCGAGCTTCGCCTCTCCTCGCTTGCTCCGCTTGCCTCTGCCGCGCTCGCTCCAGCCCCGCCACTTGTCATGGTGATTGTTGAGGGCGTTACTGAGTGGACTCCGTCCAACGCCAACCTGCACCTCCTGGAGGGCTTGGTGGAAGGTGGGCAGCTGTCGCCCCGAGGCGATCTGACGAAGCCGGCGTGGATCGTCCCGCCGCTTGCGGCCAGGGTGCCACACCCGCCGGAGGGATACGTGGTGAGCTTCATCCGCTTCCACGAGCGGGGCTTCAACGCGCCGGCGAGCCAGTTCATGCGGGGTCTCTGCCACTATTACGGCGTGGAGCTCCACAACTTCTCCCCCAACGCCATCTCCCAGG
>OAMR01000713.1:520684-536922 GCA_900205405.1 Echinochloa crus-galli
GCCATGTTGTTCGACGCCGGGAAGTGCAAACGAACCACGTAACGAATGTGTTCTCCGAGGGGCGAAACGAAGAGGAGGCCAGCGCCGGCTCCCGCCTTCATTACCGACCCGTCGAAGTACATGGTCCAGCATTCGGACTGGATCTGTGGCGGCGGGAGCTGGACGTCAGTCCATTCCGCGACGAAATCCGCCAGCGTTTGTGACTTGATCGCCTTTCGCGGTGCGTAGGAGAGAGCCTCTCCCACGAGCTCCATCGACCATTTCGCGATCCTGCCCGAGACGTCCGGATTGCGGATTATCTCTCCCAAGGGGAATGATGAGACCACAGTGACCGGGTGGGCCTCGAAGTAGTGTCGCAGCTTTCGTCGCGCGAGCACCATGGCATAGATCAGTTTCTGGATCTGCGGATACCACATTTTGGTTTCGCTCAGCACCTCGCTGATGTAATACACCGGCCTCTGCACCGGCAGGGCGTGCCCTTCCTCTGCTCTTTCCATGAAGATGACGGCGCTAACGACTTGCGTCGTTGCCGCCACGTACAGATAGAGGGGCTCGCTTTCCCGCGGCGGCGTGAGTATTGGTGCGCGTGCGAGGGACTCCTTTAGCCCGTCGAGGGCCTTCTGAGCCTCAGGGGTCCATGAAAAGCGTTCGTGCTTTTTCAGGAGCCGATACAAAGGTAAGCCTTTCTCGCCTAAGCGAGAAATGAAGCGGCTGAGGGCGGCGAGGCCCCAGTACCCTTTGTACCCCCTTGAGGTCCCGAATTGGCCCCATTCGTTCGAGGGCTGATACCTTTTCGGGGTTGGGTTCGATGCCCCGTTGAGAGACTATGAAGCCTAACAACATGCCTCGTGGCACCCCGAAAACGCATTTTTCTGGATTCAATTTTACCCCGTTCGCCCGGAGGCGATCGAACGCTGTTGGCAAATTGTTAACCAGATCGTCCGCCTTTCTGGTTTTTACAACGATATCGTCCACATACGCCTCAACGGTCCGCCCGATGTGGTCTCCGAAAACGTGTTGCATACATCGCTGGTATGTTGCTCCAGCGTTTCGGAGGCCAAATGACATAGTGACGTAGCAAAATATGCCAAACGGGGTGATAAAAGAGGTCGCGAGCTGGTCGGACTCTTTCATCTTGATTTGGTGGTAGCCAGAATAAGCATCAAGAAAGCAAAGTAATTCACACCCAGCGGTAGAATCAACTATCTGATCTATTCTAGGCAAAGGAAATGGAACCTTGGGCATGCTTTATTTAGACCGGTGTAATCTATACACATACGCCATTTTCCATTCTTTTTCCTAACTAGAACAGGATTAGCGAGACACGTTGGGTGAAATACCTCTTTGATGAATCCGGCCTCCAAAAGCTTGTGCACCTCTTCCCCGATGGCAGTCGGGCATGGCCCGTATCAACGTCACCGCGGCGACGAGCTTGGAGTGGGGCTGGATGTCAAGGGAGTGCTCGGCGACCTCCCTCGGAATGCCCGGCATGTCCGAGGGCCTCCACGCGAAGATGTCGGCGTTGGCGCGGAGAAAGTCGACGAGCACCACTTCCTATTTGGGGTCGAGGGTGGTGCTGACCCTCAACGCCTTGCCCTCGGGGGCCTCGGGGTCGAGGGGCACCGCCTTGGTGTGCTCCACAGGCTCGAAGGCACCTGCGTGCCTCTTGGCGGAGTCAGCGGCCTCATTGGCCATCCTTTCCAGGTCGGCCACCAAAGTCTCGCTGTAGGCGAGCGCCTCGGCGCCCTCGACACACTCGACGTCGCACGTATAAGCGTGCTCGTATGAAGACCCCACGGTGATGATGCCTTTCGGTCCCGGCATCTTCATCTTGAGGTAGGTGTAGTTGGGGACCGCCATGAACTTGGCGTAGCACGGTCGCCCGAGGATGGCGTGATATGCTCCTGGGAACCCCACCACCTCGAAGGTGAGGATCTCCCTCCGAAAATTATCCGGGGTGCCAAAGCAAACGGGCAGGTCGATCTGCCCGAGGGGCTGGACCCGTTTCCCTGGTGCGATACCATGGAGCGGCGCCTTGCTCGGCCTCAGCATATTCACCCCGATGCCCATGAGCTCCAAGGCGTGGACGTAGAGGATGTTGAGGCTGCTGCCTCCGTCCATCAGCACCTTGGAGAATCACGTGTTGCCGATCACGGGGTCGACTACGAGTGGGTAGCGTCCCGGATTCGGGACGTAGTCCGGGTGGTCCTCGCGGCCGAAGGAAATGGTCTCATCAGACCAGGCGAGGTAAGCGGGCGTCGCAGGGTGAACGGAGAAAACCTCCCAGCGCTCGCGCCTCTGCTCCCTGGACGTCATGTTCGCGGTGGGGCCCCCAGCGATGAAGAAGACATTCTCCACGTGGGGGAACGCGTCGTCGCTGCCTCCGCCCGCATCTTTCCTCGGGCCATCCTCCTTTGTGGAGGCGCGCCTGAAGTGGCCTTTGATCATCTCACACTACTCGAGGGTGTAAGTGACGTGGCCCTTGTGATACGGGCACGGCTTCTTCAGCATCTCGTCGAACAGGCCTCCGCCCTGGGGAGGGCCTCGAGGGCCCTTGCGGCCTCGATCGGCTACGAGGGCCTCATCGGAGTCTTCGTCTTGATGTTGCTGCTTGGGTTGTCGGGGCTTCTTGCCTTTACCGCCTCGTTTCTGCTTCTTCGCTTTCCCCTTGGATTTGCTGCCCTCCGCGGGCTGCTCCTCCACGCGCTTCCTCTTGGCCCTGCCGTCGAAGATCGGACCAACCGCCTCCTCGCTAGAGGCGAAGTTGGTGGCGATGTCGAACAGCGCGTTGACACTGGTGGGGTGGTTTCGACCCAGCTCGCGCACTAGCTCACGACAAGTCGTGCCCTCGAGGAAGGCGTGGATGATTTCGGAGTCACCCACGCTCAGGAGCTCAGTGCAGCGCTTGGAGAAGCGGCGGATGAAATCTCTGAGCGGCTCGCCGGCTGTCTGCCGACATCCGCGTAGGTCCCAGGAGTTCCCGGGACGCACGTACGTGCCCTGGAAATTGCCTACAAACATCCTGACCAGGTCGTCCCAGTCGTGGATCTGGTTTGCGGGCAAGTGCTCGAGCCACATTCGTGCGGAATCCGCGAGGTGGAGCGGAATGTTGCGGATGATGACGGCCTCGTCCGTGGCCCCGCCTAGCTCGCAGGCCAGGCGGTAATCGTTAAGCCACGTCTCGGGGTTCGTCTCGCCCGCATATTTGGCAATGGTAGTTGGCTGCCGAAAGCGCGGCGGAATGGGCGCCGAGCGGATTTTCTGGCCGAACACCAGGGTCCCAGGAGGCTCGGGAGTCGGGCTTTTATCCTCCTCGCTGTCGTAGTGACCCCCACGTCGGGGGTGCCTGGGACGAGGAGGCGCCGCGCCCTGCCTTTTCCTGTTGAGGACATTACGCGCGTCGCTGTCGTCGAGGGCGCCTCGCGTGTCGACGAGTCGGTCCTTTGCGGACTTCCTCGCCTCGTGGTTGTCGACCACGAGCGCCTTGTGTCACCTGTCGGGCGGTGAGGAGTCCGCGCTCCCCTGAGCGGGGTGTGAACGGACTGCTCCTTGTCCTGCCTGCCTCCCTCAGCCCTCGAGCTGGCCTGGTAGCGCATGCGGGATGAGGAGCTCTCCACTTGTTGTACGGCTGCTTCCTCGACGAGGGCCTGTATCTTGCGCCGCATATCGCGCGCTTCCGGCGTTGATGGTTCGGGCATGGCCCGCATCAGTGTCACCGCGGCGACGAGCTTTTGGCTCGCCCACGGTGGCATTACCGGGTCAGCGTTGCGGACGTCGTTCAGGATGCGTGCCCTGGCTATGCGTCCGGCGGCCCGCGCGCGTTCGCCGCGCTCGGGCTGCTAGGCTTCCAACGTTTGGCACGCTCCCTCCGCAGGAGCTACCGGTGGGGGTGTGTCCGGCCACATCTCCCCGGCACGCTCCCTCCGCAGGAGCTACCGGTGGGGGTGTGTCCCGCCGCGCCGCGATAGCGGGCCGGAGCAACAGGTGCGCGTCCCAATCAGGGAGCACTACGCGCGGGATGACACGCCGCTCCACGCGAACCTGGAGCTCGGGCAGTGCCCGCCGCCTCCTGATCTGGGACGGCGTTGGCGATGCCGGGGGCCCGGTTATCAGGCCAGGTGCCACGGAGGCGAACCGCATGAGGAAGCCCGCACCGGCCGCTTCGAACTCCAGGCTCCCGAACGTGATCCGGTACCCGCGCGGAAGCGGGCCGGGAGATCCCGCGGCGGACTGCGTCGGCATGGCGCAAACGCGGCCTGCCGGTGAGGGAACTACTCAGGAAAGCGGTCGATCACAGCGCCCCCCTACCTGGTGCGCCACTGTCGGCGCCGGGATTGGCCGATCAACCTCAGCGCCTAACAGAATGCGCTGCGTCCCGTCCCTCACCGGTTGATGCAAGAGCTACCACAATGACACAAGTGATTTATTCTGGTTCCGGCCTTGAGGCCGTACGTCCAGCAAGGAGTGCTCTTGTCACTATACTATCTTGCACCGGGGTGCTCGTAGTGAGGGGCTACAAGCTCAGCGGGAGAGGAGGAGAAGCCTCCAAGTCCCTAGGCGAACAGTTGATTGAGGCGAAGTGCCAATATCGTGAGCGTGGTGTGTGTGTGTTGTTCGTCGTCTTTTTCCCTTTTTCCCCTCCTCTCTCTTTGGCCAGCGCTTTCTTCCCCCTTTTATAGCTCAAGGAGGAAGGAGAGCGGCCTGAGGAGGTATAAGTACAAATACAGTGCGTGCTACAGGGGGGTGTACAAGGAGGGCTTGGCGCCGGGCGTGCCGCCGTCCTCGGTCTTGTCCTGGAGCGGCTTCGAGGGGCAACCGTCCCTCCAGCCAGGTCTTGGTCGTTGTCCGTGCGCCTGCTCAAGAGTCTCCCATGCTTGCCCAGTTTAGGGAGGACGGGAGTTGGCGGCACCGTGGTGGAATGATGGCCTCTGCTGGCCACAGTGCACGGCGTGCTCGTCCCGTCGGGGGAACGGCAGAGAGTTGGTGAATTTGACCCGGCGTACGTCGTGGCAGGGTCGTGTTGGGCTGGGGTCAGCGCTTTCTTATTGGCTCCCACTTCTGCTCGAGGGTCTCCCTGCCCATTCGAGGGCTGCGCCATACGGGGAGGGGACGGGAGTAGGAGGAATAGTGGCGGTGAATGACAGTCGTACATCCGTACGGGACTCGCACCGCCTGCTCACTCGTTTAGAGCAGGTGGTCCTGTAGTCGGAGTCAGCGGGAGTGACGGGGCGTGGCGGACCTGACCGGGGTCCGCCTTCGGTCGTCGCCCGTACGCCATTCGAGGGTGCCCACCTGCCCGCTCGAGGGCTTCGTGGTGGAGGAAGGATGGGAGCAGGTAGCACAGTGCGACGGAGTGACCCGTGCCTGCTCGCACAGTGGTGAGGCGTCAGCACAGTGCGGGGGCAGGTGGTACTGTAGACCTTACCGCGTCAGCGACGTGGAGCAGGGTGGAGTCCCGTCCCCGTCCTTTGACCTGGGCGCTCGGCAGGTCGTGGCATTAAATGCGTTCGCCAGGCGGAGTGGTGGGGCATCATTTCAGCGAATAGAAGGGTGCCCTCGAGCGGGACGGAGTGAGTCCCTAGCTCGAGAAGGCGCGTGGGTCTCGAACGAGGCGGACGCGAGGTTTCGTCCGCTCGAAGAGGTCGACGGCCCTCGAGCGAGGCGGAGATGCGGCCATGCCTACCTGAGGGGGCCTAGGGCCCTCGAGCGAGGCGGTCATGGCAAGTGCCCCTCGGGCCTCGAGGCGAAACAGGCCGGGATGGTTGTTTGGGCCGCGGTGAGCGGCGCTGGGCCGCGATGCCCCGGGTGATTTCGTGGCCCGCCGGTGGTTAAGTGTTTTTTGAGGGTAATTATCCCCGGTGGTTAGGGGACCCCCTCGGGATGTCCCCGACAAAACCTTCTACCTCTCCCCTTTTTAAACTAAGGATCCGGCATGGCTGATGAGATGGGAGGAGCGGGAGTTCTCCCATCGAATAGACGTTGGAGACGGGAGCCTGTTCTGTCAGGATGGCCCGCGGAGGAGTGAGTTGGTGATGGAAAACTGATTTACAAACTTCTATTGCTGCTGCATAGGAAACCCCGGCTTTTCCTTGTCTATTTGTATACTAGTTTAGTCCACCTTAAAGCTTGCACACCTATGAATGGTGACGTGGAACTGTTCCAATCCTTGGGAACAGTTCAAGGTCTTGCAGGTTACGAGTCTGACTTTGACAACAACGCCGACGGATGGTACGACTGAGGTGCGGCGCTACGCTCGAGTGGCTGCCTGTGGAGGAGAAGAAGATGAAGCCCTGATGACTTAGCTACCGCTGCGTTGGCTTTCCTTTCTGTCGATTTAGCCCAAGTGGCTTGTACCCGTACTTCCTATGTTGGGAGATGTATTGATCTAAACATTGCACTATTTTATTCGATGTATGGATGTGATAACTTCTGAAATGAGTTCTGTACGCGATAGCTGTTGATTCTGGGACTATCGCGATGATACAGGGAGTCGGATTTTTGGTAAGGAAAATGCGGTTCGTTTCAGCCTCTGCCTCTTTAGTAGATCGAGTAGCATTATACTCTAGTTTAGCTCATATTGGACTTGAAAGGTGGTACTAAATGTGCAAGATGTTACTGTAATACCAACTTGCCTCCCTTACAGGGCGATACCATGCATGCATAACTCCCTCCGTCCAAAAAAAGACATCCTATGAAAGAAGTCATTGTAGCTATTTGGACATCTCGTGGGCCCTCAAACTAAAAAAAACTGCCGTCTCCTCATCCTGTTGCCGTGATTTTCGTCGCCTCCCCTACGACTTGCATTCCTTGGCCCCACCGTTGCCTCTTCCGCACCCACGTCAAGAAGATGCATGCAGGTATGCAGGCCCTTTAATTACGCGGCTTCAACTGTTAGGACCAACTTATGATGTCCATAGGTAGTGTCCATAATGCCAACACTACTTTAGATATTGCATTGTCCAACCCGTGATTTTTTAGTGTGGGTCCTCGTAAATTCATCATCTCTCCTCTCCACCAATCATATTTGTTTTTTTTATCTATAATGAAGACACTATTATTTCCCAACCCAAACTTGATAGTGTCCTGTGCATAGGTTCTTGTGTAGAAACTGGGTCTCATGCAAGACCTAGTGTCTTACTTTTTTCCCTCTCTCCTATTTAATGTAGCGTCATATAAGCTAGTAGTCCTATGTGTCACCCTATTTAATGCTATAGAAATCATTCTAGTTGAAGGGTTGGGACTGCCCTTAATACGGTGCAAATAGGAAAGATTTTTATGGAGACTGATCCAAAAGATAGAGGTTGCATGGTTATTTGGCGCTTTGGGTATTCTGTCTTAGAATTTATTCGGTGTGTTCTTTTTTTTGGGACGGAGGGAGTATACTGCTCGGGATCAGCTTTCAGTACATAGGAATGCCAGTGGCAAATGTGGTCTGCAGCGAGGGTCAATAGTGCTATGATACTATTGTTACACCCCAATGGAGGATCTGTGATCCGGGCTCAGCCCTGGTTGTAGTCCGAAAATTCTATGGAAGTTAGTTTTAAGAATTGGGAGAAAAAAATGTGTTGCTACATTTCCTATCTACCTCAGCCCGGGGTTTAATTAGTCTAGTTCTAGGTCCGCCCTGTTTGCTTGGCTTATCAGCCACCTGCGAACAGTGTTTTTTTTCTCAGCAAAAACCAGCATCAGCCACCAGCCACCAACCGGCCAGCGGTGTTTTTCTCTCAGCAAAAACCAGCACCAGCCACCAGTCAGCCGAACAGGTGTAAAACCCACATATGCATGGCAGCATGGGTGGGCACACATGTAAGTATGTAACACCTTTCAGGGCTTTCCACGCCAATCAAATGTTGCATCTACAGGAAGAAAAAAAATAAAAAGGAATACTGTAGGCCTCAAGCCGTGTGTTGCATGCATCCTGGCCTTCATCCAGATCTGCGCGCCATCTACACCTGCAGTCCAAGACCACGCGTAGGAGAGACACCCTCGCTCCATTGGACCAGAACCACAAGAAATGCATGGCTAATGTGATCGATCACTCTGCTCCTTGCATATGCTTCATCAGTAGTCGAAATTCTGGTACGTGTTGAAGGTCATGCCGAACTGCCACCACCCCGGCACGACGTTCATGAACTGGATGTACTGCCCGCCGGTGCTGGTCACAGCGAAGCTAAGCCCCTGGCCGACAAGCGCGGAGAGCGCCTGCCAGTTTGCGCCCCAGTTCCTGGACATCTGGATCCACCCCGTGTTGTCGCCCTTCACCCAGGCGGCGCCGACGGAGCCGCTGCCGGCGAGGTTCTGGATGTTGACGAGGACGAAGTAGTTGAACCCGCCGATGCTGAAGCGCACGCCGCCGTTGCGCCAGCACTTGACCTGCTGGTACACCACCGGGATGACGCCGGCCTGGTAGACGCCGATGTTCTCCCACGCCGGCTGCGACATGTCGAAGTGGGGGCGCCCCGGCCCGCACCACCCGCCGTTGGGGAGTTCGTTGTTCGACGGGCACAGGTTGGTGGCCGTCACGACGATCGCCGTGTTGGGCTTGCAGTAGTCGCCGCCCGGGCGTGTCCTGTCGCAGACGATGACGTAGCACTGGCCGCAGGACGCGCCGTCGTTGAACAGCGTCGGGCTCAGCGCCGCGTTGTTGACGCCGTACCCGGCATTGTACAGGTTCTCGTACCCACACGCGCCACCTGTGTACATGTGCATGCAACATGCATTAGCGACGTACGCGCGCCATCGTGTTACGTGAGTAGTTTGCAAATGTGCGTAATAATGTGTACATAGATCAAAGCTCAGCTCTTGCACCAAAATGCATGCAGCGCATTAGTTAAATAAGGCGCTTACCCATGGTGCCGGAGCCGTCGGCTCCGCCGTAGAACGTGGCGGTGCCCTGAGACCAGTCGGCGGCGACGAGCGCGAGGCACGCCGCGAGCGCTGCGCACAACATCATCAAGGACGACTTGGCCATTTCTGTGGACGTACGTACAGGTAGCTGAAGAGTGTAGAGAACGAGATCGCAATGAGGGTTTAAAATTTGTTGGGTTTGAGCTCTGGATGAGATGCATGGCACTAGGGAACGCCGGTGCTTAAATAGAGGTGATCATGCCTTGTGTCAGAAACTAGTCACAGAAAGCACGCGAACGAAAATCCGTGCACCAAATGTCCACTGAATTTTTTTTAGGGCAAATGGCCACTGAATTTGGCGTTGGAGCGAACGAACTAATCATGGATGTTGGCGGGGTGTTTTATTTTTGTCATCTATAAAAACACGCTGATCGATCATTATACGCAATGTAAGTAGCTACCTGTTAAGACAATTAGCGCGGCAACAAACGATCAACTAACACAATTACCTTCCACATTAGTTGAAGGCCAGTACTGCGGACGAAGGTGGTGCAACCGAACAGAAACGTCTGATCAGTTCATTCAGAGTCAGAAACATTAGTTTCCATATGAAAAACACAATTTAAACTATCCTGCCGTACTGGAGGATAATGTATACGGTTGACTAATTCGTGGTTGAAAAAGGTCACTAATTCAGAAGTCAGGAACTAAGCTCAGACCTCAGACGTGCCAGTTGTAACTCCATATCAATCAGTCAGAAATTTTTTATGTCTGAAATGTTTGAAGGCTGCCTAATTATAAAACACTGTAGAGGGGCTACAGTTTCAACTGACTCACGCATTTCTATGCAAAAAAAAGGGAAAAAAGTTTGATCAAATTCTAATACAGGAGCTTTGTTTGGAATCCACGAATTGACATGATTCGTTTGGTGTTGTATCTGAAGTTCCTATGAATTCCGTACTTTTCAACACAGGAACCCATATTTTTGTTCCTTCATGAGAACGGAAAATCTCTGCAAGGACGGACATTAGATTAGACCCATGAAGGAGTAGGTAATATATCTTGTGTCGGAGTGTTGATCTCTCTTAATTTCTCTTGGGCTAAGTGGAAGAGAATGAATATGATATCTTATACGGAGTATGTTAATCGCTAATCCAGACAAATGATTGGTTGTGCACGTATAGGTAAATTAGCAGGCTACAACTTGAACCCTCTTTGTTCCAAAAGTGTGCTTCTTGGTTATATAATTAATTAATACCGTACCTTTTTTTAGCTGACCAATGATGTAGTTCGGTACAACGCACAGAATGTAACGCGGTTCTAAATAATCTCCCCCTGATGGCCCTATTTTTTTCTAAAGAGCTAGATGACAAGGACGCATATATTACAACATCAAAAAACATTGACCTGCACATTGTAATGACTGAATCTGCAACACAAATTCTTCTGGTTTTGTACATCCAAAAATGATCAATAAACAGCCGCTAACTAACTCATCATTTCCATCCAACTAAACTAGCTTAGCTGAATTTGTCAACAACAAATGGTGGATATATATAAGCACAACTCCCTTCGAAACACATACTGCATTCAGCTGGTCATGCCAACCAAATAAAAAAGACGTAAAATAAGTATCATAAATGAAAGAGATGTGGAAGATTATCGTATGATTGCTCAATAATCTTAATTATAGTTTGAGAAGCTATAGGCAGAAGTCAAGAACAAATTCCGTGTTACATCTAAGCATTTGCATGCGAATGCACCAATCATGAATATAACCGTAACCACTAGCTCAGCCATCATTACCTTAATCTCAACGGTCCTTGACGGTGACGTTAAAACTGTAAACATGTGCGGAGAGGTCGGGTATTGCATTTTCATTATCTAAATAAATGCTAAGCAGTCCAAGTTAGCAACCTCAATCTGTTACAGAAGATTCAAGCGGCAAAGGACGATTAACCAACACAAATTCCTTCTACACTAGTTGTAACCCAGTGTTGTGCATTAATTTAAAATCGAGTAACTGAACAGAAAACACGTTAATTATGTTCGTTCAGAGTGAGATTAAGTACACTATGAGCCTGGATAGTTGTATAAATATTAGTTTTCCTTACACAAAGCACAAGTCAACGTATCCCTGCGTGGCTGTGCCAGACTGGAATAATGAAGAAATATTCACTAGATCATTGGTCATATGATGTCACTAATTTCGAACTGAGCCGCCGGTTAAATGTGCTAGTTTGTAACTAATCTATGCCGGTCAATAATTTTCTTTTCGTGTTCATTTGAACACTAGAGGCTATTTTGCGCCTAGGAATTCGACATGATTCATTTGATATTTTATCTGAACTTCTATTGTTCCCCCCTTATTTTGAACATATATGTAGGGTATGATCCATAGTTTTCCATGAGAAAGTGTTTTAAGTAGCAGAAATAGTTATTGTTAATTTTTCATATTTTTCCATGTTTATCCAAAAAAATCAATTAAATTTCTAACTAACTTATCACTAATTTGTGCCCTATACATAAATAACTAAGTTGAATTGGTCTATAAAATGGTTGACTTTAATACTTGGCAAATTTTGCCGTGGGACATCAAATTTTCTTGTAATTTGCTAGAACACACCGCAAACAAGCATATTGGCTGGGTACCATTACAAAATCAAGATCATTTGCCAGAACACACCGCAGCGATTATAATAATCATTTTACTTATTTGAGGAGAGAGAAGTGCGGGAAAAAGTCATTTTTGCCCTCCTTTGAAGTGGGGCACATATGTCATGTCCTTTTCACTCTCCCTCTATCTTCTTCGTCCGGCGGCGTGGTGTGTGAGCAGCCGGCGTGCAGCTCGCGAGTGTGCGGCAGCGAGGTGGCGTAGGGTGAGTCCAGATGCCGCGCGACGCACGAGAAGCCGGCGCGCTGCAATGGGCGAGCTCGCGGACTGCTGCGCCCGGGCAGCCGGTGGCGAGGCAGCACGGGGCGGCCGGAGGCGAAGCGGTGTGGGCGGAGTCGAGGCGGGAGGCTTGGCGGCGACTAGGAGAGGCGCGGCCCATCGCCGTACGAGTAGCCTGCGGCGAGGCGGTGCAGGGCGTCCGGCATGCGGGCGGATCCTGCGGCGACGTTTGGTCTGGCTGGGTCCATGGCGGGCACGTGCTGAGCCTTGGCTGCTACCTGCGGTTCGCCGTCTACTCCAGCGGCCCTAGTGCGCTGCTGGTGAGAGGCGGCGGCGCGGTGGTCCTCCGCTCGGTCGTTGGCGCGTTCGCCGTGACGGCACTGCATCTCCATGGCTGCGGCGTTTGATGACTGATTGAATTAGCATGTACCGCACGGCCATTGACACGAGTTTCGTATGAAAAGTGGTACGGTTTTGTTATGACCGAGCTCTCATCAATTATCTTGTAGCATTGATAGTTTTAGTGTGGCGTGGATGTGTGATTGCCGGCTATTAACATTCTGTGCAGCTCGCCGGTGGTTGGGAGAAGAGAGGGAAGGCAGTGGACAGTGCGTCGAAAGGTTGAAGACGAGGGTAGAAACGACTTTTCCCCACACTCCTCTCTCCTCAAATAAGTAAAATGAATATTATAATCGCTGCGGTATGTTTTGGCAAAAGATCTTGATTTTGTAATGGTACCCAGCCAATTTGCTTGTTTGTGGTGTGTTGTAGCAAATTACAAGAAAATTTGATGTCCCACAGCAAAATTTGACTTAATACTAGTAAAAGTCATCAACTAGATTGCATAGACATTAAACATATATTCATTGCAGAACATGCATAACTACATTAATATTTGCATGAACACAAATCGATCTATGGCTTATTGGTAGAATAAACTCATATAACAGAGGAATACATGAGGGAAATGAATTGAAGACATCGAAATCAATAAATAGCTCTCACAAGTAAAAAGAAGGAAGTTATATATGCTAAAGGTGGTTACACCAGGTATCAACAACACATCTACTCAGTCAGCAACAACCACTTAGTTTAGCACTTCTATTTGGTGTTTTGGAGCACTTTGGTAAAATTTAGCAACATTGTGTTTTCTTTAATTGGGAAAACTCCAAATTACTACCCTAAAGTATGGACAAAGTCTGAACAACCCCTAAACTATATTTTGGTTCATTTTACACCTACAATTATCTTAATCGATTCAATATATATATACGCCTTCGTAAGATGTCTTCTTTATTTCTCCATGCACAAGTGATGTTTTAAGTTACAATTTTGATTTTTAAAAATAATATAATATAATTTTTTCATCATTATTTCTCATATATTTTTGTAGCAATGTCATTAATTTATTACTAAATATAATTGCCTTTCAAAATTATGATGAAAAATCATATTATATTTTCTAAAAAATACTCTTTGTTTCCCTTATCATCCTACAAAATTTTAACTTGAAATAACACTTGTGCATGGAGAAACAAAAAATAAGTCTTATGAATGAGTAGATTGGACCGATTCAGATAGTCATGGGTGTAAAATAAATCAAAACATAGTTTAAGGGGTATCCGAACTTTATCCATATATACTTGAGGGTAGTAATTTGTACTTACTGCGGCATGGACATGGATGTCGCCACCTGCCGGCTATCTCTACGAACCATGGGGTACAAGGCAAACAAAGATAACCTCCAACTGAACACCACGTATATGCTATCGATTATTATCGTAATCTCGTCAAGACACTTAAGGACCATCAATAGCAACCGACATGAAACTCATCTTATGAAAAAGTAGGTGAAATCTCTCTGGCCAAGCCACCCAACCAAATAAAATGAACCCAATAAAGACTTAAACTAGTACAACCAACTAAACACTACTCCCTTCATTTCAAATTACTATTTACTATTGAATTTTTCTTATATTTTTTATTATTCATTTCACTCAAAGTATCTTTGATGATAAAGTACAGCACAAACAAAATAAATGATACTTGTATAATTTTTGAAATAAAACTAATGGTTAAATGGTGTGAAAGAAAGAATAATGAATAGTAATTTAGGACGGAGGTAATAAGCAAAAGCATTGCTCCAGCCAAGTTTTGGTTGGCCTGCCCGGGATCCTAGCCAGGTATGTCTTGGCCAAGCAACCAATCGCCACCATATATAATGTATCCACTATTCAAATTTGGAAGTCTACTACTCCCTCCGTACCAAAATATAGGTCGTTTGACTTTTTAAACCACAAGTTTGTCCGCTCGTCTTATTCAAAACAATTGTGAAAATATAGTCCAATTTAAGGCATTTTTGAAGATTTTATATCAATAAAGCAAGCCACCACAAAAAATATGATAATTTTCACAAAATTTTGAATAAGACGAGCGAGTCAAACTTGTGGTTGAAAAAGTCAAACGACCTACATTTTGAAATGGGGGAGTAGATATGTAGTAATCGTTATATATTTTTTAGAGAACATATATATAGCACGTATTTTATTAAGAGAAGAAGGATTTTATTATTTGTATAAAGTTTGAGCTCAGACACCAACGCAAAGTCCGACCTTGGGGGTATCGTCGTCGCTGGTAGCACACCTCCAAGGTTTTTTTTTCCCTCAGGTTTAGGACAGCGACACAGTCTTCAAAACATAATTTAATTTGACTTCTTATTTCTATAAAAATATTTATCATACATGTATACTTTTATGAAAGTATTTTTTAAAAAATAAATTTATTTATATAACTTTTACAACTTCAATTCAAACTTAACAACTTAAAAATTATTCATAATTTATATTTTCAAAGTTTAACTCAAACCTTGTCTTAAACGGCTTTCTTTAGCAATACGGAGGGAGTACCATTCTGACCTGTGTGCAGAGCACCGCGGATCGGAGCACCCGTTGAAGGTAATCGTTATACTAATTCTGTTCATTTTACTTGTCGCTGCTGACAAACAATTTGACCTACGTCACTGTGTGCAGGCAAGAGAACCAGTCGACGTGGAATATAATGATCCAGAGGTAGAGTATAAATGCGTAATAATGTACGTGTTTGTATACTTGTATTGCACCTACAGTGTTGAATACAAGGGTATAGTCTTAAGTGGCATCCCGCCTCCAATACAGTCGCAGAAGCTAGCATCACTAAGACGTACAGATGGCGATCACCAGCACCCAATGGCAAGTGCATATAGCTCCATCAAAATCAAGAGCACGCACTAACCATTTGATCAAAGCACGGACAAAGGACATCGAGAACTCTACCGCTTGAAGGTTTAAGCTAGTAGACGAAATTCTGGTTGGTGGAGAAGGCCATGCCGAACTGCCACCATCCGGGCACGACGTTGAGGAACTGAATGTACTGCCCACCGGTGCTCATCACGGCGAAGCTCAGTCCTTGCCCGACGAGCCCAGCCAGCGCCTGCCAGTTTGCGCCCCAGTTCCTTGACATCTGGATCCACCCCGTGTTGTCGCCCTTCACCCAGGCGGCGGCCACGGAGCCGCTGCCGCCGAGGTTCTGGATGTTGACGAGCAGGAAGTAGTTGGAGCCGGCGAAGCTGAAGCGCACGCCGCCGCTGCGCGAGCACTTGACCTGCTGGTACAGCACCGGGATGACGCCGGCCTGGTAGATTCCGATGTTCTCCCACGCCGGCTGCGACATGTCGAAGTGCGGGCGCCCCGGGCCGCACCACCCGCCGTTGGGGAGCGCGAAGTTGGGCGGGCACATGCATGTTGGTGGCCGAGACCGTGATGCTCTTACCGGGCTTGCAGTTCTGGCCGCCCGAGCGTGATACGTCGCAGGTGATGGTGTAGCACTGCCCGCACGACGCGCCGTCGTTGAACAGGTGATGGTGTAGCATGGGATCCCAAGTTGATTAACGCTTCCTTTCAGGTGTCGGTGTCTGTCGGTGGTTGGTTTTCTCCGATAACTGCATGTCATGTGCATATATCAATCTCTCTGCACCTTCATGTGGGGCACTAGGATATGACGCGTATTCACCCGAATTGGAATGCCTGGCGCAGAGCAATGGCAGTAACATCATCTGACTCATGGCCTCTTGTAAAAACTCTGTTTTTTTCATGATGAAATATGTGCAGTAAATATGATTTAATGTGTGTCGTATCGTATATATCTACGGTACGGTACGGCCTTGAAAACAAATGGAGGCCGTAAGGCACTACCAGAGAAGCCCACATCCGCCCGGCTCATAGGCCGCGGCATCGTTTGGACCCGGTGCTAAGGATGCATTAACACCAGGTCCAACGGCTAGGAGCGGGGCGGCGCTCAGAAATGGCAGGGGAGCACATTAGCACCGGATCGTGGTAAGACTCAGTACTAATAATGCTCCAGATTTAGCACCGGTTGCAGCCAGCAACGGGTGCTAATGTGGCCGAGGCCTATATAAAAAGGTTCCCAACCGGTGCAGACGTGAGTTTCCCTGTTAGTGAGG
>OAMR01000713.1:566246-586476 GCA_900205405.1 Echinochloa crus-galli
ATGTAATTAAGTAATTTTTTCATTCGATCATTAAAATTTACTGCGACCTGCCGTTTCATTTCCCTCTCAATCTTATGCATTTCCCTCTGTTTCTCATTTTCCCGACGTCTATCTCTTGTCTCTGTACGACGACCGGCGACGGGTAGTCGCAATTACTAAATTACTCGTGTCTATATCATATACCATCCAAGAGTGGTATTGGGTACTGTAAAAGAGCTCTCAGATAATAACTTGTTGCTTTGGAGTGAACCAACATTTTGACCATTTAATTTGCTCACAGTAGATCTTCATAACCGACTGAAACAGGGTTTCAGCTAATGTGGAAGGAATACGGGTTAGTTGAGTCCGTTGCTGCGCGAATCTTCTCGACGGAGATGAAGAAATTAACACAAGAAAAATATATAATTAAGGTGCATCCATGATTAAATCCAATGCCAAAGTCAGAGGCCTTGGAGTGGAGCACGGCAGGTAGTAGCCGTAGCCTCCAATCCTCAATAGCGCGGTACGGTGCATGATGCATCATCATCTACCTGCTGCACACATGCATGTGCTTCGATGGAACACGGATTCCTGGCGTTCTGACTTCTGACACACGGAAAGACCATTATTCCCCTAATCTGCCACATATTGCTCCCCATTCTATCCCTATTTAAGCAGCGGCCTCCCCGAAGCCATGCATCTCATCCCGCAAGCTCTTAATTAGCCTCCAATCCCTCCAGCTTCCTCATCCCCCGTTTCCCACCTCGTTCTCTGCAGCTACATCTCCATTGGCGTCCACAGAAATGGCAAAGGCCCTGATGTTGTGCACAGTTGTCCTTGCCGCGTGCCTAGCGCTCGCCGCCGCCGATTGGTCTCAGGGCACCGCCACGTTCTACGGCGGAGCCGACGGCTCCGGCACCATGGGTAAGCTTGCATATTCATCGATTCTATTTCGGTACACGAAAGATCTATAGACTTCGTATGCACATTTTCTTACTCCGCCGCACTCACTGATCTTATCATGATTGAATATGTAGGTGGCGCATGCGGTATGACAACCTGTACGCCGGGTACGGCGTGCAACGCGCGCTGAGCCAGACGCTGTTCAACGACGGCGCGTCGTGCGGGCAGTGCTACACCATCACCTGCGACGTATCACGCTCGGGCGGCCAGAACTGCAAGCCCGGTAAGAGCATCACGGTCTCGGCCACCAACATGCATGTGCCCGCCCAACTTCGCGCTCCCCAACGGCGGGTGGTGCGGCCCGGGGCGCCCGCACTTCGACATGTCGCAGCCGGCGTGGGAGAACATCGGAATCTACCAGGCCGGCGTCATCCCGGTGCTGTACCAGCAGGTCAAGTGCTCGCGCACCGGCGGCGTGCGCTTCAGTCTCGCCGGCTCCAACTACTTCCTGCTCGTCAACATCCAGAACCTCGGCGGCAGCGGCTCCGTCGGCGCCGCATGGGTAAAGGGCGACAAGACGGGGTGGATCCAGATGTCAAGGAACTGGGGAGCCAACTGGCAGGCGCTCGCTGGGCTCGTCGGCCAGGGGCTCAGCTTCGCCGTGACCACCACCGGCGGGCAGTACATCCAGTTCATGAACGTGGCGCCGGGGTGGTGGCAGTTCGGCCAGACCTATACCACCAACCAGAACTTCTACTACTAAAGTTGCCATGGCGTCCGCCTGAGGGTGGCATATATATCTCCTATGTGGATGCTCTGACTGCTGGAAAATGGCAAGGATCAGAGGAAGCAAGACGGGATGCCACATTGCCACATGTGCCTTAAGGCCTGCATATATTTGTTTTCAAGGCTGTAGATATATACGATACGACACACATTATGTTTTCCAATGACATGTACTGCACATATTTCATTATGAAAAAACAGAGTTTTTACAAGAGGCCATGAGTCAGATGATGTTACTGCCATTGCTCTGCGCCAGGCATTCAAATTCAGGTGTATACGCAGCATATCCTATTGCCCCACATGAAGGTGCAGAGAGACTGATATATGCACATGACATGCAGTTACCGGAGAAAACCAACCACCAACAGACACCGACACCTGAAAGAAAGCGTCAATTAACTTGGGATCCCATGCTAAATTCAACTATCACAAGAGACCATTAATTTCAACACCTTAGAAATGGTTTGTACATTATAATGATTGACTCACTAATTCAATTTCTTCCGGTATTGTTCATCCAAAACGAAACAATCAAGCACGCATTGCATCTCCACCCAATTAAAACTAGCTAGCTTCATTGAAACTGTCAACGAAAGGTCGATTATACAAGTACATGTCACCCAAATTACACGGTTAAATGGACATGATTAAGCATGTGGAGAATTCATTAGGCCAGTCTCAGTGGGGGTTTCATTGGAGTTTCATGGCATTTAATGTGCTGATGTGGCATAGGAGAGAGAGTGGAGAGTTTCATGGGATGTGAGAGGAGTTTTATCACCATGAAACTCATCTGGCACAGTTACCTAGTTTCTGGTCTAGATAACTGTGCGATGAAACGCTGCACTGAGACTGGCCTTACTAGCACGACTTGCTTGGACGCGGCCGGGGAACTGACGATGTTTTCTATTTGATTAAGAAATTATAATTTACGGCGGCAGCCTGGGAGCTAATCAGAGCAGTGAAAACGCATGCCTGGGAATCAATCATTAGAGATCAAGCAAGTCAAATTCTGGAAGTTATGGGCATGTGCTGACGCGCTAAAGGTCCTAATAACATGTATCTATGACACATTTCGTCGATCGGTAGGCAGTATGAAACACTTGATAATATACTACAAAATGTCCTCGCGTTTAGTAAAAAAATGGTTGGGTAACTTTACTCTTAGAGAGCAATACCCGTCCTTGTTTCATATTGTTAGGACGAAAAATGACACAGTAGCTACCGTCTTTTCCAGGATCCCTCTCAATGTGTCTTTCAGGCTTTCATTAGTGGGCCAGGATTTAGTTTTGTGGCATAATCCGGTCAGCCGTATTAGTCATGTACAATTGAATAATAGTGCAGATAGCTTTAGATGGAACCTTAATCCATCTGGTATGTTTACTATTAAATCAATGTACATTATTAGCAATGGTAACATTCAACAAAACAAGAAGTTATGGAAATTAAAAATTCCGCTGAAAATTAAAGTATTCATGTGGTACCTACGAAGGGGAGTAACCCTCACGAATGACAACTTAGCCAAAAGGAATTGGAACGGGAGTAAATTGTGTATGGTTTGGTCTAATCATGAAACTATTCAGCATCTCTTTTTTGACTGGCGCATCTCTTTTTTGACTGGCATATGGCTAGATTTCTTTGGAGGATGGTTCATATCACTTTTAACTTAAGACCACCTATTAGCTTTACTCATATGTTTAGTGATTGGTTAATAGGTTGGTCCAAGAATTTAAAGAATCAACTGTTAGTCGGTGCCTCGACGTTATGTTGGGCATTATGGCTTAGTAGGAATGAAATGGTTTTTGATAGATCTCCAATGAAAACTTATTTGCAGGTACCGTTCAGAGGGACGCATTGACTGTGGTTCTGGGCGCAGTTAGGACGGCATGAAGAAGATAGAGATGCAATAAAACATGCCTGTCAGGCGTTGGAAGTCTTGGCTATGCGTCTCTTCGCTCACCGTGGATGGAGATTTAGCAATAGGATTACGTTGTAAATCTCTTGCCGAATTGTATGGTGTGGCTCTTTTTTTGTTTCTTTGAGATGGCAGACAGAAGTGCTGCTGGATGTGCTTGAGGCCGTAGCCATTTGAGATCAAGACCGGATTATTTAATCCATTATCAAAAAAGAATGGGGCACCTAGAAAACTGTGTTCGAGGGCTCGTCGAGGATTTGGTTGGGAGATCTTAGCCGGTAGCCGCTTATTCCAGATAAAATGGACTGAAAATCTTGTCACAATGGAACACTATTACTAGTACTCAAATCTGAAACTTGTGGCATTGCCAAAATTCACAGTTTTATGGATCTATTTTATCTAATAACTGTATAAGGCTCGAGAACAACTAGGCCTGTGTGTTTCGCGCAGTTCTCCAACAAAGCATAAACACCTATCAAAAACAAATGCACACCATTTGTTGGGTCCCCATTCCTGGAGAATTAAAGCATCTGGGCTTTTTAGCCATCCTGGACAGGCTAACAGTATACTAATTTTACTAGTAACAATTTCAGGAAGTCCACAAGTAGCTACATTTTTCCGCCAATCATTCAAACGCACATGCTCGATCGTTCATTCCATCGACTGAGATACCGTGTGCAGGAACAGTCATCGTGCGACGGCCCTAATCTAAGCCGGAATCCTCCCACAAACACATCATCCTTCCACAAACGCTCCCTGATTGGATCCATCCACTAAACTAAGCGCCGCGCCTACGTGTGGAAGGAATGTGTTAGTTGCCTAAAACAAATCAGCCGTTGCGCTCGGATCAACCGTTGTACGTGATGGACGCGCAATCAAAGACAAAGTCAAAGACAAAGCAATTACCTGCATCTGAGTTCTGGGCAGCATGTGCTTCCGGTTCGTACCGTGCATTACGTGTTCCATGACATGAGGATGAAATGAGATGTGTCGATTGACACCGACATTATCGCTGCTGATCTTCTCGCCTATCCTCCTATTTAAGCACTGAACCTCCAGGCAAATCACTCAACAGAGAGTCGCGCACAGCTTGCAGCTGATCACACATTCACACGACAGGCCAATCCATTATTACTTCTTTGATTACGTGGTACGTGCTCGTACTCTCCCACTCGTAGCTGCTACACGTCTCAGGCATGGCGCCAAGGTGGTTGGGTCTGTGGGGCATCCTGGCGGCGTTCGCTGCGGCCGGCGCGGCAGCCTGGTCGCCGGGCACGGCGACCTTCTACGGCGGCGGCGACGGGTCCGGGACAATGGGCGGCGCGTGCGGGTACGGCAACCTGTACAACGCCGGGTACGGCGTCAACAACGCGGCGCTGAGCACGACGCTGTACAACAACGGCGCGTCGTGCGGGCAGTGCTACGCCATCACCTGCGACGGGTCACGCCCGGGCGGCCAGTACTGCAGGCCCGGCAGCAGCGTCACCGTCACGGCCACCAACCTGTGCCCGCCCAACTACGCGCTGCCCAACGGCGGGTGGTGCGGCCCGGGGCGCCCCCACTTCGACATGTCGCAGCCGGCGTGGCAGAGCATCGGCGTCGTCCAGGCCGGCATCATCCCGGTGCTGTACCAGCAGGTCAAGTGCTCCCGCAGCGGCGGCGTGCGCTTCAACGTCGCCGGCTCCAACTACTTCCTGCTCGTGAACATCCAGAACCTCGGCGGCAGCGGCTCCGTCGGCGCAGCCTGGGTGAAGGGCGACAAGACGGGGTGGATCCAGATGTCCAGGAACTGGGGCGCTAACTGGCAGGCTTTGTCCGGGCTCGTCGGACAGGGGCTGAGCTTCGCCGTGACCAGCACCGGCGGGCAGTACATCCAGTTCATGAACGCGGCGCCGGCGTGGTGGCAGTTCGGCCAGACCTACACTACCTACCAGCAGTTCACGTACTGATCCGCATGGCGAGTGCCTGTACGTACTGTACGTCCCGTGGCTCTGGAGGAGTTTCAGTGCCGACACTGACACACCGTGGCCGAGGCGGCGAGGCATGCTTGCTTATCGCTTATGCTTCCATTTTTTTTTCTCCCTATTGGCATCAAATATATAAATATATTTATGTAAAATTGTTAACCTTATTGAATCAAGAATCACAAATAAAGTACATTTCATCCGTTTCTCCCAAGTTGTTCAGGTAGGCATAAGTGCAAATATCCCAAATAATATTGTCTGCCGTGTATATAAAAATATTATCTCACATAAACTTGGAACATCAATTTTTTTAAAGTGGTCCCCAACTTACGAAAATATAGATCTGATCAAATCCTGCCCATACAGGGTATAAAACCTCAGTTGTATTTAGGCCTACAACTAAGCCTAGATCTAGCCCATTGAGACGGTGGGACGCTACCCATTAGGGTTCAAATCCTGGTGCTCGCACCTTTTCCTGGGATTTTTATAGGATTTACCGGCGCTATGCGTTAAGTGGTAACCGGCGTTTCCGTCGACAACGAAGCATCAATGATGACTTCGGGAATCTCCAGATCTGTCGGGTGCTCAGTCCTTCGGAGGTGCTTATAGGGGTAGGGTTTATGTACGTGTATTCAAAGGGGTGAGTGTGCATTCATGTATGAGCGTCTATGTTGTACTGTATAATTCTCAAAACAAATTATACTGTCAAAATAAAGGAAAAGGATTACTAGGTTATGTCAAGAATAATTATTGGTGTTTAAGACCGGCAACCTACAAAAGGATGACATGAGATAGATCGAGTTTTGGTTGGTAGGGGATCGGTGAATTTGGAACTTGATGATAACATGTGGACGCAAAATACAAAGATTTAGATAAGTTTGGACTACCGGTGCAGTGTAATACCCTACATTTTGTTAGGGGCATTGTATATTGCGCCTTGCACTGGGGTGTTGTTTGTTGATCTCAATTAGTGGTATGCCAATTTAGGGACCTTGTCCTCATTTGTATATATCACATTGGCAAGGTTGCATGGCAAGTTTCATAATCACATTATTAGTTACATGCTTAAGTCATAGTCGGATTACAATATAGAAATATAAGGGCAAGTACAACCGTGTAGACAACTTGTTGTCTTTTTACACAAACAGACGGCTCAAACAGATAGTTTGTACAATGGGTTGTCTATTTGGCTGTCTGCAGGGTGTTTAATCTATCCTTTGACACACAAATCATGATGATCTATTGCATATTTGATCTTTGTAGTCATTTTGTTGCATGCATAACACAATGCACAATACAAAGTAGCACTACAGTAAACTGAAGGTAAACTTGCATTGCCCAATTCATCCAAGTTCAAAGCATATCAACTTGCCTCGTCTATATTCAGCAGCAGCAAAGGCAAGGAAAAAAAAGGCAGACCCAGTATTGTGTAAAATTCTGAAGAAGCACCATGCTATCTGTATAAAAAAAACATCCCAAAATCTGATGGCTTAAGCAGCCACTTGATCAGCACACCATCCTCATGTTTCACCTGGCATTTCATTAGTTGCGCCATGCTATCTGTATGGAAAAGAAATAAAATTCAGATAAAGATTGACAGGCAATGCATAGATGGCAAAACACATTGACAGTTAGATTGGCAGGATAAAGAATATCTTCTGAACTTTTAAATCAAAGAAACAGGACAGCTAAAAGAATATTAGATAGTATGCAATAGTACAATCAAACAACAAAAGGTCAATTTATCTGATAGCATACAATATTCTAAAGCAAAAGGCCAATTTATCTGCTAGCTAATTTCTAACCCTTCCCTTTTTCTGTAATTATTTTAACAGTGTGGACATTGTGAAAAAAAAAGCAGTCAAGTTCAAGCATACAAGCTCGATAACACAGAGATCCATCAATCCTTCAACCCATTCAATCGTCAGATTATCCTTTCAGAAACACGTCCAATCTTTTACAGTTATATTCAGTTAACACCATCTTGGCTCAGTAAAATTGAAAAAAGATTTTACCATATAGGCGGAACTGAAGATTGAGCATGAATCATTGTTCCATCGATGGAGGACATCAGCGAAGTAGCTGCACCAAATCCACCCGTAACCTTCTGCTCTGGCACAGCTGCCGCGCCGCGCATGCTGTTCTGCTCCGGCATGGGTGCAGCTCTCCCCGCCCCCTTCCGCAACTGCGCTGGTGCATCCCCTTCCTGCTTTGGTCCTGACACAGCTCCCTTCCGCATCTGTGCCGGTGCATCCCCTTTCTGCTTCGATGCCGTCATCGCGACTCCCTTCCGCGCTTGCGCCGCAATGGCCTTCCTCTCCCGAGCCTCCGCCGCCGCCGCTTGGTTCTCCTACAGCTGCATGATTGAAGTGGAATTGGGGAATTTTAAGGTGGAGGCGGAGGGGGCATTCGTGGGATTTGGCGCGCTCTGATTTACCGCGAAGAAGAATAGCTCGCGCTTGTCTATGTGCGCATGAGATCCGTGGTGCAGTCGACAAGTCACAGCCGGTAGTACAACGCGCGACGCCATTCGGCGACTGGCATGGGAGCACGCGCTTCCCTCGTAGACGAACGAGACAACGAGGACGCGTTTACCCCCGTTGTTGACAGTGGCGGACGCAGGATTTAAAAATTAGACGTACATACCATCGAACAATGGTCTTATGGAAAAATTTAAATGCTTTTAGAAGCCATCAAGGCACATGATAAATTGCAAATTATTCTATATAACAATCTAAAAACTAGAAAATAACAGTCAATGACCGCAATTTTATTAACTTGCGCAGACAAATGGCAAGTAAATAATTCACAAAATTCATCAAACTACTGAATGAATCAATCAGATGAGCCTAAAACGTCCGTGCAGCTAAATATGAATCAATTGAAGATGCGTGAAATGACAGTGTGGCATCCAAACCATTTAGGGTCACCATGGCCGACGTTGCGTCCTCCGTGATTGCCAGCATGTTTCCTTCACTCCCGTGGCCCGGCATGATCTCCGCTGTGCAATCTTAGCTCACCGCAGCTTGCTACCCTAGCCCTATGCTTGAGCTCACACTCTCACAGCTGCACCTGTACGCCACTCGCACCCCGCCATAAGCTGCTGCGCCAAGCCACCTGCCAAGTTGGGCTGGTAGCGCTGCCGCAGGCCCGCAGTGCCGTCTCGTCAAGCCAACACTAATGCCTGGTCGATGGCGATTGGCGACACACAAATCGAGCTACTTGTGCATGCAAGAACTTGGCCAACAGCTAAGGCCAATCCCAACCCGAGACTCCTTGACCCGGTGTCCATGCCGCCACGTACGTACGACCATGCTATTTGAAACTACAGTGTCCAACGCGTCGTTTCTACACACTGACCGAGAGTAAATTCTGTCCACTCATCGTCTCTGCCTTTTCTCTCCCCGTATTCTCTCTCATCCTCATCCAAACCCGGCACAACGAGCTCACGAGCGACGGCGGGCCGCGTTGCTGGCGCGACCTCCAGGTGCGGCAGCGCCGGCGCGACGCAAGGGCCTGTGCCGGCATGGCCTTCATGCGGCCGACCACACGCCGGCGGCGGCGCACGGCCGTGGTGCCAGAGCGAGCGGCGTTGTCCAAGTCCGTCTCTAGTGCCATGTTCGTTTGGCTGGTGGCTGGTGGCTGGTTGCTGGTGCTGGTTTTTGCTGAGATAAAAACAATGCTGGCTGGTTGGTAGCTGGTGGGTGGCGCTGGTTTTCGCTGAGAGAAAAACACTGTTGGCTCGCTAGAAACAATCCAAACGAACAGGGCGTAGGCGTGGGCGGCCACAGCAGCACCCGGCCGTGATGCTGGCACGCGCGGCTGTGTTGCCAGGCTCCGGTGCTAGCGCGGCCTCCAGAGACAAGAGCGGTGGCGTCCGGCCCTGTGCGGCGTCGAGGAGCGCGCGGTGGGTGCGTGCAGGACACCGGCGGCGAGCTGGCTGCGGCATGGGCGGCGGCGCGGCGAGTTCGCAGGCAGTAGGGTCCATAAAATATGTGGGGGGAAGGAACTTCTCGTTCTCCCGATGCACTTTTCCGTTTCGTACCTTCTCGGTTCTCACGTCAACACTGGATCGTGCATGAGAAACGGTTTCCATGATTTTTATTCTCTCTCCTTATTAACTGTCCTACCACCTCAGCGTTTTGCTTACATGGCATGCTATTTAATGCTATGGACATCAGCTGACTAGGAGGGTTGGGACTGCCCTAAGCAGGCCGGCCCAGCAGGGATGCGGGAGCTATTGTTGGGTGTGTGTGCGAGGCTTATTCTGCTATTTTGGACTCATATATACAGGATCTGACTTGTCTACATGTATATACACAAAATATGCAGACTAACTGAGATTTTCTTGCCCAAATTATTGGGTGTATAGATGTACACCCATGTCCCTATACTAGGTCCGCCCCTGGTTGTGGAGGGAGCTTTCTGCAAAATTTCATTGCATGTCTACGGGTCTCTACGACCCGTTGTACGTGTCCTAAGGAATGCTAGTGGTATTCTACTTCCTTCTTCCTTAAGTAGTCAGGCCGACCCATCCCCTATTCGAGGTAGCCCAACAATTCACAAGGGTACCCACCACCTATGCATGGATCTTGGTCCCATGAGCCCTCGAGCGTTTCATCATAGTCAAAAAAACAACCTTTCTTGAAGTTTCCTAATCTCCTACCAAGTGCTTTTCTTCTTGTCCATGTACTTTTTCTTCTTCGGTAGCTAAGAGGTTATGGAGAGGTCTTGTCTTTGAAAAAAGTCATTGGTATGCACAGTTGTACCCAATGAGTATAGACCTGAGCCTTGGGCCAATTAGAATAATTCACTACAAGCAACTATTTAATCTGCGACGGAATCCTGGCGACAGTTTTAGAAAACGTCACTATTTTGCCTTGAGCCCAGATAAGCCCAGAGAAGCCCAGAAAATTGTCACGTTTTTTCAATTCTGTCACGGTTCGGTCCAAAACATTGTGACGTTTATATAAATCCGTCACGAACATAAATTAAAAAAATCATTTCCCATATGACCAAAATAAAATATGAGGTTTAAACCGTGGTGTTGAGCTCCATGAATAAAACGTCCGCAATCAACAAATAAAATATAGTCATATTTATGGATGGAGAAAAATGATAATTGAAAAAATCTCAAAAAACAAAAAAATAGGCAAAGTGTGACTTGAATAGAAGACCTCATCATCCTCCAATGCACAATGCTTACCACTAGGCTACATCACAACTGTTGCCTTGTTAAGCATTTGGTTTGTTTTTATCAATTCTAAAACGCTCGTTGGGCCTCCGCCAGGCCTGCTCGCTCGCTGGGCCTCCGCTCGGCCTGCTCGCCACGCATTGGGCCGCCTCGCCCCTCCACCAGCCCAGCTCGTGCTAGCAGCCCACTCACACTTGCGGCCCACTCGTGAGGGAGAGAGAAGGAAGAGAGTTGACCATGCATCAAACATGTTTGACTAAGATTTTCTAAGATTTTTATATTGAAACTCAAATTTTGGTCAAAACAAAAGTTTCTTAGAATTTCAAACCTTACAACTTTCATATTGGGCGATTTTTGAATTGAGCTGTGGTTTATGTATAAATTTAGGAGAGTTGACCCGAGGTCAAATGATATTTGACCGAGATTTACGAGAAAAACATGTTGAAACTCAAAAATCGGTCAACAATGTTTATGAACAATCTAGTTTATGAACAATGTTTACTCCTTTTTCGTGAACCCTAATGAAATTTTTATATCAAGTGTAAACATCCATAAAATGATTTCATGTAAATTTTTTGAATTTTTTGAGAACTTTTTGGTATTATTATGATTATTTTATAACAAGATGGCTAGTAGAAGTATGGATTTTTTCCTATAAGTCAATTGAATTTTTCGTCAATATCCCAGATATGGGCTAAAATGGACTATAAGCGCCTAAATATAGTTTATTAGAATTTTTTTGAATCTTATTAGAGTTACATATAGGTCATTTTGAATTACTTTCGGTAAACACGTAGAAAATCATTTAAATGGTAGAAAATAGTAAATCTACTTGAAAATTATTGAAACTCCTACATGATAACTTATATGTGGTCTATTGTATATAAAAAATATGTTGGTGTATATATGATAGTTATTTTTATGTGTTCTTTCACAATGGTGTGATAAAATGTAAAATAAAAAGAAAACCGTTTTTGGAATAAGGTGAACGGCTGGCCCAAAAGGTGCACAGCCGGCCCACCTCGCCCCGCCGGCCCACCTCGCCCCTCCGGCCCAGCTCGCGCTAGCAGCCCACTCACACTTGCGGCCCACTCGTGAGGGAGAGAGAAGGAAGAGAGTTGACCATGCATCAAACATGTTTGACTAAAATTCTCTAAGATTTTTATGTTGAAACTCAAATTTTGGTCAAAACAAAAGTTTCTTAGAATTTAAAACCCTACAACTTTCATGTTGGGCGATTTTTGAATTGAGCTGTGGTTTATGTAGTAAAATAAATTTAGGAGAGTTGACCCGAGGTCAAATGATGTTTGACCGAGATTTACGAGAAAAACATGTTGAAACTCGAAAATCGGTCAACAATGTTTATGAACAATGTTTACTCCTATTTCGTGAAACCTAATGAAATTTTTATATCAAGTGTAAACATCCATAAAATGATTTCATGTAAATTTTTCGAATTTTTTGAGAACTTTTTGGTATTATTATGATTATTTAATAACAAGATGGCTAGTAGAAGTATGGATTTTTTCCTATAAGTCAATTGAATTTTTCGTCAATATCCCAGATGTGGGCTAAAATAGACCATAAGCGTCTAAATATAGTTTTTTAGAATTTTTTGAATCTTATTAGAGGTACATATAGGTCATTTTGAATTACTTTCGGTAAACATGTAGAAAATCATTTAAATGGTAGAAAATAGAAAATCTACTTGAAAATTATTGAAACTCCTACATAATAACTTATATGTCGTCTATTGTATATAAAAAATATGTTGGTGTATATATGATAGTTATTTTTATGTGTTCTTTCACAATGGTGTGATAAAATGTAAAAAGAAAAAGAAAAACGTTTTTGGAATAAGTTGAACGGCTGGTCCAAAAGGTGCACAGCCGGCCCACCTCGCTCCACCGGTCCAGCTCGCCCCTCCGGCCCAGCTCGCGCTAGCAGCCCACTCACACTTGCGGCCCACTCGTGAGGGAGAGAGAAGGAAGAGAGTTGACCATGCATCAAACATGTTTGACTAAGAGTTTCTAAGATTTTTATGTTGATACTCAAATTTTGGTCAAAACAAAAGTTTTTTAGAATTTAAAACCCTACAACGTTCATATTGGGTGATTTTTGAATTGAGCTGTGGTTTATGTAGTAAAATAAATTTAGGAGAGTTGCCTCGAGGTCAAATGATGTTTGACCGAGATTTAAAGAGAAAAACATGTTGAAACTCGAAAATTGGTCAACACAAAAGTTTCTTATAATTACAAGTTCTACAACTTTCATGTTGAAGGGTTTTTTATTTGAGCTCTAGATTTAGGAGAAAATTTGAGTTTCCTTTAAACTTCTTTAAATGAATTTGAACTTGAATTTCAAAATGGAGTTGAACCATCTTTTTTGAAGATCAAATGGTAATGTAATTTCATATTTGCTGATATTATACTGAATTTGAGCTTGTGTCCAATTTATAAGTATATATGAGCAATATAAGACTAGAGTTGTATGGAATTTCAAAGTTTGATTTGAGTTGTATGAAACAATGTGAGAGAACAATCTAGTTTATGAACAATGTTTACTCCTTTTTCGTGAAACCTAATGAATTTTGTATGTCAAGTGTAAACATCCATAAAATGATTTCATGTAAAGTTTTCGAATTTTTTGAGAACTTCTTGGTATTATTATGCTCTCCCCTAGGTCTCCTCACCACCGGCCCCTCCTCCACTCCTCCATGGCCGCCTCTCTCACAGCATGCCGCCTCCCTCGGTCCCCCCTCCTCTCAGTCGCCTCAGATCCAGATCCACTCGAACTCCCTGCCTCCCTCCAAGCGCCGCTGCAGGGCGACCTCCGGGAAGAGGAGGAGGAAGCGGAGGCCGAGGCCACAGCCGAGTAGCAGGAGGCGGCCGCGGCCACCGCGGGGTCGCCGCAGGGTCACGAGCCGGAGTTCGTCGGCTGGGTCGTCCCTGCGGCCGAGGCGGGACGCACGGCCGACGGCTACCGTGGCAGCGAGGGGACCAGATAAGCTCTCCTCTTCCCTTTACTTTTCAGTATTTCATCCCCCATCTATCTTGCGTGAAGCTCTCCTCCTCCTCCTCCATTCCCTCTCAGATCTGGTGAAGTGGTCGTGTCCCTAGCAAGATCCACGAGCTGCGGCCGTAACAGGAACACTAGCTTCGCCACCGCAGCCGCAGCCATGGTGAGCACTCTCTCCTTCCTTTCCCTCTTTAGAGGCTTGGTTGCCCTGTGACACGATATGATTTGTGTACAACGACCATCTTGATTTGTGTATATGATTTGGAGTCCCTGGTATAAATATGATTAGGGAGGAGATACCATGAATTGGAAACATGAACAACACCATGGTTTGGGAATGTATACACCATCTTTTTGTAGTGCTTTCTCTTGAAAAGGGCATGCAGCTTGCATTCAATTTCTGTGCATCTAGCAGCTGTACAGGACGAAGCTCGTTTTATGCCTTTGTAGTACCCCTCTGTGTTGCTTGTGCTCATTTTGTTTTATGCCTTTCGTTTTATATCATGGATTGCTGGTTTTGCTGCTTGCATTGAATCTGAGCAAAGAGTTAATAAGCCCATATATGCCAGTGATGATATATGACTCCTTCCTGAGCACTTGGTGATGCCAATGATGATTCTTGTTATTTTTCCTGAGCACTTGTCCATGCCGACGATGAATCTTGTTATTTTTCCTGAGCACTTGTCCATGCCGATGATGGTTCTGCTCATTTTTCCTGAGCACTTGTCCACGCCAATGATGATTTTAGTTCCATTACTTGATGCACTAGTCCATGACAGGGATGTTTGGTTCTGTTCAAGAATTAATCATGCAGTTGATGCTTGTTTCTATTAGTTTGCACGCTATACCTATGATGTTTGTTCACTCTGAGTCTACTTGGGTGCCCAACACTTGATTGTATGTCTGTACTTTCTAGTCTTATTTGAGGCATTGGACAATGTGCTGTGATGGTGATTTTCCTTTCTCTATCTATTCTTAGTTGAGGCATTGGACAATATGTTGTGATGGTGATTTTCCTTAACAATCATTCTTAACTGAGGCATTGGACAATTTAGTATGCTGTTGTTTTTATTTGTTTTTCCATGTTCTTATTTGAGGCAATGGGCTATATGCTGTGATGATATATATGCACTTTCTGTCATTCTAAAAACTTGCCCTTTTCTGTCATTCTATCATTCTTATTTGAGGCAATGGGCTATATGTTGTGATGATATATATGCACTTTCTGTCATTCTAAAAACTTGCCCTTTTCTGTCATTCTGTCTTTCTTATTTGAGTCAATGGCTATATTTGTTTCTGTTTCTATTGTTTATATGAGCACCTTTCCTTTGCCAATGATGTTTCTATTTTTGTTGTTCATCATGTGCGAGTTTTGATTTTCCCATTATGTACCAGTCCTGCCACTTGCATATTGCTACTTTGGATAAGACAAGAGATCATACATCGTCAAGGTAAATTTATGTCACTTGTGAAAATAAATTTCTGGTGGGAGAAATAGTTCTCGCCTTATTTTTTCATTGGTTTTAGTAGAAACAGTAAAATTATTTGGTAATATCCTCATTAGATGAATGTTTCTAAAATTAATCATAAATATTATTCCTCTTGTCAGGTTGCATCTAACAAGGAGCTTGAAACTGTGAAGAACCCTACCGAAGCAAAGCTCCATGGCTCCATGAGGCTTATTAGATGATGTTATGTATTTTAGAAGTTTTTATAATTGCTTTTTTATATTATTTGAGATATTATCCCTGTTTTGATGCTGTAATTATGTTGTAGTTATTGCTATTGATTTTTTGGATCTGTGGCTTCTAAATTTTTGTTGTAATTATTGCTACTGAATTATTGGATCTGTGGCTTCTGAATTTTTGGTGGGCTGAAATGGTTTAGACCTAGAATTTTTATGGGCCGATGCTATAATGTTTATGGGTTTAAAATTTTATTTTCTAAAATAATTTTGAATTGAAATTGAGCCTGTCTAAAATCGGCCCATTAGACAAATCGGCCATTAATAAATGGCCAGTTAATAAATTGGTCCATTAATAAATCGGCCCATTAATAAATCAGTTAATTAATAAATTGGCTCATTAATAAATTGGCAGCCACGTCATCGTTCATGTCAGCAGCAATTCGTGACGGTCATTTTCGTCACTAACATTGGGCTCTGGGTTGGGCTCATTGAGCTTCGGGTTGGTTTGTTACGGTCAAAAAACGTCACAGATCGCGTCAATTCGTGATGTTTTGTTAGATCCGTCGACGGGTTCAATCCACCATGCTCATTCAACCACGGAATCTGAAACCGTCGCGGACACTGAATTGCAACGGATTTTCAACGATCTGCGATGTAATGATTTCGTCGCAGATTAAATAGTTCCTTGTAGTGATTAGACCAAGGGTGCTCAAATTGAATATTGTCTTGAATCTTATTCATTTGTCTTCAAACAATCAACAGCATGCACCGATAGGTGCACCGGTTGGTTATAGCACCAAGCCTTTGAAGCAAACGGTTCACCATTCAGTCCAAGGGCCAAGAAACATAATCCTTGTAATAACTTCCATGTAGATATCCCAATAAAAATTATTGTTAATACTCGGCTAGTCATCAAGACTTCATGGTATCCAAGTACCGACTAGTTGTAGTAGTCAGTTAGCATCATGGTGCCCCTCTACTAGTTTTAGAACTTGGCTCCAGACCTTAGTCTATACTGAAGAAACAAAGCAAGGGTCTTGATGCTGCTTACATCTTATTCTTTTATAAAAAATTATACACTTTTATAATATGCATGTGCCATGTAGCCCCGAGCCTCGAGGCAACTAGTTTCAGTTTGAGTACTCAGCTGGCATAATAACACCCTGCTATTGGACTACCGACTAGTGTGAGTACTTAGTTAGCATCACGACACCACTGAATGTTGAGGTGGTGCCCGAAACCCGACCGGTGCCGGTACTCAGCTGGTAGCCTGAATTTTATACATTTAGGATGAATAGTACCTGATGTAGATATTTATATTCACTTGAAGAAATTCATAATCTTTCGTAATGCATGTAAATATTTCTGCACCTATCTCCTTTTAAGTTGTCAGATCTCGAGTAACTAGTCGAACTCACTCGTCCGCTGTTGACACTTCTTACGTTCGCTATAAGGATTGATAGTTCCAGTAACGGTGCCATGAGTATTTTGTTAGTTTTTCTTATGGCTCAATATAATAAATAAATATTCCGCAAGCACGTAGAATTGACGATTTATCATTTCACCAGGGAGTATTCCAAGGTATCGTAATTTATATTTTCTGCGGGGAAGCACTATGACAATAGTACTAGCAAACAAGTATTCGAGGATATCACAGAGGAATACACTGCCGTCAGGATGGGGATAACGGTAATGATAAGGGTGGAGGACCGTGACACTCAGCTCAAGGATAACTCAGGTAAGAAAAGAGAAAGGACTAGCTAATGGGGAGAACAACGAGACGAGATAATATTCCTATTTACTTTATCTATTCGGGTCACTCGGTAAAGAGCTACATCAGAAAATAGCGCTTAAATGTCAAATCTAACTCTATTATCTCAACGTGAGAGCAGGGCCCACTGGCAAGTTTACATAAAGGGATGAGAAGGGGGACTGCCAATCAACCAGGGGTAGGTCCTACAAAGCCAAGGCTAACATGGTGGATTACAAAGGCTGATAAGGCTATCAACACCTACCATCTACCACACATACATTGAATTGGGGGCACTCTAATAAGCTAACCTTCAAGTCTATGCACCACGCCTACACTAGTCAAGTTTTACCTGATCCCTTAGAAAGAGTAAGCAACCCTGTCAATACCCCACTGATAATTCACCACAAGTATTGAGTAGAATCGAAGAGACCGGCCAAGACAAAGACTTAAGATAGAACTAAAAAAACTAGAGCCACAACTTCTATAGTCTAAAAACAATATACTTGCACCTAGGATAAAGTAAATGTAGGATATAAATGACTCGAACATAATGATAAAGATAATATATTGATAACTGAAAGTCCTACAAAAGAAAACATAAAAGATATAAGAGCTTATACAAAAGTTTGTTAAGACAGCTCAGGAACCTCCGAGGTAAAGCTCGACTCGACTCTAACTCCCAAACTAAACTATCCTAACTCTACTAAAGAAAGTGACAAATAGAGCTCCTTGGCTGCCCTGGGCTCCTAAAACGAAAGGGCCCCCTCCCTCCTATGTATCTTAACCTGATGCTATACTACGCAAGTGCCACTTGACTGATTTATAGCCAGAAATAATATGGAAAGTCCAACTCGAGAATCCATCAGACTCTAGTTCAGGGAAGGTCGGGAGGAGGCCTTCGTCCGCCGTCGGTGACTGCTCATGCCCCGTATGACATGCGCCTGCTACTAGCACGGCTAGGTCGCCTGCTACTAGCATGGCTGGGTCGCCGACGCCGTTTCACCTGAATAATAAGCAAATGGTGTAATTTGTATTTGACCTGGTGATTTAACAGCTACAACCTACATCTAGCACCATGTCGTGGCCGGTTGATTTTTGTAGGCTTGTTATTGGCATCCAACGATTAGGAAATCAACCATTAGAGCCACTGAAACCATTGTTTCTTAATCCTTAGCACCGCCATCTCCCCTTGAAAGTAGCATCGTCCGATGGTGAGAAAAGGAAAAAGAGAAGAAGAGCAAAATTATTTGATATGAGTATTTATTTTGATGCGTCTCTCGAGTGTGTTTATCAGTTAAATTTGTCGCGGTTGCTACACATACTTGAAGAGGACCTCGATTGTTTGTTTCGCCTAGACCCAAAATCCTAGGACTGGTCCTGAGGACAAATCTGACTAGCAGGTCAAAACCTTCAAACAACCAATATCAGAAAGTTAGATACATTTCAGGTTTTCAGCTGCGCGTGGTGTCGTCCCCGACGGCACGACCTAATACCGGCCGGTTTGCAGTGGAAACCGAGTCCAACTGAACTTCCCACTCGTCCAATAAACCGCTCCTTAAGGTATAGAGACCCTCCGCACTGTTGTGCAGAAGAGAAACACTCTGCGTGCCCAGCACCTCGTCGAGCTCGAGTCTCGTCCAGTTTTGAGGACATAGGAGCACAAGGAAGAGAAACACTCCGCGTGTCCAGCACCTCGTCGAGTCTGGAGGACCTAGAAGACGACGCCACTGATGCGTTGTGAGCGAAGAGGAAAGGCGTTCCCGTCTCATCCCATGGGCAACTGTTGGGGGCACCACATGAGGCCGAGTACATCCCGACTTGGGCGCTGATGAGTTTTGTCCAGAACTAACCGTCAGCCGTAGCGCTGCGATAACGGCCAAGGGGAAGGCGCCAACTTTTTCAACAACTCAACATTCTCTTACAACCACGGCTAAGCTAGCTAAACCAGCACAGGTATGTTTATCGTCCATACATAATGAGGTTTTTAATCTCTTGATGATTTCTGTGTCCTGATCTTCGTATCACCAGCAGAAACCAACATAGGGCCATGCTATTTGTTAATATATTAGAAAGAGAAGAAAATACATCAAAGGTCTAAAGATCCCATGCATAACATGCCAGAGCCTCATAATAGATAATTTTATTAAAAATAATATACAATATTTTTCTTTGTTAATATATATTTATAGATATGAGGTCCAATATAACAATTATTTGTTATACACATTTTTTGTGAACATCATCACCCAGTACTTTGTAACAATGTATATTAGCTCTGAACAAAATAGTTTGAAATATGAAGCTTGCATAGAATTTTCACCAATAAAGTGAATATATCAGTTCACATGAAATAAAGTTAGCCTTGACTGGATTGTTTGCGATAGCTAAATTTAAAATGCTAAGTCGCACTTAAACAAGGATTCCAGTTATAACACAAGAAGAATGCTACCGTTCACGATATGGTTGATGAAAACTAATAATGTTCCGTGATATTATGAAGTAGGATATGAACATTTAATTTTTAATACTATTAATTTTTAACGTGGATTTTCTACCCAGGGGAGTAGTAGACTAGTAGCCCACCTGGGGGGTAGCTGCCCAACGCCGCGAGGCGGTTGGATGAATGCTGCGTCGAGATACGTGCAAGCTGTCGTGGGTTGTTTTTACCATCAGCTTTTTTTGACTAAACGGTCCATAATAGCGGGCCAACTAATAATAGCAGTTTTGAATTTTATCTGTGCTCTGCCAGGATCGATTTCATTGCGTCGAAAAGTCGAGCTCCCCCCCCCCAAAAAAAAGTCGAGCTCCCCCATTGCCGGCGTCCTGTTGCCATTTAGCACGGTACAAGTGCTTCGCCACAAGGGCTCGTGAGTCCGGATAACATGCAAAACAACTACCACGGCCTGTTGCCATTGGTCACGGAAGCTATCGGCTGCAGGAGGCGGCCATGATTGATGCCGTGATGTGAGCATGTCGCCGGTGACGAACCCAGAGGCCGATCCCTTGTTGGCCTGCGGAGAATGTCCACCCCCCC